>CM047815.1:74375906-74703859 GCA_026214975.1 Gentiana macrophylla | reverse complement strand
GGTAAAGTCTTCCTTACCTTTCGAACTCCTCCGCTTTTACTTGGCCGGATTGATGATTTACTCGATGTTTCACTACACTAGGTTTTGACTTCACCGTGCAGGATGAGTGGTTGAAACTATGACCCGCCTTTTTCTCAATTTTGGTCCATTGTTGGTCCTAGATTCGATTTGGGTTGACCATTGTTTCTATTGTCATCCTCCGATCGTTGTAGCCAATACCAGATCCGATCCAAACCTTTTGGTGGTTTGTGTTTTAGCACTAAGTAGTGCGATGGTGATCCTAATCGTAGTAGGAGATTTTCATGGTCTTTCAACATTGGATGGGTGATCATCTCTTTGTTTGTTGATCGCTGGAGTGGATCTCCTTACTAGTTTATTCAAACTTTTACTTTGTCCAGCTTCTTTCTTTAATCTTTATTTTCCTTTCTTAGATTCTCACATTCTTGTTCCAATTTCATGATTCATGTCAATTTCTTCAAATTTGCTAATGAGATTTTGGATTAGGTCTGAAATCTAAAGGAAGAATAGAGAGATTGTGCAAATGTTAGATGTGGATGCACTGCTAGATGATGAGTGTAGAGCTGAAGTTACCTCGCCATTAGATTCTTTAACCATAAGGCATAGGTAAGCTTTTCATTGTTCGAGTTGTCGACCATCATCATCTCAAGAATCATTTTCGATGATTCTTCATTCTTTTCACTCGCTGGTTTCAAATTTGAGTGCCTTCTTTCTTTTTCTTATCATTTGTCTTGTATTTCTTCTTATCCTCATCTTTGTCTTTTTCTTCAGGACAATCACCTTGAAAATGACCTTTCTTCTTGCGCAGCTTGAAGCATCTCAGATTCATCATCCTTTTTCTTCGTGTCTTTGCTTATGCTAGACTTTGTAATGATGATGATCCTCCTTGAATTGCTTCTTCTTGCTAAACTCACAAACGTTTTTTACCAAGAAAGCTACATGTTCCTTCACTCCTCGCCTCTTTGTCGTTTGCATCAAATGTGTTACTTTGTCAGGGTGCAATTAGTGCACCGGCCTTATGTGCCTCGCCGTGTCTGTCTTCTTCGCCGCTCAACTTAAATTCACGAGCCTTTAGTTGAGACATTGAGTTAAGGTATCGTTGTTTGCAAGATTTGTTGTTCCTCTAATTATCGGACGTGATGATCTTCCATCTTTAAGGTAAGCCTCTCAAGATCTTCAGGCACACTTCTTTCTATGGATATGTGTGTACAAGTTGTTGCAGTTCATTGATGATGCTTGAGTATCTGTTGTTCATTCGATCAATGGTTTCACCAGCCTTCATTTTGAAGTTCTCAAATTTCTGTTTTGCAACAGACAATTTGTTTTCTTTAACTGCTTCTGATCTTTTATTGATCAGTGCCAATTTGTCCCACAACTCATTTGCTGTTTTGCAATCTTAGATCCTCATGAACATATTATCGCCTCCGAGTCTTCAAGATCATGTCTTTTGCAAACGAAGTCGTAGATTTGCTCTTCTCCCTTGTCATCCTTGGTCCAATCTTTCTTGAGTTTGTCTATTACTTTTCCTTGATATGCTCATGTGGATACCACACAGCCAGTGATTTCGATTGAGCCATCATTGATTACATCCAAAGATCTCCTGAGTTCTTTCATAAGATGAGACAACATTCTTATATTCATCAAAATTATCAACATTGAATACATGTACCTTTAACATAAAATTTGAGGAATCCATAAGTGTAAATAAGAGATATATAAATAGAAAGCACAAATTTGAAAACTACTTTGAAAATATATGATCTCCTTGTTACGTAAATTAGATCTAAACAGTTCGATACTAGAACACTACTCGATACCAATTGTTGATCCCAGAGAAGGATAAAACTATAGTAAGATGGGGGGTGAATGACTATAGTGGAGTTTCAAAAACTATTCTTGTATTTAAAAGCTTTTGGGCAGCGGATAAATCCCTTCTTAAAATGTTGTTTCAAAGTAGATTATGCAATCACAAATATAGAGTATGCAATGAAATTGAATGTTGTAATGTAAATTGCTGAAAGTAAATAGACACAAAGGTTTATAGTGGTTCAGGGTGGTGTAATCCCTTAATCCACTCTTCTCCTGTGATGATTGGAGGAATTCACTATTGTTTTCACAGATACAATAGTATGATTGTCCTTGACTACACAAGCTTCACAATCTTCAAGACTATCACTCCCTGGCTTCAAAAGCTTCAGTGACTCAGTCTCTATCACTGCTCCTTGAGAATAAATCTTTCAGCAGCTATCACAAAACTTGCAACTCCTTCTCAGATTTCTCTGATTCAATTGCCTCAGTTGATGTGAATTGGATACACAAGTTTGGTGATCAATCTCAGAGCTTGATTTGCAATTGAAGTTCTGATTCCTGATTTGATCTCTAGATATTTCTTTTTAGTACAGATGGAAGGATTTTCACTTTGACAGAGTTTCTGCTTATATTCTTATCAGACTTAATTGTCTTTTGCTTTTCTGTCAATGCCTTCTATTTATAGCCTTGATAATCCTTGATTTGAATTTCCGTCCGTTGGCTATTTAATGTGGAGAATAATCCTTGATTTATTTTTTGATTCCCCCTTAATTATATTCTCCTTGATTTCAGTGATCGGATTTTTCTTCAAACGTCAATCAGAAAATCAGTCCTTGATTGATCCTCAATTGATTGTGCATTTAATGCTTGATCTTCATCATTTGAAATCTGAATGAGTAAAGTTTACTTGATCATTCACCGAACAGTTAAGTGATTCTTCCGACTTGGTCGCTTGGTTCTTCCTTCACTGCTCACATTACTCAATTTGAAAGTCGCTTTACTTTGCCGGTGTATTGCATTGTTGTTTTCTCTCATTCTTTGAGTACTTTTGTACTTCACCGATCCTTGATTTGGGTGAGATCGAGTGTACACCATATTTGCTAATATATTTCATTACTTAGACTTATCCAAGGTCATCACAGACTTCCTTGGTTATAAGTCGACCATAATGTCTTCATTGCTTCTCTATTGGTACTTGACCTGGCTTCACTCGCGAATATCTGTTCTTACTTAGCCGTCCCTACCAACTAGTACAATACTTGTTTGACTCAACTTATACAACATGTCGGACTTTAAGTAAAGACTTATACAAAGAATTCTAACTTATTTCAGGCTTGCATATAATAAATAGAATGGCCATCATCAAAACATAATAAAATGTTCCTAACAAGTAAGTCTCACACACATACACCGTAGACATAATACCATTAAACAATTGATCTCTAATGGTGTGATTTCCATCGATTATATAAAATTGAAGGAGAATCTTGCATGGATCAAAAGGTTTAGCTAGTAGATCAGATGTCAATTTTGACAACCGAAATGGGGCTGAAGCCTATTACGCATGTTTCCTTGTAGTGGAAACCAAACCATGCTGACTGGAGATCTCAAGATCACGGTTCAAAAGGGACAACTATGCTATAAGGAACAATCTAGCACTTACCCATTTTGAGAGAATAAAAGTGCTGTCTACAGAAAGAGTGAGGTTAAGCAAAGCTTTTAATGATTCCTATATCTTGATATTCTAGTAGGGTAGGGCAGAATACCCTTGATAGGAGGTCACCTATGTAAGTGCTAAAGTGGGGCGCTTCATGAGAATTTTCAGGCTTGAATTCTCTAAAGCACTTTCTGAAACCAAGTGTTGTCCAGGGCCGAGACAAACACAACCATGAGAACCGAAAGGTGCTAGGGGAAATATTGTGTGGGTGCTATTGTCTTGGTTTACACTAAAGGCTGAACAGTTCAAGACCTAGTTCACTGATTAACCGAGTAAATCTGATAGTACTTTACTAAGGCAAGTTCAAGGCTGAAGCTACCTCTCTCCTCGATGCAATATTTTCCGTCTCAATTCTCTTGAGTCTGCATTTGCATATGCATTAATTTTCATTCATGTGGGGGATTGTTGGAGATATCCATGAAATGGGTTGAAACGGTCAACTTTAGCGCGAATTTCGGATATGCTTCGGTGAGATTCACCGGGAGCTTATTCGTCTGAAAATTCTATTCATGGAGTAGATAATGTTTGGCTTTAGAATCACTCGATTCGGATATCGGGTGAATGAGAAATTAATGTCTAAAGTTGGTTGAAAATGTGTAAGAGATAGGAGTTGAAGGGAGGACCTCAACTCAATCTCCCACATAGGTAACTTAAGGCTTGTAAGCTCAAGTAATAAGAGCTAGTGTAGGCTCTTATAGATGTGCCCCAAGGGGCAAGACACTTTTGTGCAGGAGGGAGGACTTAGATAATTCCAAACGCGCGCCGCCCGTCCGGCCGGCTCGCCTCGGCTCGCCTCGGCTCAGGTGTTACTATTAATTTTTTAGACAAAATTTCATTTGAAATTAACTAGAAATTAATTATCTAATTTTGAGGCGGGTGGAAGGTTCTAGAATATTATGGAAACACGTAATTAAGTCAGCCAAGACTTAATTAGCGTGTGAATAATTATTTTTGGCCGAGATCAGATTTTTGTTGAGGGAAAAGTCGAGCGATTGAGTCATTCGACCAATCAGAATTAAGACGACACGTCATTCGACCAATCAGAATTATCATCGTGATTAATCAAAGCCGGCCAGAATAACTTTTCCAAGGGGAAAAGTTGGCCGACTTTTGTGATATAATTCGGTCAATAATATTCAAGCAATGCATCATCCTCTCCACTATTTAAACAATCCCATTGATGAAGGTTCAAGCATTCAGTTTTCTCTTGTGTCTTCCACTACTAAAAGGGTCGAGCATATAGTTCTAGTCCTTAAGTCGAAAAGAAGTCGGAGAACTCTGTAAGTTCGCCGGAGCTTGGATTGTTGAAGTGCCTTTCAATCCAAGACGTAAGCCATTGTATCTTGGGAGGCAGTTGCCACTACCGTGTGCAGCATACCGGAGCAACACATCTTCAACAATTATCACGGTAAAATATGCTCACAACAAAATATATTGATTTATATAAGCCCTATAAAAGTTAATGATGTAAAATATGTTGCGGCATTATTTTGTTGTAAAACAAACATTTCCCTAAACCACAACGGGTGCAATGGAAGTGATGGTTCTACGGTTTGGAATTCAGAATAGTCATTTAACAACATATTTTACGGTTTGCTTCAGTTTTGATTATATATGAAGTGATGGTCCCACGACAAAATAGGACCAACAAAATGCGTAGCACACTTTTATACATTGAATGTGATGTGAGACACACAATGGTGGAGCCAGGATTTTAACTTGAGGTGGGCTAATTGACTATATCAAATTCGTTGGGTGAACTGAATTAATATATTTTATGGATCGAATTAAGTGGACTATATAGATTTTTTAGAGTATATTTTTTGTCCGGGTAGGTTTAGCCTCCTAAGCCTATACATCCGTCCTTGGAGACACATGAGTTTTTTTTTTTTTTTTTGATATAAAAGTATAATGTGACATTTTATTATGATCATTTTGTTGTAGAACAAACATTTTCCTAAAGGAAAATTATGAAAAATGACAAGAAACTTTATGAAATTATCAAAGACAATAACATTTTGTATTTTTGTAAAAGGACAAAATATCTTATATTAAGATAATTTTGCCCTCTATTAAAAAAACAACAAACAACAACACCCTACGTGTATTTATAAGGGTATTTTTGTACTTTATATATCGATTGTCCTTTTGCTAATTTTAATAATTTATTTGTCCTTTTCAACACCTCTCCTTTCCTAAACCACAACAAGTGCAATGGAAGAGTTGGTTCTACATGAAATTCATAACCTTGATTTAACCACGGTTTACGATTTGTTTCAATCCTGATTTGGGGATTAAGAGACAATTCCATGTCCACTCCAAAAAAAAAAAAATTAATTCCATGTATAATGGAGAATAATGGAATAGTTAATAATGCACATGATTAGAAGAAATTTATTTTGTTGATATTATTTCCTTATTTAAATGATTCAAGAATTATTTTCGTTGATATATATTTTTAGAAGATCCTATAACTATTGTGATTAGTTTTCTTGTTTAGCTTATTATATAACTAGTTAAATTCCGTGCATAATGCACGGATTATAAATTTGCATGAACATGTTACAAAATGTATACAAGCTATGTCATTAAGACAAAATTTGTAATTTAAATATGAAGGTAATTTATAAATAAGTGTATAAGTAAGAAGCATTATGTAGTTATTGATAGTATTTATAATGCAAAACTAATCACAAAATCATAAATCTCCCAAACATATCAACAATCTGATTTGTTGTCCCTAATGCATAAAATGAAATATAGGTCATTTCTTCTGAGCTTAAATGTAATAACTAAAGATATCATTTTACATTTAAGTAGTCCAATCTAGCTAGTCTGGTATAATTTTCAAACTAAAGATGATTATCATCAAAAATATTCATGATTGACGTATTCAAAGAAATCCGAGTAAAATATATGATAAGTAGCCATCAAATTATTCAAAATCATATATTTCTTGGTTATCTCAACTCAAGTATGCATTTTTCTCGAATGAAATGAATTAAAATGAAACAAAAGAGACATACAAACACCCCCACCCAAAAAAAAACATTTAAAGCAAGTACGATTGTATTATAAATTTAATAGAAATATAGCAAATAGCACTTAGAATCATACTCTCACAAAATTTGTATGGATTGCAGTTCACCTCTCCATTTACACTCATGCGGACATATGAAGACCTCATCCAGGTGGCACAACACCTAAGAGAAAATTTAACTAGCAACATCCCACTTTTTTTGAGTTTTGGCATTGCCAAGCCAAATGGCAAGGAACATAATTTGCAGTGATCTCTTTGGTGTCTCCACACGGTGTGGAGACACCGTGTAAAGTGCCTCCTGCACCACATACACGCTTTATTATGTATTTAAACTCATTGGTTACGATCGTTTCACCCTTCTTTTCACCTCAAAATCGCTCACTACACAATAACTTCTCCCTTTTAAGAGTCCATCTATATATGCCAATAACCTTATGTAATTAATCAAACCATCATTTCATCATAACTATTCAGCCGAGCCGGGACGTACAGGTCAAACGCTCTTCCTCCTAAAATGAGAAATTCTAGTAGAACTTATCTTGTCGAAAAAAAATCTTGATTTTCATTGAATGGTGGAGACCCTTTTAACAATATTAAGGGTAGTTATGTTTGAATCACGGCTTGAACCCTCTGTTTACAACGTTACAATAATGGATGAGAATATTATCATAAGATTAAATACATCGAATTGCTATAGACTTCGAATGGTGATGCTTCTTGTGGTTATTCATCATCAAACGAATACAACCAGGTGGATAAACACCGTTATATCAAGATCCATTTCTGAGAAATCAAATTGAATAAGTAATAAATTTTTTATATGACTAAACAAATAAAATGATATCCTTACTCATATGATTCAAGTGTCATCACGATGGTCCGATTGTCATTTGTCACTTCATTATTCTATGTCATCCCAAGAAATCGATTGTTATGTTATTATGGCAAATCTGCGAAATTTCAATGACATATATGACACATGAATTTCTTATTATCCTGTTGCCGTCCTTCTCCTTCTCTTGCTTTTGAGAGTGTAAATGAAACCCTTATAAAAAATCGAAACATATTCCAAAAAAAAATGTAATCAAAGTATTATACATAATGATAATCGCTAAACCAATCCGAAAAGAAATAGAGATTCTGCACCTTTATTTTGTAATATACCATGTCGCAAAACTCAAAAATTCCTCACAAAATAGTCCTTAAAACGCTGAAAATATAAATCATGCTCCGATAAAATTCAAAATAAAACAAAGATACCATGAAAAAGATAATGGAATAAAATCAACACGATAAAAATAGAAAAACAACATGAGCCAATTTCCTCTCAGTATTGTGATCGACTTCACCTTTCTGTTATAATATGATATTCCCACGGTCATGTACAATTCTAAAATGATTAGATTATTTGTGACTGCAACCATTTTGAAAAATTGTTTGATAAAAATGGTTTAGATTTGGTGATGTGATTTAGATTTAAACTAATTTGAGAGTTTTATGGTTTGAAGATAAATCATATCCTAACAGAAAGTTCTATGAGGAAGCAATTGTAAAATGAGTTGTGTGGGAAAATAAAATTGTGATACGGAAAGGATTTTCTTTTACTCATTTTTTCCGGATACATTGTTCAGATTTAAAAATAAATTAAAAAAATCTCAAGAAAATCACTAATGATTTCGTAACTCCAAAGCTAAAAAGGATCATTAATTTCATGAGATTTTGCATAACCAAGAAAATCAAAAGAAAATCTCAAGAAAATCACTAATTGGCATTTTTTTTCGGGTACATTGTTTAGATTTCCTAACTCCAAATCTCAATAAAAAATCATTAATTTTTTTAAGATGGGTATAAACCGGGTCAAAAGTAGGTTTGGAGCAAAATCATAGGTAATCGGGTTAAACTACCTTTTCAAATATAAGTAAGTACAGATATAGATTCAATTTTATATATGTTTTTTTTTTTTCGAGGAAACAATTGTATATATGTTGATATATTAGTTTAGAAGATCCTAGAACTATTGTGATTAGTTTCCTCGTATAGGTTATTATAGATTTAATTGTATACATACTGACATATGGTTGAATACAAATCATGTTTGTTTTTTGTTTTTTTTTTTTATAGAAGAACAAATCATGTTTTGAATAAGGAAAAATTACATTTTTAATAATCTTTTTTCTTGATTTTATCAAAACTAAGCCTTTTTTTTTGGGTGGTGGGCCTAAAGGACAATATAAGATGGTAAATGATGAAAAAGGACAAAAAACAAAGACGGTGGTTGAGAAGGACAAAAAAAAGAGATGTATAAAAATACCCTTAATGATAATAATTTTTTTTTCTTTTCACATTAAAGTCGGGTAAGGATTTGCAGGGTGTTGGTGTTACTACGTGTTGGTGTTACTACAAGGGTAAACCCTAGCCCCGAGGGTCCCCACTCCCCTTGTCCCACGGGATGAGTGGAGATATAAATCAAGATCCCCAGTAGCTCAGAGTCAATGGGCTTACCTTTAACAGGGAGGAATAATTACCCGCCTGGGAATCGAACCTCTAACCTCCGCTAGGGCGCAATTACGCACCCACTCCCCTTGCAATTACGCACCCACGCCCCTTCCCCCTGTCCCACGTGTTTGTGTTACTACGAGTTACTACATTATGTGTTACTATGTTGGAGGTTGTTTGCATAGTGGTGTTACTACGTCGGATAGTGTTCACGGAACCAACGTGAAATACGTGTTATTTCATATGTGGACTTTCACTGTGATACTACATTATGCGTAACTACATTCTTTGTATGGAGTGTGCATAGTGATGTTACTACATGATGAAAAGGGCATGTGTTGCAACAAGTGTTACTACAGAGAAAGTTCATGTTACTACATGACTATTATTATGTGTCAATAATATTGATCATTTTTTAATGATGGTGTTACTACATATACATCAAATGAAGATGGAAGAAAAAATAAGGCTGCTTGCCAAAAATGATGGTGTTACTACATATACATCAAATAGTCTTCATTTTGTCAAAAATAGCATGATATATACAAGTGCCTTTGTCTTCTTTTGATAGGGCTGCTTGCCTGCTTCTAATTTGAGTATCACAACATCTTTAAAATGCTCGTTTGTGCTATCCTGTAGCAAAATCTAGTCGGTGATTTAAACTAAATGGTAGAACCAATCCTTATTTTTTCCTCTCTTTATTTACATCGCAAACTAATCTTGCCTCTAAACTCTGAAAGTAGGCATCTTTAGGCATTAAATTGTCACCGGAGAATCAGGGAGATCAAATCCCCGGTTCTTCTTGCCTTTCTCAGCTCATAGCCTTGACTCACTGCAATCAAAACAACGGTTATACAAAAATACGATTAAGAAAAGAAATTGAAAAGTAAATCAAGATGAATATGGAAAGAGTTAACCAAATCGGAACATTGAATCCGTAAAAACATAGACACGGTAGCACAAAATAAGGCAGATTTTCATTCACAAAACGTAGACATAGTAGCACAAATGGCTCGTATCATTCACCAAATCGAATGAAAGGTCAAACCTTTCATATTCAACCTTCAAATAGACATAATAGCACAAAATCATGCAGATTACCGTTC
Source organism: Gentiana macrophylla (assembly GCA_026214975.1). NCBI lineage: Eukaryota > Viridiplantae > Streptophyta > Magnoliopsida > Gentianales > Gentianaceae > Gentiana > Gentiana macrophylla. The sequence continues at coordinate 74,693,673 of CM047815.1, read as the reverse complement.
TAAAATCAGAATAAAAGATACGATATTAACATTAAATCGAAAAGGATACGACCTGATTAAATGCAGTCGAATTAAACTTCGATTTGCTCGTAATTATCACATGCGGAATGCACTTGGACTGAAAATCGGCATCTTTATGCACTGAATCGTAACCAGAGAATCAGTGAGATGAAATCTCTGATTCGATCTCCTTTTACAGCACAGAGAGCTTCGAATCAAGGAAGACTTTCCACTTATATCATATCCTGCAAATCGAATCAACACTTAGTGTAGAAGAATCAAATCAACACAGAAAATCGAGAATTCATTGCAAATCATCACCAAATCGAGAATTCATTGCTCGATATCAAACGGAATAGGCAAGTAGATGGAGCATCACCTCTCACGATTTGCAGATGGAGCAATGCCTCATGGGATTTGCAGTTAATACAAAAGGGGAAATAAGGGATTTGCAGAGAAGATGATGGAGGCTAGGGTTTCTAGATTTTGGGATAATGGATGAATGAGTCGGATAATGGAGGAATGAGTGTAGTTATAATTATAAAGGGTATTTTTGGATATACATTATTTTTGTCATTTCTTTATCAATCATTATTTTTATTTTCTTTTTTTTTTACACAAATAAGATGTAAACCCGTCCTCTACGACATTTTCCTAATTTTTTTTTTTTTGAGGGAACTAAGGCATTTTTTATATTGACATTTTTTTTGTCCTTTAATAATAATAATAATACTTTTTTGTTACATTTTTTATACATTTAATATTTGACCCAATGTCAGGTCCATTAAGTGTCAGAAAAATGTATCAAAAATGTATACTCAGGACAAAAAAATGTCACTATCAAAAAAGATAAACGTTATTTAATTCTAATATTATAAAATAATAGAGCTTTGACACGTGCAACATGCAATAAAGCTTAATGTTAAACATTATGCATCCGTTAAATGTCCTAAAAGGTACCAAAAAAGTGTTGTTAGATGACTGAAAATTTCAATGTTAAAGACAGGGGCTAGTTTTCATAGAACTGAACAAAAAAAAAATGACTAACCAAAAGTGTAATTATCTCTTTCATTAATTACTATTCAGTTATGGTATTTAATTAAGCACAAGTTAATTCCTTGCGTTTTCTTCATTTTATTTTCTCAGCTCCTTCTTCACGGAAAACAACCCATGTTTTTTATATGAAAATAATATATGCAAAAATGTATGTATACATGTATATGTTGTTACCCTTACGCTTTTTTTTTATATAAGAAATATAATATAACCTGTAGGGATAAAATGGTAGTTCCAAAGATTTTGTGGAAATAAAAGGTATTTTTATCATTTCATAAAAATGTTTCAAAATTTAACATTAATACAACAAATGTTAAATAAATATATAATTACTACAAACTAAATAAGTTAGTGTAGTCAAGCCATTATTCATCTTATGTAAATGTTACGTAAAGTAAAAGCACTTTATGTAATATACACTCCAAGTAATTCTATATATTAAATTCATTCTACTCAATTTGTCCTACCTGTATCAAGTTTCATAACACCTAATTAATTAAATCTCAAAGAAAGCCAAATTGGCCAAGAGTGCGAAAAATTGAAATACTTCCCTTTTTAGCACAAGTTAGATAAATCTCTTGAATGTGTGATGATTGAAAATGGATATTAACATTTTTGGTTCCTGATGATGCCGAAAATGTCATCATGCTTTTAGCGGTGTTTGTATTGTGGATATCTGGCTATAAAAGTATATAAAAGTGGTGTTTTCCAGTGGTGCCGGCGACGGCGATGGATTCAACGGTGGTGCTTTTATAAGAAGAGAGGGCGACGGGGCACTTGGGCACTGCGCTTTTGTTTTATATCATTTTGCCCATGTCTTATGAAGTTACATAGCTCCCTATTTATAGAAAGCCACCGACTAAAGTCGGTTTATTTACAAATAAGGACACATAGTATCAAATAGATATTTATCTACAGTAACGGGCTCGTAGTGGAGCCAATAGGTCGCGCTCCTGATGGCCTCGCTGACCTTGTACCCTTTATATATGTTGTCTCGATGAACTTGAGGTAGCTCTTCCATCAAATATTATGATCGAGGTCACTGGCGGACCCGTTTATCGAATAAGATCGCATGTCGGCCCCCCTAATCCTCTTTTGTCGTCGCGTAGGGTTAAGGGCTTGGAATGGATCCAGAGGCTCGCGGTCCTAATCTGGCTTGCGAGCTCGAGGACAGTAATGGCCGGTGGCATCATCCACTAATGCCGGTGGTCGTCAGACCCGAACAAGGATCCGCAGACCGAAGTACGATTTTAGGCACATCAATAGCCCCCTACTCCGTGCCTTAATCATTTTCCTGAAATGTTAGGCGGGGAGTAATAGTCTTTGCGGATCTGTTGCCTTGAAATACTGTAATGGCTCGTTGTTGTGGCGGATTGCCTGTTAGCTTTGCCTAAGTGCCGTACTCATAGTAGGTCTTTTCGTTGCTTGTGTGTAGTTGATTAATTTAGCCTTTGGTGACATGAGAGCTTTCAGTCTTGTAGAGGGCTCGCTCGAAGATGAGTTCCAAAATATGGCGCCGACCTAGAGGTAGGTCTTATAAGAAGGTTCGCTCGTAGGCGAATTCAATAATATGATGCCGACCTAAAGGTCGGTCTTTATAAAATGCTCGCTCGAGGGCGAGTTCCAAATATGATGCCGACTTAGAGGTCGGTCTTTATAAAATGCTCGCTCGAGGGCGAGTTCCAAATATGAAGCCGACCTAGAGGTCGGTCTTTATAAAATGCTCGCTTTCGAGGCGAGTTCTAAAATATGATGCCGACCCAAAGGTCGGTCTTACAGAAGGTTCGCTCGTGGCGATTTCCAAATACGATGCCGAGCTTAGGTCGGTCTTATAAAATGCTCGCTCGAGGGCGAGTTCCAAAATATAATGCCGAGCTTAGGTCGGTCTTATAAAATGCTCGCTCGAGGGCGAGTTCCAAATATGATGCCGAGCTTAGGCCGGTCTGATAAAATGCTCGCTCGAGGGCGAGTTCCAAAATATGATGCCGAGCTTAGGTCGGTCTTATAAAATGCTCGCTCGAGGGCGATATCCAAATATGATGCCGAGCTGAAGTCGGACTTATAAGATGCTCCCTCGCGTGCGAGTTCCAAATATAAGATGCTCGCGTGAGGGCGGGTTTCAAATATGATGCCGAGCTTAGGTCGGTCTTATAAAATGCTCGCTCGAGGGCGAGTTCCAAATATGATGCCGAGCTTAGGTCGGTCTTTAAAATGCTCGCTCGAGGGCGAGTTCCAAAATATGATGCCGAGCTTAGGTCGGTCTTATAAAATGCTCGCTCGAGGGCGAGTTCCAAATATGATGCCGAGCTTAGGTCGGTCTTATAAAATGCTCGCTCGAGGGCGAGTTCCAAAATATGATGCCGAGCTTAGGTCGGACTTATAAAATGCTCGCTCGAGGGCGAGTTCCAAATATGATGCCGAGCTTAGGTCGGACTTATAAAATTTTGGCCTATGAAGCCTTAGTCTTGGCATTGGTAGCCTGTTGGTGCCGCGCTATTAAGCGGACGGACTTATAGGGCCTTGGGCGACCTTGTTGTCTGAAGCGACTTGTTCACTAAGGACCGTGCTTTTAAAACAAACGGCCTCGAAGCAACTTCGGGTCTATTTTTGCGACCTCGCCGTCTGATGCGACTTATTCACTAAGGACCGTGCTTTTAAAACAAACGGCCTCGAAGCAACTTTGGGTCTATTTTTGCGACATCGTCGTCTGATGCGACTTGTTCACTAAGGACCGTGCTTTTAAAACAAACGGCCTCGAAGCAACTTCGGGTCTATTTAGGACCGTGCTGTTCGAGCGAGCGGCCTTAAAGTGATTGGCTTATAGCCTGTTTGTGCCGCGCTATTAAGCGGACGGACTTTCGTTGAAGAGAAAATCCCTGTTGATGGCGAGCTTGTAGTAGAGAGCTCGTAATACGAGAGCATGTAATAAATGGGCTCGCTGATATGGAGCTTGTAATAAAATGAGCTCGCTGATGTGGAGCTTGCAATCTATCAACTCTTTTGGTTTTGGCCTTTTTCGAATTTTCATTTGTTTGTAATACTTTATTTTTCCGAATCCGACTTGTGGCCGCTGATTTGGGTTTTGAATGCATGTTTATTTTGCTATTTTGACGATTTTCCCAAAGTGTTTTTGAGCTCAAGACATTTATTTTTGCTCGAAATATTCCATCTTTTTCGAGTCTTTATCTGGGTTCGATATACGTATATATATATATATATATAGCCCCCTTGTTTTTTAAGTAGGTCGAGGAAATTAAAGAATTGAACTTGCTAAAAATAACCAGAATGAAAAGCCTTACTTGTTTCGGTTGAGGTCGGTGATTGAATCGAAAAATCCGATGTGTGGCCCCTTGTTTTAAGCAAGGTCGTTGCGGGCTTGGTTGAAACAAATGTCGAATTTGAGTCATTCATGGTTGTTTGAAAATTTCCACCTCCGGCCCCCTTGTTTCAAACAAGATTGTGGACGATCTTGGTTGAAATAAATTTTGCATCTGCGCACTCATATGCCCGTGTGAAAATTTTCCACTCTCGGCCCTTTGTTTTTGGCGGCTCGATGACTGAATCGAAAAATTCCAGTATGCGGCCCCCTTGTTTTGAGTAAGATCGGAGCTATGACGTAACGAGCTCGCCGGGAACAAATTCTGAACCAAAGTATAAGCTCAAAAATTTTCCCGCGGCCTCCTTGTTCTGGACAAGATTGAGATCTCGAGTAACTTGCCTGAAATGTTGAGGTCGAGCTTAGAGCTGGCCGATGAGGTCGGACTTAGAGCTTGCCGACCGAGGTCGGACTTAGAGCTTGCCGAGCTGAAGGTCGGGCCTAGAGCTGGATGAGGTCGGACTTAGAGCTTTCCGAGCTGAAGGTCGGGCCTAGAGCTGGCTGATGAGGTCGGACTTAGAGCTTGCCGAGCTGAAGGTCGGACTTAGAGCTAGCCGATGGATCGGGCTTAGAGCTTGCCGAGCTGAAGGTCGGGCTTAGAGCTGGCCGATGAGGTCGGACTTAGAGCTTGCCGAGCTGAAGGTCGGACTTAGAGCTAGCCGATGGATCGGGCTTAGAGCTTGCCGAGCTGAAGGTCGGGCTTAGAGTTGGCCGATGAAGTCGGACTTAGAGCTTGCCGAGCTGAAGGTCGGGCTTAGAGCTGGCCGACTGGTGATTATCTGGTACAGCTATAAGAGAGCTCGTTGCGGGCTCGTATAAATCATCACGGTGTTCGGCAACCATATTAATTGCACCGTCATTAATTGCACCTAAAAATACAAGATAGTCCCTGTTCGAGCTTTTCATTTCTCTTTTCAAGTACCTAATCGAACTGCTCTTAATTTCATCCAAACCATACTTCTTCAAACTAAAATCAATCTCCTCTTTTTTGTTCTTTTTTTTTACTCTTGTTAATTGCAAGTTGGGACATCCTTTTGCTCTCGGCCATGGAATGGAGCAGAGAGAGTGCCTGCTTAAATAAGTAGCTAAAAGGAGTAATAGACATGCTCGACGGACAACTCACCGGTGATTTTTCTCCGGCTCCGGTCATCTTCTCTGATAAGATGAAATGAAAATCAATTCTGGGCTGGGTCAGCTGGATGCTTTAGGAAGAGAATACCTCCATTGTTGTCCTCTTTCAATCACAGAGGAACAAACTGGCTATGATCCACATCTCGATTTCACTTTCAGCTTGAACTTTTGTGTTGAACGCCTTTTGCTCATTAAAGTTGATAATGATGTCAAACGATTTGCTTCGGAGGCCTCTTTCAGCTTGGATTTCTTGAAAGCTACTTTATCCTTCTTTTCCATTTTCGATTTTTTCATCACTGAATCGGACCCAAAATGCTACATTAATTTGGAAACCCTTCTCAGATAATTGTGGCGGATGTGGATCTTGATGTAGATCCAACCGGAAAATCGAAAAAGGAGAGATTTTGGGTCGCCGGAAAATTTTAGATCTGGCTGGAAAAGTGACAAAAATGTCGTTTCCCGGTAACGGAGCCAACTGATGATGCCGAAAATGTCATCATGCTTTTAGCGGTGTTTGTATTGTGGATATCTGGCTATAAAAGTATATAAAAGTGGTGTTTTCCGGTGGTGCCCGGTGGCGGCAGTGGATTCCGGCGGTGGTGCTTTTATAAGAGAAGAGGACGGGGGCAATTTGGCTTTGCCTTTTGTTTTATATCATTTTGCCCATGTCTTATGAAGTTACATAGCTCCCCTATTTATAGGGGGAGCCACCGACTAAAGTCGGTTTATTTACAAATAAGGACACATAAGTACAAAATAGATATTTATCTACAATGAATGGGCCGTAGTGGAGCCAATAAGTCGCGCTCTCGATGGCCTCGTGACCGACCTTGTACCTTTATATATGTTGTCTCGATGAACTTGAGGTAGCTCTTCCATCAAATATTATGATCAAGGTCACTGGCGGACCTGTTTATCGAATAAGATCGCATGTCGGCCCCCCTAATCCTCTTTTGTCGTCGCGTAGGGTTAAGGGCTTGGAATGGATCCAGAGGCTCGCGGTCCTAATCTGGCTTGCGAGCTCGAGGACAGTAATGGCCGGTGGCATCATCCACTAATGCCGGTGGTCGTCAGACCCGAACAAGGATCCGCGGACCGAAGTACGATTTTAGGCACATCAGTTCCTCATCTTTCAAGATTTTTTCAAAACCATCCATTATATTTGATTGCTACAATTTTCACCGTTATCTATGTGATTTTGTTATACTTTCAGGATAACTAACGTGAATTTGTCTATTTGACTACGTTTTGAACAAAAGTCATTTTCATAAAAGAATTGCTCTTATTATTATTTTATTGACTTTTTGACATTTTGATTAGCCCTTTAATTATAAGAATTGTTCTTGAGCTTGAATTCAGAAACCAAAAGCGTGGGAGACACATTTTGATTCGGGCATTCATGTCAGTTGCAATACATTTGATGCATTATGCATCAATTCTACTACGCACAATATCAACACTTATGTTGAAATTATGAGCAGACAATTACAGTGATAAATGTACGGAAAGGAATCATACAACTCGGTTCCGTTGACAGTGTGATAATGAGAGGATTTTGGAGCTGATATTTTTGTCGAATCAGATGATGAACTGCTATGTAGGATTTCCGTTCAAAACATTAGTCAAATAGGCAAATCCAAGTTTGTTGTCCTGAAAATGTAACAAAATCACATAGATAGGAGTGGAGAAATCGTAACAATCAAACATAAATGGTAGTTTTGAAAAAAATCATGAAAGATGAGGGACCAAAAGTCTTAATATCCCTGATGGAAAACTTATAATCAAGCTAGAATCTTCTTAGGAATTAGATTTTAAGGTGGTGAAGTACCCGTAAGAATTCAAACAGAATAAAATGAAAATAGTTTCATTAATAAAAGTTGGTTATTGCTGGCCCTGACAGTAGGCAAATAAGGTTTAGGATTTGGGCCCCCAAGAAAAAAATGGATTTCAGGGCCCCCATATATGTGTTCTTCTAATCGAAAGGCCCAAGCAAAAATCAACTATCCACAACTCAACCCATTTTCTGTAGCCTAATCTTCAGTAAGCTAAGTCCCCGATCGCTCCTATATAAATTTTAGTTTGTTTTACTACAACGATATTTTATTGTTTTGTTTTGATAAGGGCTGTATTATTATTATTATTATTATTATTATTATTATTATTTTCGACAAGAGGGCATATATTTTAATAAGGCTTATATAATCTAGTTATATGTAATAAACAAACCAAAAAAAAAAAATTTCTTAAAGAATTCTTAACTATAGACCGGAATATCAAAATACTATTGTCGAATTTCACTTTCTACTGTTGAAAGAATTTCACTTTCTACTGTTGGTAGAAAAGAATTACACAATTCTATATTTATATCGATACAGGGACGAGATCACATGTCTAAGTTGTGTGTTTAATTTCGGTGTCTAAGAAAAAACATACGTCGTTTTATATGTATTTGAGTTTTCGAAAAAATAAGAAAAAACAAATCATAAAAATCAAATAGACATGAAATGACGCAGTTTTTACTAAAACATCGAAATTAGATACACAACTTAGACATGTGATCTCATCCCATCGATACAAAAGATCTAATGAAAGTTTGGTGTTTATTGAAAAAAAAAAAAAAAAAAAAAAAAAATGCGGAGGGCCAACTTGTAATGGACATGGCCTTTTTCCATCCTTTGTTTCTCCTTCGATGGGCTTGTGATTATATATGTTAGCCAACTCGGAGATCATGAAACTATAACTAATATTTTTAATAAATTAAATAAAATGTTTATCTAACAAAAAATTTCTATTTAAATTATTAATTACGGAATTATGTCATTATAAAATCGAAATTAAACTCTATCGATTATAGATATTTATTATTCTCAATATTATCGAGTTTATCAAGTGTCAGTTGATATAATCATTTCAAATAAACTAACCATCCACTATTTGTAATTAACTGAGAAAGTTTCAGTAAACCTTCTTCCAAGGGCGGATCTTACCAAGGGACTAAGGGGCCGGGGCTAAGTCACCCGGCAAAAAAAAATATTACACTATAAAATCTATGTAGTCTAGTTTGTTCCATAAAATATTCTTAATCCAAATTTGCATTCGACGAATCACAGTAGTCCATTAATTTTTACCCTGAGATGAAAATTCGGGCTCCGCCCGTGCCTTCGTCATTACATTTTATCATTATTTAACATTAATCCACTAGTGTAATAACAAATACGAACTCTCATGATCGATCGGTTTTTTTTTTTTAGAAAGATCGGTCAGTTTATAAGATTAATAAATAAGAGAATTTTTTTCTACTTTCAACCGGAATAAATGGATTCCATGCATATAAACATGTAAAACACATTCACATCTACTCATGAGTAGACCCAAGTGGAGTAGAGTGGGGGCTAGTGCCCCCACTGAAATTCGAAAAAAAACTTGTATTAAAATGGGTATTTTATTACTAAAATTGTGAAAACACTACCAATGTACCCAATGGATCCTCAAATTAAATTCGGTGCCCTCACTGGAAATTTTTTCTGGGTACTCCACTGCTTATACTTATTCCCGAATAAGACAACGTGAAAGTGAATCGGACCACGCCACTTAGCAATCTTTAACAAACACATCAACCAATATCTTGAAATAAGCATAGTATGTAATCACGTTAGGATTAAGATTCATTAATATATGATCATCATATAAATTAATAGGATTTCTCAATCACACAATTATATGAAAAATTAAATTCAGATTAAATCCGTCCTAGTCATACATGACTGAGTCATATATAAATGCCTTCTTAGATAACCAATATCGATGGTCTGGATAAGACGGTCATACATAAAATGTTTTGGGAGCATTAATGGTGGTTTAATCAATCGACTCTATACTTTGATTAAGTTTACCACAGACTAAACAATTTAAGCGTATCACCATAGAATTAATCATCCGTGTGAAACACTTTAAAGTTATATGGCTATGTATGATACCACTTAGGGTTTTGAGTAGAGTATAATTTATAAGCACAAAACAAATAATAAGATGATAAATAAATATGTCATTTATTAATAAAAATTACAATAAATTATTTTTCGGGTCCTACACCTAACAATATCGATATGAATAAGCATTGGATGTTGACATATGTTTATAGTTGAGAGACCAGCAGCATAAAGGTCTAAGGGTCGATGGTTGAATATGTATGGACCTAGAAAACCTATGAATGGGCAACTTGTTAATGCAACCAAACAATTACATGCAAGATTAACGTCTGAATTAGTTAATAGGACATGTTTTTATACATTGTTTCTAGTATGCTTTAAAGTAGTTTTATTATGGTTTAAGTTTATGCTTTAAAAACTATTTTGCAAAATGAGTAAAGTAGATTAATATCATGTCTCCTAGTATTCACAAAAACAAATCTTTCTTTTGATCTTCTACTTTTTATTGTGCAGTCCGAAATGCTCACTTCTTTCCTTTGGAATAAGAAGATACGTAGGCACCTGAAGAGTATGATGGTGAGTTTGAAAAGCAGCCTTAGGATGGAGTTCATGGAGTTTATCTGGTTGTTTTAGTTTCTTTCATTTGAATAAGGCATGTTTTTATATTATTATTTTGATATTATATAAGGTTTACGTGGGTTTATGGTTTTCTAAAAAGTCGTATCTTAAACATTTTATTTTCTGGACAGTCGATACTTCAAGAATGAGCGTTACAAATTCATTCCCCAACTTTTGTCTTCATGTAATAAAACATAATAAGTTCTTTAATTGAGCAATGCAGGCAGAAACGAAAATACAAAATCAATTGATACAGCATTGATCTACATCATTGATTGTAGTAGGACCTATATCAATCAATAAAATTGCCACAACAATTAATGGTGTAGATCAATATTGTGTCAATTGATTGTATATTTTCGTTGTGTCTGTATCAGTGCTCTAATTAATTTTGATCGGCTTACAAACCAAAGTATGTTGAAGTCCATAAAATGTATTTGTATATCTATCTGTTTATTGTTTTATTGCCTAAAATATCTAGATCTCTTAATTACAGTAACTTCTAATTCTTGAATTAACTGGTATATATTTCATATGATTCTCTCCCTCTCCCTATTTCATTAATTCTTCACTACCCTATAATTTAATGGGTGTGTTTTTCGGCCATGTGAATGTACACCTTTCAAACCTGACGTCTTCATGTTCTTTCATTCAATTTTGAGTCTCAAATTAATCTTATTTTCATATTTTGTGTGAAAAGTCGTAACCTTCTTTTAGGAAAAGACAAATCCTAAGATGCTCTCCACCATGTCCATCTTCTAACAGTGTTTTTATAGGAACCCTCTCCCACATCCCCTAATGAGGTAAAAAACTAACTGCACTTTCACTTTCACTTTCATGAATGTGAAAGAAAGAAAAGAACAGGCACATGCTAATTTAATAAACAGAGAACTACTCTTTCAGATTTCATTTATTTTAATTTCACACCTCTATGTTTTTAATTAAGAACAATACATGAATATTAATTAAGCTATTCAATAACTAGAAAGTAGTGAATAAATGACTAATTAATAATGTTCATGAATATTTCGGTCATGGGAAAAAAAAAGACAACAAATATATATGAGAAGTTTAGTTTAGTTTCACTACCAAAATCATGGACAGAGAAATTGAAGTTGGGGTACGATACGTGTCTTACTAGATTGTTTTTTGAATGATCGGATGGACTAGATTCGGACGATTTGTCGTTCATCATTATTTTATAGATTTTTTTGATGTAATTAATTAAAATGGCTTGTAGATTTTATTGAAGTATATACAAGCATCCTAAATGATAAAAAGAAGTCTCAAGTCTCTAAGAAGCAAATTATCAAACACTTAACTTAGAAGTTGGTTGATAGGCAGTTGAGGTTGTTACAAGCGGTTACTAGAGCTTCTAGCAGCTCAATATACATCTATATATATTGTATTGTATAGAAGTCTAGGAGCTGTATTAATCCGATTATCAGTGAAATCAAATGAAATGATGCTGCAATTCTGAGTTCTTACTGTTTCGTCGTTATTGACTCAAATTCTCCTCATTATTGAGGTTTTTCTTCTTCTTGTATTCATGCTCTTCGTGATTCTTGTGTTTTCTTTCTATCTTTCTTTCAATTCAATAAATTCCACAGCTTTCGTCGGCAGAGATCTACCAACGGATTCTTGGTATTGGATGTATCGTTAGCTCGGTTCCCAAGTCAAATCCTTTCCCATTGCTTTCAAAAATATGCTTCATCAGCCATGTTGCCACCTCCGTCCTTTGAACCAGATGGTCATTAATATGACCATAATACAGCTTTATACAATTGATGTACATCGGTGTGTGGTCTATTGATCGTTATAATTCTTACTATAATCAATGATGCAAAGGTATGTTATGATAATTTGTTGTGAAACTAATATTTTCATTATAAATAGAAAATTAACATATTCATGGAAGTTTTATTTTAATTAGTGCTCTATGAGAATAATATTTTCATTTTATGTGGAAAATGATACGTTTACTCACAAAATCTACAATATATGTACTCCATGTCGGATTCAGAAAATATTCTCAATAGGAACACCGAAGTAAATTAATTCAAAAATCCAGTGAAGTCATTATTATATTATCAATATTTTTTTTCTTTTTTCTTTTTTTTAGTTTGAGACAATGCTACCACATCATTAACGAACTACGTATATGCTTCATCATAATAAATATTAATTGGTAAGTTCAAATTTTACAGCTCATATATATTACGGAATATTAATATTATTATTATTATTATATGTAAATGTATCAAGTTGAGAGCGGATACGGTATTTTGATTAGTCGCAGGGCTCCAGACTATGCTGTATAAATATGTTGATGTGGTGATGAATAAAAGACAAAAAAATACTTTTGGAATAAACTTTTGTTTGTCAAAATTTAACATGGTATCAGAGTGAAATTGCCCTACGTACGTGAAAGAAAGAAAAAACCTACGTACAACAACTCATCGGCTGAGCTCTCTCAGCCATGGCCGGCGGAGGGAACCTTATGCAGAATACAGGTGAACGCGAAACTAGGATGGCGTTCAAACTACAATCCAAGGTTCGAGGGGAAGGTGAAGCTGATAACTCAGCAAAATTCGGCAATCATGGCAACAGAGAAGGCCATGGTGAATTGACGTGTTTCCAGATTCACGGCCACCCCAACTAGAGGAGAGACCGGCCTCGGGAAGGACACGGTATCAGCTGAGGCAGCAGATGGACAGGCCGAATTGGAGCTGTAGGAGAACTCGGCCGGCGGAGTTCCCAATGGAACAAAATCATCAATTGGCGGTTACCAAGTGAAAATTATTAGACGATCCTGGAAAATACAAACGTTTAGTGAGGAGGCTTATTTAATTTATCTTGGAGTTACGGGTCATCCCGACTTGGCTTACTCGTTTCATATATCTTATCTCAGTTTATGCATGAACCCCAGGACGAACATTGGGCGGCTGCATTGCGTGTTGTTCGGTACTTGAAGAAAAACCGGGCCAATGTGTTCTTTTGAGGGCGGATTACATTTGGAAGGGTGGTGTGATTCAGATTGGACGAGTTGTCCCCTTACTCGTCGGTCGTTGAGTGGATGGTTAGTATTACTCGGGACCTCTCCTGTCTCGTGGAAGACCAAAAAGTAGCAGTCAGGTTCCCGATGCTATGCTGAAAATGAATATCTCTCTATGGCCGTGACTACCTATGAATTGAAGTGGCTTCGGCAGCTCCTGGTGACTTGGGTGTTAGGATACCGATAGGGATTCCTCTTCATTGTGATAGTCAATCCGCTTTGTATATTGCTTAGAATCCGGTGTTTCATTAGAGGACAAAACATATTGAAGACGATCGTCATTTTGTTCATGATGCGATTACGGATGACCTTATTGCTCCCTCATATATCCCTACACGTGTCCAGCCGGAAGATATCCTCACGAAAACTTTGGAGAAACAACAATTTAAATTTTTGTTGCTCAAGTTGGGCATTTAGGACCCAGGGGCGGATCCAAGAATATATTCCATTGGGGTCACTGAAGCCTAAAAGTATATTTTTAATTCAAAAATTTGTTCCCGTAGGGTTATCGGAGCTTAAAACTACACTTTTTAACCTCAAAACGACATTTTTTACCAACAAAACTACATCGTTTTAATACTTAAAAAAACTCGAATCTCAGTGGGATCACGTGACCCTACCCCAATACATATACATCCGCCCCTTTCAGGACCTCCACGCTCCGACTTGAGGGGCCAGTATTACGGAATATTAATATTATTATTATTATTGTTTAGCCATATTACGTAAATGTATTAAGTAGAGGGTGGATACGGTATTTTGATTAGTCGTAGGGGTTCTGACTATGGTGTATAAATATGGTGATGAATTAAAGACATAAAATACTTTTTGGAAAATATTTCTATCTGCCTTGCCTATATAATAAAGCTATATATATACTCAACTACCCGTTAAGCAATAGCATAATAAACTTTAGTAATTTTCTTCATACGGCCTCAAGTGAGCAGGAGATCGAATAACATGTCAGCCCTCAACCATAATATTGTTGATTCACAATATTATCATCAAAATGATCATCAACTTTGCTACGTTCAATGCGGTTACTGTGACACTATTCTCCTGGTTATAATCCAAATATCTATCTATCTATATATAATCCAAATATCTAACGCGATTTCAGCATATATATATTCGTTTAATTACGGGATTTTGTAGTATTCATTCATTAGTATATATAATTATTTAAAGTTTTGATTAATTTATATATAATCATGCAGGTTACAGTTCCATCAAGCAGATTAGCTCCTTTTGTGACGGTCAGATGCGGTCATTGCACAACTGTTCTTGGAGTTCATATGGTGGTGAAAGCTGCAGCCCCAATTCTTCCTTTGCATTTACCCGCTTCACTCAACCAAGATGATGAGGTTTAATTTTTATTTAGCACATATACATATATATATATGATATATATCTTCCCTAATTAAATGTGTTTTAACTTTATCTTTTATCTATTTATTTTGAATGGTGTTAATTAGCGTTTTGTCTTGTTAGTCTTTGTGCAGCAAAGAGTCTAAAATGGCAGTGGAGTTAAATAGTACAGAAGAATTGTACCAAGAAGCTGTGAAAGATGCCAATCAGCAGACGACACGTAGTCGTATGCATAGCCCATCTCCGGTGACATCATCATTCGTCAAGGAAGAAAATGAGGATATTATTAATCATCAAGTCACCAAATGTAATTAATCAGACAAACTTGTTTAATTAATCCAAAAGCCTTAATTATTAATTAATGTTTTGGAGCTGAATCATTAATTTGAAGTTGTTTTTGGTTGCATTAACTTTTAAATTTACAGCTTTCACCAAAAGGCCACGAACTCCCTCACCTTACAACTGCTTCATCAGGTTAAATTATTATTTTTTTAATATTTTTTTTTTATAATATTTTTTGCATCAAAAAATATTTCATCACTTAAAAATGAGTCTTCAGACATGAAAACTTATTATTAGACAGAGGTCACGGATTAGTGTTGTGAAAAGAGCACAAAATATACTACAACCTCTGTCCTTAATTATTAGTTATTATGTTATAATTATTTTTTTATAGATTTTTTTGTACTTTGTTTTCAACCTTTATATATATACATAAGTTATTTTACAATATGAAGATAATATTTATCAACATTATCACTTATATATGTTAACCACTTTTACATGCTTTATAAGTATTACATTATTATAGTCAAATAGAATATTAGAATTATATCAATTGATTTATGAGAATATTAAACTTTTTTCTTAAATTTGATGGTGAAATAAAAGGGATGAAATACACCGACTGAAGAAGGAAAATCCCAACTTGACTCACAAGCAAGCATTCAGTACGGCAGCAAAAAATGTAAGCTGAAGATCATTTTTCTTTTTTCTTTTTTCTTTTTTATTGGGACGGGTGTTGAATCAGAATCAATTTGAATAACTTTTCCCGTTTTCGAATAGTCCCTAGAAAATTATCACCAGTGATCTTTCCTCTGTGAATCTGCCTCTACGTGATCTGACCACATTGTGAATTTCCACACACGGGCAGCAGTATTCCACCTCAAAACCAAGCGTGGTCAGAGATCTTGCTTAGCGTAGACAGCCTCCTCTTAGGAAATCCTCTGATAAACGACATTCTTAACAAAGGGATTAACATTAACAAAATTTCTCAATCTCATCAACTTCGAATATTGGTGAATTATCATACTAAAAGAATCTACTACACCGTCTCAAAATACAGGTCATTTTAGGTGTTTGCATATAGATTAAAAAGTGATTAAATGTCATAAATTTAAAGGTTAAATATCTAAAATGTTTAGTGACTATCATTAACGCATGTAGTGAAAAGTTGTTAAGCTGATAATAAATTAGGAGTAAGATGGAGAAATGAGTAATAAATGTTGCATTGGTAATGCAGAATTACTTATATCATAGGATAAATTTGAAGAGTTAGAATGATTTATATTTTAGAATGGAGGTAGTATTTAAATTTGTGGGTGATTTAATCACCTCCCGTCTCTCTAACACTCCGAGTCTCATTTGAAACACATATATAACAGTTGTTGAGCAGTACTGATGCCCCGCGGTAGCGAATCTAGAAATGAAGGTATTGTACGGTAGCAATTAAAAAGTATAAAGTCATCGTTCTGGTGGCCAAATAATGTCCCTATAAATAATGGTATGGTTCGGTCTGAAATTGTGTCCCTACAAAATGGTATGTATCTAAAGCTAAATTGCAACAGTACATAGACCAGGTTTTTTAAACTGGCTTCGGCTAAATATTGTACTCCTTATTATCCAGAAGTAGGATCTGATGTCGAAGAATCTCGAGAACTCACTGCATTTTAACTGTTGCTCCATATTCTAGCCCAAGAGGAGGCCATATGTGTATCTACAACTAAATCTGATGTGAACCGTAATATTATTCTAAAATCTCATTCAAAACTATATAAATGTGTGTCCCGTCAAAAAAAAAAAAAAAAAAAACTAAATGTATGTATCATTGTATCTTATCATCTGAATTGAGAATTTAATGTTGAGAAATTCTTGATATGAGTCTTATCTTAATGGTTAAACTATGGTCCAGAATCAGGAGGTCCTGAGTTTGAATTCCGCCGTGTGTATGTGTGACTTATGGTCCATAAAAATATTAAATTTACTATATAAATGGTTAAGTAATCGTTTCAAGTGTTTGCAGTGGGCCCATTTTCCAGCAAATAAACATAAAGCCGAACAGTGAATTGAAAGGAATTTACGATATTAGAAAGGTAATCAATTCCATATGTGATATTTACAGCAGTAGAAATTTATCCCCATTTAAAGTGTACTCCATTCGTTTTTATTTAATTATCGTAGTTACTAAAAATAAAATTTTATTTTAATCTGTAGTAGTTATATTTTCAAAACATTATTTATTATATTTTTCTATATTTATCATTATTTATTAATTAATAAAGATGAAAAACAAAATTACATTAATTATATTCAAGGGTGCTATTGTCATTTTCATATTAAATTAAAATATTAACTACTCTTTATAATATGTATGTTTTTGGTAATTACGACAGTTAATAAAAGCCGATGAATTGAAGTATAACTAAATATAATAGTTAATTAATAACCCACGTGAACAAGAGTCAGATATTGTTCAAATTTGTTGCATGTTAAGGAAACTTTTCCCACGTCTTATGCTTCATGCATCATTTTATGGGACCGGATCCTCTGCCGTGATGGGATGCCGTGATAGATGCTGGTCGGGGCGGCTCTATAGTGGTGGTAGAGAGAGCGCGATCTGCCTCTATGGTGTCGGGTGGGCCACAGCGATACATGTTTTTAAAGTTAAAAAAAAAAATTATATGTAGATTCAATCCGATCCAACCTAATATAATATGTTATTTTTTTTTTGATAAAGACCCAATTTTTTTTTTTTACTCCCTTCATATGTTAATTTATTATTTCGTTCGGAAACTCGTATGCAAGAGATTAAGAAAAATACTTAAGAAAAAAATATTTAACAAAAGGTCTCAATAAAAAATTTTACTTGGCCCAAAATACTACTTTGTAGGTATGTTTTGGAAGCGATAAATAAATTAATTTTGTATTCTGAGATGTTAAAAGATAAGTATGTTTTGAAAACAAAAAAACTATTAAAAGCGGTCAATTTAACTTTGTATTAAACCCAAAATATGTCAGGGCCGGCCCTGGGTGCGGTGCACCGTTTCCGTTGGAATTTTCGACGGATCCGTCGGAATTTCGAAGGATCCGTTGAAATTTCGACGGGAAGAGAGTGGAGCAAATTAAAAAAATGCATCGTTTAAAATCGAAATTCCGAGGATTAAGTCGAAAATTCCGACAAAACGCAGGCTTGACGGCACTATCACGACACACCCGTCGACGGCAAAGATCCCAAATCAATCCATTTTTATGATAGTCTGGGATCGTGCACTAGTCTTGTGTATGTTCTCTCATGTGTCATAATTTGATAGACAATTAATTACTCTTAATTATGCAATTAACTATTAATAATATGACTGATCGATGTGTTATTGAAATTTCAGGTATCCTTTACGGAATCTCATGTGCGGAGATAAATAATTAAGATGGAAGAACATGGCAAACGGTTGTCATGCATGGTCATCATCACCGTTCGTTGAAGAGAGTATAGGTCCTAAGCGAGACCATAAATCAGTAATAAAATTCATTAGATTTAGTGGTTTTATTTTCATTTATTTATTTAGGTTATTTAGGGAAATGGTATGTGCACTACACAAACCACTACATGCTTTATCCCATATATTAAAGTGGTGAATTATTTATTGTGATCGGTCCCAACAAAATGAATAATATTGATTGTATTGTGTAGGATGTTGTGGTAAGATGAGTAGTGGATGTATCATTACTCGGTTATTTATTTAAGAGAGCTTCATTGTGTTATTTCGTGAAATTAACTCCTAGTTATTATGATTTGACAATCAAGAATCTGCCAAATGGCATTTGTTTACATTGCGATATTTGAGTCTGTTAAAGATCTTTTAAATTTTCAGAAGCAGCTAATAATTGGGGGAAGTTATTGTGTGGTGAGAGAATTTGGGGTGAAATGACGGGTGAAACGATCAGAACCACACAGTTTTAATACAGAATGAAGGTGTGTGTTGTGTGGTGTGCCACACGGTGTCTCCGCACCGTGTGGAGACACCACACACTAATCTCCCAATAATTGGTACCTTTGCATGGAACAAGTTAGGTACGTTATAACAGAGTTAGAAAATTATGTGTGTATTATTCACAATTGAGTTTGACAGTATATATACTGTGAGTACAATGAATCGAGTCGAGTCTACCTATATTAGTATAAAATACAGTACAATAAATAATACACTATTGTATATGCTAAAAATATATATACACTCTAATACCACCCCTCAAGTTGGGCGAGGGAGGAGACCCAACTTGTCACGTTGATGAAGAAAATCCGCCTTAGAGAGAGACTTCGTAAGACAGTCGGCCAATTGATCACGGGCATTGACATGAGCAATACGTAACGTGCCACGCTGGACTTGATCGCGAATAAAATGATAATCAATAGCGACGTGTTTCATGCGGGAATGAAAAACGGGATTCAAGCAGAACTGGGTGGTGCCAAGGTTGTCACAATAAATTACCGGCGGCCCGACGGAGGAAACATGAAGGTCACGGAGAAGAAAGGAAATCCAATTAAGCTCTGCTTGTGCGACAGCTACACCCGATACTCGACTTGGTGGTGGAGCGCGCAATAGTGGATTGCTTCTTTTAGCTCCACGTAATAGCATTTTTACCAAAGTAAATTATATGTGCACTTGTGGAGGCATAGTTGTCCTTGTCCCCACCCCAATCAAAGATCGAAAAGGCATGTAATAACGGGGGAATCACGATAAAATTGAAGGCCATACTTAGTCGTACCCGCAAAGATAATGCGAAGCAAGCGCTTGACATGAGTCCATGAACATCGGTGGGCGAGTGCATAAAGCGAGACAACTTGTTGACCGCAAAAAAGCAATATCGGGGCGAGTGTAAGTGAGATATTGGAAGCGCCAACAACCATACGATCGTTGAAGGATCATCCACGGGTGCCAGCGTTGGCTTTTAAACCGGATATGTCAGCAGGAAGGGGGTAGCCGTGGAATTGGCATCGAGTAAATTTAATTTTTGAAGGAGTTCAGTGATATACCTCGTCTAAGACAATAATAATCCAGTCGGATTATGAGTAACCTCAATCCCAAGAAAATACGACAACTGGCCAAGATCCTTCAGTGCAAACCGGAAGCCGAGACGGGTAATGAAAGTTTCTAAAGCGGTGAGTCATTACGATGAATAATAAGGTCGTCAACATACACCAAGGCATAGACGATCAGACCAGCATGATGATAGACAAATAAGGACGTGTCGGCCTGAGAATTTTTGAAGTTGCACTCTGTCAAAAAACTCTTAAGCTCATCATACCAGGCCCGAGGGGCTTGCTTAAGGCCATAAATCGCCTTATGTAACCTGCAAACGTGAGTAGGACAAGAAGAATCAACGAAACCAGCAGGTTGAGCCAAATAGACTGCTTTCTTTAAATGTCCCTGCAAAAACGCATTATTAATATCCAATTGGCGGAGAGACCACCCCTGCGTTAAAGCAAGTGTAAGAACAAGGCGAATAGTGGCCGGTTTGACAACCGGACTGAAAGTTTCATAATAATCAACGCCGGTAAGTGTGCAAAGCCCTTGGCCACTAAACGAGCTTTATAGCGATCGATGGATCCATCAGGTTTGCGCTTTAATCGAAAAATCCTTTTTGTGCCAATAATGTTGAGACTAGAATCATAAGGAACAAGATCCCAGGTTTTATTGCGCATCAAATCGTTATATTCCTCTTGCATTGCATTTCTCCATTGAGGCACTTTTAGAGCTTGAGCAGCGGATGTGGGTTCGAGTCGTGGAAGGGTGAGTTGAGTATGAAGATTCAGACTTTTGGATAGGCTTATGGATGTTATTCTCGAGACCGGGTGCATATGATGGGGAGGTGGAGGCACGGGTGGATTGGGAGGTGGGGAAGGGGGGGGAAGGCTGGGGAGAGGCAGGAGGTGGGTTGGGAGTAGTGGTGAAGGAAGGCGGAGTAGGGAGCCAGTCCAGGCATTGGGAGGGTGTAGGAGGAGGTGGGCGTGGTAGTGGAGAGAGGAGGAAAGACAGATTCGAAAAACTTGACATGCCGAGAGACATAGAGATGGGAGGCAGCGGGATCGAAGCGATGAATATGCATCTTTGGTTGAGAGCATACCCGAAAGATGCAAGGTTTGGATCGGGATTGTAGTTTGTGACTCGTGTATGGGCGAAGCCACGGATAGCAAAGACATCCAAAGACACAGAGTTTCTGATAGTTTGGGGCGGCATGAAAGATGGATTCGTAAAGGGAACGCATGTTGAGGACAGGAGTGGGCATACGGTTTATAAGGTAGACAGCAGTGGCGAACGCATAGGGCCAAAAATCATCTGACAGAGAGGCATTTGTCAAAAGAGCAAGACCAGTTTCAACTATATGCATATGGCGTCGTTCTGATATCCCATTGTGCTCAGGGGTGCTCAGGGGTGTGGTGTATAAGGCGATTCCATTTACGGCTAAGTAATCACGCATACCAGTAAATTCACCACCATTGTCTGAATAAAGTATTTTAAGGGGGTGGCCAAAGAATTTTTCAACAAGAACACGCAGCGAGTAAAAGTGCCAAACACATCAGACTTACGGGTAAGCGGGTAAAACCATATATAACGAGTAAAATGATCTACTAAAATAAGATAGTACTTGTAGCATCAGTAGATAAAACTGGGGAGGTCCAAACATCAGTAAACACTACCTCAAGTGGACGGGAAGAGGATAAAGTAGAAATAGTAAAAGGTAGCTTATGGCTTTTATTTTCTAAGCAAGCAGTACAATGAGAAAAGGCTGAAGGAGACGTCTCCAAAGCATACTGACTAACAATTTTATTAAAACTAACAGAAGCTGGATGGCCCAAGCGATGATGCCAGACCGATGTGCTGGCTTTATTTGAAGCAAAATCTAGAAGAGGCTGAGTCGGTCACTCATACAGGCCATTCTTGACCAGACCACGGAGAAGGGTGGTCTTAGTGGGATATCCTTCACAAGAAATTCATCGGTAAGAATTCAACGATATAAATTCACGATTTACAAAGTGGGAATAGACAGATAAATTGCGGGACATATTAGGCACACATAACACATCATTTAAATTAAGGGATTTTGACAAAGATAAGGGAATAGAGGTGGAACCCGTATGCGTGATGTTTAGACCATTCCGTCGCCGACCATAACATCATCCGTGCCCAAGTAAGGAGTGTGAAGAGAGAGATTTTGCAAATCATTTGTGATGTGAGTATTGGCACCGCTTATCCGGAAGCCACGGGTGCGTAGGGGAAGTTGCATCATAGGGGGTTGTATCATAGGGGGCCACATCGGGTGAGTTTGCCACATGTGCTTGAGGTCGAGGTGGGTAGGCATTGCGGACTTGAGGGGGAAGTTGACCAAGTAGGTGTTGTAAAGTTGGACAAAATTTGGTGAGTGCCCCATAGCTTGGCAATACTAGCATCTTCCACCATAGGGCGGGGGTGGTTCTTTGAGGTTGTTGGGATTGAAAACAGGCGGTTGGTAGGGGTTTTGAAGGGGGCCGGTGATGAGAATTTTGATATTGGGGGTAGGTGTTTCGGTAGGAGGGGCGCTGTGGGGAGGGAATCGGGTATGGGTAGTTAGTCGATGACTGGGGCTGTTGAGAATTTTGCATGTTAAGGAAACTTTTCCCACGTCTTATACTTCATGCATCATTTTTATGGGACCCGGATCCTCTGCCGTGATGGGATGCCGTGATAGATGCGGTCAGGGCCGGCTCTATAGTGAGGTCAGAGAGACCGCGGTCTTAAGCCTAACGGTGCCGGGAGGGCCCAACGGTACATGTTTCGCTAAAAGAAAAAAAAATTATATGTAGATTCAATCCGATCCAACCTAATGTAATATGTTAATTTTTTTTGATACAGACCCAAATTTTTTTTTACTCCCTTCATATGTTAATTTATTATTTCGTTTCGGAACTCAGATGCAAGAGATTAAAAAAATATTTAACAAAAAATATTTAACAAAAGGCCTCAATAAAAAATTTACTTGTACCAAAATACTACTTTGTAGGTATGTTTTGAAATTATCGATATATTGAATTTTGTATTCACGGATGTTAAAAAAGCGATAAGTATGTTTTTAAAAATAAAAAAAAAACTTATTAAAGCCGGTCGGGAACATGGTATTAAACCCAAAATATGCCAGGGCGGCCTGAGTGCGGGACGTCTTGGTGCGAGAGTGGAGCAAATTAAAAAAATGCATCGTTTAAAATTCGAAATTCGAGGATTCATCGAAAATTCGACGGAAGCGGTCTGTAACACTATCACGACACACCCGTCACGGCAGAAGATCCCAAATCCATTTTATGGTAGTCTGGGATCGTGCACTAGTCTTGTGTATGTTCTCTCATGTGTCATAATTTGATAGACAATTAATTACTCTTAATAGATGATCAATGGAACATTATGCAATTAACTATTAATAATATGACTGATCGATGTGTTATTGAAATTTCAGGTATCCTTTACGGAATCTCATGTGAGGAGATAAATAATTAAGATGGAAGAACATGGCAAAAGGTTGTCATGCATGGTCATCATCACCGTTCGTTGAAGAGAATATAGGTCCTAAGCGAGACCATAAATCAGTAATAAAATTCATTAGATTTAGTGGGTTTTTTTTTCGCCAGGATATTTTATTAAAAACTTAAAGTCTGACAAGCTTTTACATCGTAAAAAATTTACACAATATTTACAAATAAAGCAACACTACTGGCCATGCTGATATCAAGCTCCCGAACTTTCTGAATCGCTTTGATATGAAAACCATCTTTGGTGGTCGGCGTGCATCGCTTCCGTGTATCTCTTGGTTTCTCCAATACCAAACTCCGTGAGACGAGCTCATGATAAAGAAATCTCCAAAACTGAATATTATCATGTATGTACGTGTTCTCGCTTAGATTTAGTGGTTTTATTTTCATTTATTTATTTAGGGAAATGGTATGTGCACTACACAAATGTGTAGTGCACAAACCACTACATGCTTTATCCCCATAGATTAAAGTGGTGAATTAATTATTGTGATGGGCCCCAACAAAATGAATGATGTTGATTGTGTTGTATAGGATGTTGTGGTAAAATGAGTAGTTGATGTATCATTACTCGGTTATTTATTTAAGAGAACTTCATTGTTTTACTCGTGAAATTATCTCCTAGTTATTATGATTTGACAATCAAGAATCTGCCAAATGGCATTTGTTTACATTGCGATATTTGAGTCTGTTAAAGAACTTTTAAATTTTCAGAAGCAGTTAATAATTGGTACCTTTGCATGGAACAAGTAAGGTACGTTAGTGGTGGCCAAAAACCGGTCATGTATAGCGTCGTTTAGGATATCGGCCTTATCCTAAAAAAGCGTTCGACAGCGTATAACATTAAATAAATCTAACATTATCGTCACACGAAGTCTCTATGTAAATAAATCAGTCAAATAAAAGCAACGGAAGTTAAAAAAAGGCTAGGGTAAAACATAAATGCTACTATAATAGAAAGTAATCATGCTAAATATGGATAGTTAAATTACAATGACGAAAAACTCAAAGAGCTTATATCAATGATGTCTTAAAAGTAGAAATACAATGAAGTCTAAAAGAAATACAACTAGTACAGTATATAACCTTTGAAAAGAAATAAACTAAGAGCTTTGTCAAGACTTCAAAGTCTTCAAAGGTCGTCATCTACACTTGATCAACCTTTTCGTCTTCTAAAGAAAATGCAAAGGATGTAAGTACAGAGTACTTAGTAAAAGTGAGAAGCTAATGAATAACTAAGTTATACAACGAAAGGTTATTATTATGATTATTAAATTATCTTTATGAGACCGACTCAATCTAAGGTTCAATCCATGTCCATCGACATGTCATGACTAAACGTTTCTAGCTTAGCTTATCTTGGTTACATCATCACTCAAGGACACAGTGCATGGTGAAAATTCCACCACGATATGTACTTGCCAACTACGGTGAGTACCGATAGTCCCGGGATCTTCCCGGTATGCATTTACGTTCGGCGAATTTCCTCCACTGCCATTTAGCCGTTTATAGGCCAGTAGCGTTGTTCGCTTTTACTGAACATATCACATCGCCGATATGAATCAGTGCCTAACCGAGAATAGTGACATTTTAGCTTTTACTACACTTATGTAATTATTATGGTGAATTAACTAGCCACCTAAGTGTTTTCAAGATGAAATCTCACCTTAACAACTCTACTCCCTCACTTAGACTACCAGGCATCACATCCTATCAATTACACAGACATTGATGAACTTTAGTTCATCAAAGCACAAGCCCTTTCATGCTCTTCCTACGGATCCGAACTTCAACTCCCTTTAAGAGTACATTCGGTGTTTTAACCGAACGAATCGAAGTTCAATCGAAGCTTGTTCATATTTAATTAATGTTATTGAATCAAAAATAGAAATTTAAAACTCAACACAAATATACCAAAACATATCACATCTTATTAATTAAAACTTAGCATGAATTCTATCACCAAACAACACCAAAACTCAACCTATCATTATAAAACTATAATTACTCATTAGGAAGAACCTCTTACCTTAATTTCCAAAGAAAACCGAAAGCAAAACGTCAAGCAATCGCAACAATTGTTGATCCTCAACCCCAAAACCTATTTGATCAACGAAAAACCCTAAAATCCTATTTCTTTGCAGAAAACCGAA
Source organism: Gentiana macrophylla (assembly GCA_026214975.1). Lineage (NCBI taxonomy): Eukaryota > Viridiplantae > Streptophyta > Magnoliopsida > Gentianales > Gentianaceae > Gentiana > Gentiana macrophylla. The sequence continues at coordinate 74,668,151 of CM047815.1, read as the reverse complement.
ACTGAAAAGTGATCAAAACTGCAGATTACCTAGATTAACTGCTGTGAAACTATTTTTAGATTGATCTACGCTCCAAGACGATCGTTTCGACTACTCATGGCTGAAAAACGAGTTCTGATTGAAGATGCACGAATTTCCGAAGAATCGTACTCAACGGTTACAAAAAACTAGGGCTAAATTGAAAACTTACGAAATGGAGAGATGTTATTTTCCAAAGTTGCGTCTCCTCGCGCTGATCGCTTTTCTCTCCTGCGGCATCTTGAAACGATGAACGGATTGGTCACATGGTTGAAGATTACGTTCTCCCTTTTTTTCTCGCTTTTTTTTTTCTTTCATAAACAACGTGTGATCAATAAGTTATTTTTGGGGAATTATTTCCTTTTTATAGTTATTAATTAAATCCTTCCTCAAAAAAAAAGTTATTAATTAAATACATTTTAAATAATAACTAAATCCCTTAATTAAATCCTTTTTAATTAAATAAAAGACAAATAATGATTAGGTCGTAGTAAATACACCCAATGACTATTTTACCCTTTTATGAAAAGTCAGGATGTTACATTCCTTCCCCCTTAAGAGGAGTTTCGTCCTCGAAACTCGAATGTAACTGGGGTGTACTTGAACTTTGGACTTTGCAAGGCATTTCGTCTTTCAACTCTTACAATATTCTTCTTCTTCTTCCATCTTCCCAACTCTTCTGCTTGTCTTGAGCCAACTTGAGATTGCGACGATCCGCTTCAATCTTCACGTCGTCTTGATGTATCAACTTTGGTCTCGTATTCTGCTGCCGCTCCACTTCATCCCAGAAACTCGCGTTCTTCTATCTCTATCTTAAAGAAAGATCATCAGCAGTACTGTTCCAACTCTTGTACATCTTGGTCGCTCCGAGATGAACTGCAATTGTCATCTCGAGGTTTTCATTCTTCATTGTCCTTCACAATTTTCCGCATTCGGAACCCAAAGCTGATTCCGATGCCGACGGTTGCTATCTTCATCTAACTTGTGACCAATGGCTGGTTGGGCTCCAGCCACTCACTTGTAACCGGAGACAACTGGGTCTTTGTCTTTTTTTTTCACGAACTCATCAATTGCCTCGAATCTTGAAATCATTGGTTCAACACTCTTTTGCTTGCTCCTGCCGCCTATACCCGAAAGTCGAATCTTCCCGGCCGAAACCACACTTCGGCACACTTGACATCTTTCGATCCCAACTTCCATCACTGGCACCACAAGCTTGATGAAAGAATCGCAAGGATCCCAGCTGAAGGACATCTGAGACTCCCTGTGGGTGGGGAACATGCATTGTCATACTTTCTCTCTGATGGTCTGATCCAATTCTTATGCCAAAAAGAGTTAGCTTGGAGAATAAATAAAATTGAAAAGTGACAAGTTGGGTACCAGGGTGGCATGTCAACTAGGTAAGCCAAGGAATGATACAATGCACTTGAAATAAGAAAGGTTGCTTGGGTTACAAGAAAAACAAGATGATTTCGTGTTGGGGAAAAGTTGAAGGTGGTTCCAAACTGAAGAATGAGACATTGTATCATAATACAAGGGATAGCCACAAAAAGGAAAACAAAGACTTCAAAGGTAACTTGAAAGGATGGTAATAAGCTCTCATATAAGCCTTGAGAAAGTGGAGACGTTAAAGGTAACATCATACAACAGAAATCAAGGTAAAGGTGCAAGGTCGAGCACCAGAAGGACTAAAAAGATAGAAATCGAAAGAGAGCAAGAATCTCAACATGAAGGAGCCATGGAGACAAAACGAGTACACCAAAAGGTCTCAGAATAAAATAAACACTTGTCAAGAAGTGTCCAAGTTTGCAATAGTCAAAGAGAGGTTATTTTAGGATTTAATAGAAATAGAAATTCCCTCAAGGAATTGTAAGGGAATATCAAAAGTTTGAATAAGTAAGCGGCAAACAATAATTTTTATTTATTTTTAAGTGAAGAGGAAAAGACACATAAGAATTGTCGGATACGGTTTGATTTCAAAGAATTAATTCAAACCTTCAAAGGAAGTTTAAACGATCATTGACGATTCAAATCAAAGGTTCAAGGTTGCACTACTCGAGAGGAATAGTACACTGCCAAGGAATAAATGCTCAAGGTTAAAATAAAATAGACTTTCAACCGGTGTAACAAAATTGGAATAGAAACGCCAAACAGAGGATGGAAAATCGAAAGGCATATCTCATGGTTCATGGCTCTAAATGGCCTGAAAGAGAGTTAAAACTGAATGGTACAAGGTACATTAATCTGGATTGAAATTCAATAGAAGTTTTGGAGAGAACTTGTTTCTTGATTTGAAAAGTAGGAAAGTATGAACTAGTTAAGTGGAAAAGGCTTATAGAGATATATTTCGGAGGTAATTCATGACACCAAACAGAGAGGACCTGTTGAGTTTAAAGGTCTCAAGTGAGGGATTACATGAGAAACAAATTACCAGAAAAAGTATAATTACAAAAGGGCACGAAAAGGGTCTTAACAACAAACATGGCATGTTTGAGGATAGCATATTGGTTCTTGTTTAAAACTGCAAAAGAAATTATAACGTTAGCTTTACAAACTCCTACTAAAAGGTTTAACTCAGAAGGAGATCAAACTTCGGGGAACTCCTAAACATAACAGTCGTAACTTACTACCCTCTTAGCCCAAACCCCAAGTCAAAGAGGTGAAAATTCCTTTTAGGCTGATGTGTATGAAATTTACTCCGGATCTGACATTATCAATTTGTACAGAACAAACGAAGAGGAATTTGAACACGATCCAAAGAGAAAAGATTTAGATACTTGAGTTTCCCAGGTGATATAAAAATATTGGAATTTTTGAATGAAAATAAGTTGGTCAAAAACAGTTATTTCTGACGATTGCACAAGCTGTCAGAATTTCCAGATTAATAAACACTGAGTTGAATTGCAAATCGAGATCAAACAAAAAAGAATCTGAACCTAATTCCAAAAGAAAAATTGTAGATAAAAATATTGTGTGCCACATATAAAAAATTCAGATCATTTAAGTGTGTTTAACCTGGTCAAAATAGAAGAGGAAGTGAAGGTGCAGCTGTAGATTTTCTGGACAGAGTGTCCGGTAATAACATGGATTTTCTGAACAATCCATAAAGATTATCGAATCAATGATAAAAGTTAAATTGTAGATAAGACATCAGTCTATATTGTGGAAAATTTCCAGAATTTTTAGAGCACTGTAAGTGGTCTAACCTGAAAGGAAAACACGGAAACAAAAGCATTCATTCATGTTGGATAAAGCAAAAAAACGAGGATAATGAAATCTATGTGCCAAAGTAGGAGACCTTTAACACTAATAGTTGAAACGACTGATGAGTACTTGGAAAGGATAACATTTGCATATGGAGTTCGTGTGGAACCCATCTCGAGCAAAGCAAGGCCGAAGAATTTTTGTAAACATAAACCAAGCGATAGCGAAAAGAGAAAATGAAGGATTTGTGGAGTCGAGTCTTTAAACAAAAGTTTGTATGTACTAAAACATCTTGTAGGGGATGCATTAAGGGTAATCACTAGGATGCAAAAGTGTGTTGCCCCGAAATAGCTAAACATGATATAGTTGGAAGGATATGCAATTGTCAGTTCAAATAGTTCGAAGGATGAGAAACTTATTTTTCTTAAGTCAAGCATTTGACACGATGAAAACATCTAAAAAAAAGGCACATCAAAGAATGTACACACTTAGAAGACAAAACTTCGTAATAAGGGACTTTTACCGAGTTTCAGAAGTTTCAAATGGAGGATTTAACTAGAACATGAGTTACAATTAGTATGGATGGGGAAACATTGAAATCGGAATAACCAAGTAGGAAACTAGATGATTATAGAAGAGAACCTTATTGATGAAGACATAAGATTGGAAAATCACCACGCAATCGTTTCTTGCCATCGATGAGCACTATAACGACAACACCTAGTCTCTACCTACCAAACTTCTTATCCTGGGTAACAACTAGCTTAAGAATCAGATAAATCAAAGTATTCTCATCTCCCATAACCTACTACACTATAACTTACAGGGTGAAAGAAAGACATCTACCCTTTCTTGGCCAGAGGACTTAAATGGTTTTGAGAAATTCGGGTGCATACATAAGCCATGAAATAATTGATTTGCACAAAACAAACTGAGCTGATTTTGAACATGAGGCAAAGAGAAAATCTGTGAGTATATAAGTTTTACTTATGATGCTCAAAAATCAAAATTTTTGGGAAGCCATAGCTCGGTCAAAATAATTCTTTTCATCTATTGTTATAAGCTGTCAAAAATTTTCAGGACTTCATCAACTGTCGTGTGTTGCAGATTGTGCTCAGACAAAAACGAATTTGCACTTGGTTCCAAAACAAAAATTATATTTCAGGATGTTTTCTACAACATATCAAAAATCCAAGTCATTTGGAGGTATTTAGCTTATTCAAAACAGAATGATAAGTAAGAGTACCGCTACAGAATTTTCTGAACAGAGCATCCTCCTTGTTAAATAATTTGTGATCAATCCATATAGAAAACTGAATTGATGTAAAGAGAGAAATTGTGGATAAGACAACTTTCTAAGTGGCTGAAAATTTATAGAATTCTTGGAACAACGAAAAATGATATAACATGACAAGTAGAATCGTGAACAAAATCGTTTACTCGTTTTGCATAACACCAAGTTACAAGGAAGTGATTTGAACCAATTTAGCATTACGAAAGCATTAAAACCTCAAAAGAAAGAAAAAAAAAACCTTGAGAGGATCATATAAGAGACGTGAGCTTAAAACTCAACCTACGCCTAAGGAGACTTTTCACTTGCTCTAGTGCAATTTAACCACGTTCTAAGGATTCCTAATCCTACGAGAATTTACCACCAAGATCAAGAGAAATCGAAAGGGTTCAAAAGATCTAAAGAAGTCTTATCTTAGAGGAAGAAGCCTAAGAAAGAAAGGACGCTTCTCTCTGATACCAACTGTAACACCCCGCTCCCGGATACCGAGCCCTTATCCGGAAGAGAAACGTTCGGCGCGTATAGCATTAAATAAATCTAACATTATACGCAAGCCTCTATGTCGTCGTATCAAATAAAAGAAAACGGAAGCTAAAAAGACTCGGGTAAAAACATAAATGCTACTATGAATAGAAAGTAACCATGCTAAAGATGGATAGTTAAATTATAACGACGAAAAACCCAAAGACTTATACAATACGATGTCTTAAAAGTAGAAGTACAACAAGTCTAAGAAAAGAAATACAACTTGTTGGTCCCTTGGAAAGGCTTGGATAAGTTTAGAGGGGGGGGGGGGGTGAATAAACTTATCACTAAAAACTCGGAGTTGAAACAAACTCTGTAAGTTTCAAAGAGGATTCTCGATGTCTCAATAGGCTCATTGATGATTCAATGAAGTCTTGATGTCTTAGTAGCCTACTGACTCAAGTTTACTGAATATGTTGCAGCGGAAATATAAGAGTGTAAGCCTTTTAAATATGTTGTGCTTGTGTTAAACCAAGTATTGAATACTTAGTAGTGACTTGTGTGTATGTGAGACAGTATGAAGGAGTGAATATGATAAAGATTAAAATGCAATAAGTAAATAAGACACAGAAATTTTATAGTGGTTCCAGGTGGTGTAATCCTGTCAGTCCACTCTTCTCCTGTGGTGTTGGAGGAAATTCACTAGAGATCTTTGATGTAGTTTTATTACAAAGATTCCTAAGTTGTTTGTCCTTCACCAATGACTATGGCTTCACAAACTACAAGAAACTTGAATAAGGTGGTATTGCTTCTCGAAGCTTCTCCACTGGTCCTTCAAGTAGAATTGCCTCTTCACCACTCCACCACAAACACAATCCTTCACACTCCAAGGTGCTTCAACGCTCTAGCAAAGAGATTGTAAAAACAAGATTTGAATCAACTAAGTGATTACGTCTTCAAGCACTTGATCGAGTGAGAGGTGATCAAGCTGACCTCGGGAACTTCAAGTGATTGACTTGATGTAACTTGATAGCTTATGTCTTGTTACACTTGAAGTTAATTCTAGATCTTGCAATTTCAAACCAAAGAGAGTATTGTTCTTGATTTAAGTTCAAAGGGTATGCAACACTCTGTAAATTTCTTGATCTTTCTGTTTAAGAGCTTTCTTTTTAATTTGATCTTCAAGGATTTTCCTTTCTGTATTTTTTTGTTTTATTTCTTCTTATTCTCGCCTATATAATCTGATCAGGAGTCTTATATTTATAGTCTCCAGTCCTTGAAAATAGCCGTTGCTTTTGTCCTTTTGGCTTCGATGGATGACAATGAATCTCTGTATCTTGACATCATCGATCGACTTTTTTGTCGACTTTCCAGTCGTTCCATTTGACTTCTGAATCTCTCCAACGTCTCTTTAATCTCAGCCATTCATCTTAAAAAGTAGTTAAATGTCTCTTTCCATCGAATCTTGATCAGATAATGTATCTGTACTATCAGCAGAGTGTAATACAAGGTCTGCTGAGGTCAGATTAATTTATCTCCATTAATATATGATAAATCACATATTAATCTTTTATATCTAACTTTATTTGATTAAGTTAGATAACACCATTTCATCTTATAACTAAGTTCCAGTTCTTCAATCAACTTTTAGGAACTCAGACCTTCATCCATAGGTATATATGATCAATTTAGGTCACCACAAACTTGCCTAAATTTAAATCACATATCCTTATCCTTAGTTACTAAGTTTGGATCCTTAGCCTTCAATAACTAAGTTTGAAACCTTAGCCTTCAATTCTCAAGCATCTGCTGGTCCCTACGAAGTCTACTGACCTCTCAATGAGTGCTTTGTTAAGTCTGGCACCTGCAGACAGTCATCTTGACTACCTACTAAGTCTCTTGACTACCAATACAATGCTTGTTTGATCAAACCTATACAATGATCAAACTCTAGTAAATCCTATACATTATATCTAGATATCTTTTTGCCTTTGCATACTATAACAGCTAGTAAGACACTCATCACCAAAACCTGAGGATTGTTAAAAGGATGCACAACAATTCTCCATTAAACACAACTTTTTATTAAACATTTGTCCAACACAACTAGTCTAGTACAACCTTTACAAAGAAATAAACTAAGAGCTTTGTCAAGACTTCAAAGTCTTCAAAGGTCGTCATCTACACTTGATCAACATGTTCGTCTTCTCACCCCACAATGCATACAAAAGAAAATGCAAAGGAGGTAAGTAGAAAGTACTTAGTAAAAGTGAGAAGCTAATGAATAACTAAGTTATACAACGAAAGGTTATTATTATGATTATTAAATTATCTTTATGAGACCGACTCAATCTAAGATTCAATCAATGCCCATCGACATGTCATGACTAAACGTTTCTAGCTTAGCTTATCTTGGTTACATCATCACTCAAGGACACAGTGCATGGTGAAAATTCCACCACGAGATGTACTTGCCAACTACGGTGAGTAGCAACGATAGTCCCGGGATCTCCCCGGTATGCATTTACGTTCGGAGAATTTCCTCCACTGCCATTTAGCCGTTTATAGGCCAACAACGTTGTTTGCTTTTATTGAACGTATCACATCGACGATATGAATCAGTGCCTAACCGATAATAGATGACGTTTTAGCTTTTACTACACTTATGTAATTATTATGGTGAATTAACTAGCCACCTAAGTGTTTTCAAGATGAAATCTCACCTTAACAACTCTACTCCCTCACTTAGACAACCAGACATCACATCCTATCAATTACACAGACATTGATGAACTCTAGTTCATCAAAGCACAAGCCCTTTCATGCCCTTCCGACGGATCCGAACTTCAACTCTCTTTAAGAGTACATTCGGTGTTTTAACTGAACGAATCAGAAGTTCAATCGAAGCTTGTTCATATTTAATTAATGTTATTGAATCAAAAAATAGAAATTTAAAACTCAACACATATATACCAAAACATATCACATCTTATTAATTACAACTTAGCATGAATTATATCACCAAACAACACCAAAACTCAACCTATCATTATAAAACTATAATTACTCATTTGGAAGAGCTTCTTACCTTAATTTCCAGCAAAACCGAAAGCAAAACGTTAAGCAACTGCAACAACTGTTGATCCTCAACCCCAAAACCTATTTGATCAACGAGAAACCCTAAAATCCAATTCCTTTGCAGAAAACCGAAACTGAAAAGTGATCAAAACTGCAGATTACCTGGATTAACTGCTGTGAAACTATTTTTAGATTGATCTACGCTCCAAGACGATCGTTTCGACTACTCATGGCTGAAAAACGGAGCTACGGATTGAAAGATACGAATTTCTGAAGAATCGTTCTCAACTGTTACAAAAAACTAGGGCTAAATTGATAACTTACGAAATTGAGAGATGTTATTTTCCAAAGTTGCGTCTCCTCACGCTGATCGCTTTTCTCTCCTGCGGCATCTTGAAACGATGAATTGGTCACATGGTTGAAGATTACGTTCTCCCCTTTTTTTTTTCGCTTTCTTCTTCTGTGTTGGTTCTCTGATTGCCGTTCCTCTCTTCTTCTTTTTTTCATAAACAGCGTGTGACTAATAAATTATTTTTGAGGAATTATTTCCTTTTTATAGTTATTAATTAAATCCATTTTAAATAATAACTAAATCCCTTAATTAAATCCTTTTTAATTAAATAAAAGACAAATAATGATTAGGTTGTAGTAAATACACCCAATGACTATTTTACCCTTTTATGGATGTTACAGGCCAACCGTGAACCGGACCGGCGGTTCGTCAAACCGGCGGCTCTGGAACTGGCGGTTCGGGAGACCGGCCGGTGTGTAGACGGTTTGGGATTTTTAGAAACCGGAACCGGCGGTTCAACCGGCCCGGTCGGAACTGTATCAAACCGGTCGGAACTGGAACCGGCTCCAACGGTTGTTTTTTTTTTTTTTAATTATTTTTTTCAAACAATTTCAAAAAATCCTATAAATACCCAATTCATTTTCCAAATTCTTTACACCTCCTCTTCTCTTCTCTCAATTCTAAACTTCTACTTCTCTAAATTCTAAACTTCTCTCAATTATAAACTTGAGTTGTTAAGAACAACATTCAAATTTAGTTTATGATACCGATTTTTGAAGTTGTTCTGATTTAATCGTTACTTGAATACGGTTTTAGTTATAAGTAAATTTAGTTATAACTATAAAAAAAACTATAAAAACCTAAAAATACATAAAAATACTATAAAAGACTACAAAAAAAACAATAAAAAACCCCTTTAAATACTATAAAAACATATAAAAAGACTATAAAAGAATACAAAAACACTATAAAAATCTATATAAAAAAGAAACCATAACAACTCTATACAAACCTAAAAAAACTTTAAGAAACTATAAAAACCTATGAAAAAAAACTATAAAAGACAAAAAAACAATAAGAACTTTGTTTGCTTTGATTTTTTTATATATGTCGTGCCCCCGACACGATTACATATAAAAGATACGTAGACAACCGAATTACCGGTACAAACGTTGAAAAAATAACATAATTTACATATAAGAAAAATAACACAATATATCACGTAATATTTTATAAAACAACATTTTTAATCAACTTATACTTAAAACCGACTAAAATATATGAGAAACTATAAAATACTATACAAAATTATAAAAACCTATAAAAAAAACTATAAAAGACTAAAAAAAAACTATAACAACTACATTCGCTTTGATTTTTTATATGTGTAAATCCATCACACGATTACATATAAAAGATACGTGAGGTAACGAATTACAATACAAGCGTTGAAAAAATAACATAATTTTTTAAATATAACATAATTTACATATTAAAAATAACACAATATTAATATTATATTTAAACCGAATAAAACTATTTATAAAAAATATATATTACATTCGTTTTGGTAATTGTAGTTGATATGCTTAAATCGTAATTCGGTCTGCGGATCGCTTATTCGGTCCGTCCGCCATCAAAATAGTGGAGAGGCCACCGCCATTATTATCCATGAACTCGCAAGCCAAATTGGGTCGCAAAAACCTTGGGCCCGCTCAAGTCCTTAGCCCCACACGGCACCAAGAAAGATTATGGGCGGCATGCGAACCCTTCGGTTATCGGGTCCGCCAACGACCTCATACGTAACACCCGACTCATTTCTGAGCTTTTAAGTATAGATAAATATCTATTTGTCTTATTTGTCCTTATTTGTAAATAAGCCGACCTTTGGTGTCGCCCCTTCCCTATAAATAGGCGCCATGTAACCTCATTAAGGGACCAATTTTAATAAATAAAATCTAAGGCTAAGCCAAATTCTACCATTCTCTTTTCTATGTTTGCACCACCACTACCACCACCACGAATTCAACAGCACCACCGTGTGCCACCACTTTTTACCGCCAGATATCCACCACTAAACCACTGCTAGAACAAGATGATATTTTCGACATCATCAGTAGTGAAAATAATAGTAATTTGTTATTGTATTGAAAAGAATAAGTATTATATGAAAATGTAAAAAAAATTATTAAGGAAACCGTGATCTGAACCAGAAGGAAACTGTGTGAACTGTGAAACGTATGAACCGTTGAACTGCCGGTTTTGAACCGTAAACCTCCGGTGGGCTAATACTTGGTTTAACGTAAAACATTTGCGCCACCCGAGCCCCGCTGGGTCCGTCTCTGAAACCAAGCGATGACGACGGTTTAAGCAGTTGGCTGGTTCATTTATGGCTCACTTAACTCTAATTACACACCCCAACATACCGAAATCATACCGGGTTTTTCGCATAAGCTTTTTTGGTATTTCAATAAAGGACAAGATAAAATATTAATTAATCCCACAACAAGAATATGAACAATGAAATTTGTCATCATCCGACAAGATTATGGTCTAATTGGTGATACCGGGCGACAAGACGACAAATGAAGCCATAAAAATAGCTACACATAATGTTCATTATGGATTGAGTGAAGATTCAAAAGAGGATTGACACCGATCATTTGCAAAGGCACCAAAGTAGATAGTAAATGAGGATTCCTTCTCGCTTTTAAATGATGATTGCATCGTAGACTTTGTTGGTTTAGCTCAAATACCATGATGAAGGTTACATATTGTGCTTTAAGTGTTAAGATCAAGCGCTTACCATTCTACTAAAACAATTGGTGTTAGAAAATATGCTATTTTATTTCCTTATCATTTAAGAGTGTAGACAATCTGCTACTTTATTTCCTTATCATTTAAGTGTGAGAATTTGTCCCAACATTAAGTTAACACCATCAAGTACATAATTCAGTAGTTTCTCCTCTTCATCATATTTTAGTAATTTTTTTTGCCACTAACGGGGTTCGAACCTTGGTCTTCATGCCAGATTATATTCTAGCTCACCACTTGACTGATGCACCTCGTATTTTATTAAATATATTAGTTGGTCTTCTTTGTAGTGCCACATTTATAATAATAATAATAATAATAATAATAATAATAATAATAATAATAATAATAATAATAATAATAATAATAATAATAATTCAGACGGACAAAAATACCTTTACTTATACAATAGACGCTGCGTTCCGGATGTTCCTCTCAATCAATTTTGTCCCTCCTTCTTTCTTTCTTTTTTTTTATAACAAAGACAAAGAGTCGGTTTTAGTTTTTTAAACAACCGTAACTTTTGACTTGGAACTCCGATTATAAAATTTTTTTCACCAAAATTCATATTTTTTACTCTTTATTTTGATATCTCATACGATACCCTTCCAACGTAAATTTTGAAAGCCGAAAAAACATTTGCATTAATTGGAGCGTTTTTTTTAGAAACGACCGTAACATTTGATTTCGAACACCGATCTTCAAAATTCTTTCACCAAAGTTTATATTTTTTTCTCTTCATTTTGAGATCTCATCCGATACCCTTTCGATGTAGTTTTGAAAGGCAAATTTTATCACAAATACATACACTAACTCAAGAATAATATCACGGTAAAAATATCACAATATCGATTACAAGAATAACAATAAGATAAAGAATAAAGATAAGATATGTATGTAGTTCAAGGTTCAATAGCATCACGGTCTGATCTAAAACATTTAAGTATAATACTAGTAGTTTTTAGAATGCAAAAATATGATTCTAATGAACATGTAGTACTTGTCTCATCTACCGAAAAAAAAAACACCAACATATGAGAAAAAACATCAGCAAGACAAAATGAAAGCTCCGAAAATAAACTAAAGCACCAAGAAAAAGTCTATTAGTTACAACAACATCAAGTACATCATTCCAACGGAAGCTCTGATGGGGAACACGCTGCCCATTCTTATATATCAACTAGCTGGGAACTTTGCAAAAGTCCATTGAACTTGTTTCCTTTCTTCATAAACTCAAACAATGGAGCTGCATTTTCTCCATTTACTTCAATTGCTTCCACGTTGAACTGCATTTTATATTAAAAATGAGAGAAGAAGCCTACCGTAACAGAAACAGTATTAGTAACATAGTATCAATATCAGTAACACAATATCAGTAACATAGTAACACAATATCAAGAAACATAATAATGATAATACAATGCTCGTGAATACGATGAATGATAACACCACCCAAAACTAGTGTATTAGAAAGCTTAATGATATGAACCAGGTGAATAAACACATTTAAGGCATTACTCTATTTAGGTATATTATCCAAAGACCGACTCAATAACATCCTAAAAAAAGCTCAATATTTGGCTCATATAAGGCTCAATTCAAGGGACTACTTCAAGGCACATATATGTCACAAATTCATCCAGTATCTCAAATCTGAAGACTTGTAATGAAATTGCAAGGATTCGCACAAGATTTTCTAAGAATATAATAATGGACTCGGATCGTAAGCATTATTTAATCTTTGAATCGACAAGATAACATAACAAATTCGAACACAGTCAATGTAACCATAAGATTCCTCTCTAAGAAGATATTTTTAAAAAGTCAAAACCAACAATATTGAAGATTAAAGTTATCATAAAATCGCCCAAAAGAAAAAAAAAAAAAAAAAAACATCAAATTAAGTATCCTCAGAGCAAAACCAAATTAGAATTCCCGGCTGCAAAAAACTTTGCCTTCATATATCGATAAATTTTCACATCCAAGTAAAACATCTATCACCCCACATCATAAAGGAATTAAATAAACATTTATAAATAGAGCTAAAAAAGAAAGAAAACATCAAGAAAGAAGACAACAAACGGTGTAAGATTACATGGCGAAAATTACCTAGCTTTACTCATTTGCATTGATGATCTCGAACCCGCTTAAATTACAGGATGTAAATTCACCTGCTTTCGGGGTTGGTTTAGGTGCTTTTACAGGTGACCATGATTAGAAGAACCAAAAAGCTTGAGATTGTGTAATATACGGCGAAAGCTAATGCAACGACGATGACAAAAGTTCTTTGGTGATAGGCCCGTGTATCACGGTGATTGATTCTTTGAAAGTTTCCCATAGTTGCAGAGCCATGGTGTTTAATGAGAGTGGATTGAGACTGAGAGGCGATACAAATGAAATGTTGTGCGTGTGATATAAGGGTAATTTAGTCCGAACGATTTTTTTTGTCCTTATTGCAACTAAAAAATGAATGTGGATTAAAGCTTATTATAAAGGAGAAAGGTGGATTTATAACTAATTTTTCCTAATTGTTATTATTATTATTATTATTATTATTATTATTATTATTATTATTATTATTATTATTCTTTTTTTTAGGGTGCAGTACCACATTTGAGTAGTTGTGGTTTCTATTAGAATACTAGTGGCGTATGTCGAATGTCGTGCGAGGCACGGAAATACGGCCCTGGAAAGTGTTTCATAAAATGATTTTGAGAAGAAACGGAAGTCATGCAAGAAAGAAGTAGTTTTTATCTTGTTTAGGAGAACACAATTACAACCTTTAGAATGCACAATTGATAGTATGAAAACGTAGAGAAGATGAACCCAGCAACAATACTAAGAGTAAAAAAGAACATCAACAAGAGAAGGACAACATGAAGGATTACATCAGCAAAACACATAATAAGCTTATTTTCATACCACTCCTCACAAATAATGAATTGTAACAGGTAGAAGGGGTACACAGGAACTTAACAAAACATAATTAATAGAATGATTTGCTAGTGAAATCATTTAGATCATAATAGAATGATTTCCCTTATTTGAAACTTATATGAATAATATTCTCTTAATGATGCAAAAGAATGATCCTTGCCAAATGCAAGCAAGAAATGTAAGTGTGAGAAGATCAATCAGATTTGTGCACAAGGAAGACAACATACTAAAAATACATCCACTTATGATTACCCAGTGATGGCCAAAACAGTGACGTTCAACTTTAACCGGCAGATTACCGGGTCAGAAGCACTATAGTGACGAGCAAGGTCGTATCCCACGAGGAATTGGTCAAGTACCACAATCAGTTTCGTATTTAGTTTAGGCTCACAAAAACTTATGGAGTAATCTATAGCTAGAGAAATAAAAATGTTAACCTTGAAATATATGAATGGAGAAATAGCTAAACTATGATCAGGAACACTACTCTTAACACCGTTACCGAAATAACTAAGGATGAGCCTTAACCTACCAACCAACCAATAGTTTCTAATAAATGTGTTGTGGGTGCGATCTCCTAAACTGGTCCCTAGGCGCTAATACCACAACCTAGTTACCCTATATTCGGTTCAATAGTCCCCTCTATGGGATTTAATTGACCTAATATGATAAAAACAATGAGACGCTCCACATCCACCGAGTTCACGGCTTAGCTAGAAAAACCTTACCAAGGAACAGACTGCGAAAAACTCAACTAGTTCGTGCATGACAATCCTAAAATTCTAGTTCGCACACTCCCTCGCAAAATACATTTATAGAGTTCGTGTGTAAAATCATGAATCAAGTGATCAGTTTAATTCAAGCATTATGATCAAATTTTAGGACACAACAATTCAAAAGACTTAATTTTTAAGCCCTACTCATCCCTCGATCATCGTTTAGGCATTAGTTTCGTTATTCCATCACATAATTTAGCTATAACAAATTTAGCTATGCATAATCAAATCTAAATCACAGGAATCCATAATAAAATAAATTAGAGACATTGTGAAAGATGAAAATAAATTACCAATTAAATTGAAGTAGCAATCCAAACCAACAAATCGTCTAATCCTTGCAATCCAATCGCGAGAAGCTCAAGAAAAAAAATTCTAAGAGTTGCAATACTTGAAAGAAAAATTAAAAAAACCCTAATTTTCGTGGCCAAAAACTGAAAATAAAATTCTGAGGTGAAAAAGTGTGTTTAAAATTCGACCCTAAGCCTTTTTATAAGCGAAAAACCGACTTCAAAACGCCCAACCAATCAAAAAAAACCGACTCCATGCGCGAGCGTGGGCTGTGCATGCTTCCACCTCTCGAAATCATCTTTCCATCATCAATGCCTATTTTTCCGGGATCAAAATGAACCTATATCCTGCAAGTATCAACAAAAATACCACGCATAACTCCGCAAGATAAAATAGGTATGAAATATGCATTAATTCACCAAAAGTGGCGAGATTTTAGGACAAATCCGTCTTTGATCTTGGAGTGAAAGAAATGGTTAAAACGCCTAAGAAATCACTCAAACTACCCCAAAAGTGCATCAAATAAGTCATAAACGAGGATAGAATCATGTAGGAAATGAAGGAAAGTTGACTCTCATCACCCAGCTAAAAACATATTGAAGGAAAAATATCTGAAGATGATTTGAATCACCACCAAGAACCAAAAAATCCGTAAAAGATTTTGCACAAATTTGGGTTGAAAGCCAACATCATCAGTCATCAACAACCTTAGGAAATCCCCAACCACATCTCTAAGATTAAATTCTTATTCAGAACAATATTGTACCTCTAATTTGGACATCGAGATGGATAATGGTATTCATATCCATTAATTAGAACCTCAGAATCATACCAATTTCTTTTCAGACAACTCATTGAGAGCACTTTTCTCCAGTCCCTTTGATCTTGTAATAACTCAACCTGAAGAAGTTATGAAATATTAAAGTTCATGGTTAGAATATAAAGAGGAGGGTAAACGGGGAAGCAATTGAGTTTTTTTGAAATACCTTTCCCATGTGATTCATTTCTTATTACTAACAAAAATATAGAAAACCAAAACGATAAAGCAAAAGTAAAATTTGAAAGATAATGCAGATTGTTAACAAACAAAAGCAAGGAGGGTCGCCTTATATAAGCATTAGAAAAAGCAAAAAACAAGTAATACACTCCTAACCTGCATTAATTTCCCGTAATAGACATAAAAGAAAGTTATTGAAGAAAACACAACTTTTCAGTTGTTGATGCAAGCATTATAAAGAGGGATCAAGAAAAATCTTATTCTACTAAAAAATAATCTTATTACCAGCGTACTCACAGGGAAGAAACAGTGCTGGCACCTGCCCTCCAAGCTCCATCCCTCACATCTCTTCACATGAAAACAACCTATTTATCAGCGAATCTTTGGAAAACAGGGAGAGAAAAATATTGTGGGAATAGATTTTACCATAAGAACATGGGTGATTTTTTGGTAGTATGTCTCCGTGTGGAGGTACCAAAAGGTATTGTGGTTTGAGACAACCACACAATTAAAAATGACCCCAATAACAAAACAAAGGGTAAAAAGACACAACACCTATTTTTTCATTTTGAAATCAAGACTGCAGTTGCAATTTCCGGATTTTAGAACCATAACAGGTATCGGTTCCTTTGTTTCGTTTTGAAACCTTCATCTGTCATTCAATAAAGTAGCAGTTTAAACACATAATGGAGGTACTTGCTCCATAAAATAAAAACACCTACTACAGCTAGAAACGTAAATACAAAACGTAAATCCATGAAATGAATGATGAAAAAAGATAACGTAAATCACTAAAAATGAGCATCTCACGTCATTCCATGTATCAAAAGGAATATGCAAACGTTAAAGACAAAGCAAATGCTTCTGGACATATGCAGGGACACTGCAGAAATAGTAATTCGCCATTCCACAGGATGATTTGCATTCATCATCATGAGACTGAATGCGTATACGACTGATCCCTGACGATTTCTTCCTTTGTAAGAGGCACTATACAACTTAAGGCCCTTCTGCCATCTAATTAATTAAATGCAACACCCAAAGAAATAAATAGAAGTTTAAGGTCTAGCTAGTTTTCAAAATGAAATGACTCTGTGAAGAACATGTATATATTAATTAAAAGAGAAATAAACACAATCGTCAAATAATTAATTAAATCATGTTAGCATGCATGTCCTAATGTCCACACGAAATAACTCGTAAAAGCATTCATCAGAAATTAACACACAGTAAAATATCCACCCACATACACACAATTAACTTTCTTATATAACAAACTTGAACAAATCAAGTAACACACAGTAAGTCCAGCTGAAATAGCAACTTATCCATCTTTGATAATTGATACAAAGGTGGCAACCATAACATACACCAAGGCCAAACCTTTAACATACCGAATCACGTGATTTGCTTCGGTAGAAGAACCGAACTGGATAAAAGAGCACAAGTATACTAATCAAGTTCAAAACCATGATTTAATATTTCCTCCAAGAGTAACTTTGCTCCAAACCCAATTGTAAGGAGGCATTGAACAAATGCATTATAGGTAAAATTGTTAGGCAAAAAACCACATCTCTCATTGCAATCGTAGAATCAACGGGGGTGAAGTTAACCTGAAAGACAAAACAAAATCCATGTGCTAGATAAACACAGATGAACATGTCCTCAATAAAATGAAAATTAGATTAAAATTCAATACAAACCAATATGTCCTGAAGGCAACTCCACCATCTCGAAACGATAACCTACATATTCATACAAGCTAAAACACGAAATAGACACAAAAAATGCAATAGACACAGAACATCAGAGAAAGATTAGCAAGATAGACACAAAATAGACAACACATAATGAAAACCTTAGATTAGCAAAACATTAGGTAAAGATAGAGTCGTTTACCTTTAAAACACTGAATATACACAAAAGACGAAAGATGATACCTGAGATATTATAAGCGGGCTGAAAATAATGAATAATGAATTTGAGGCTCAGATTTATCTCTCATTTGAAGAAAATGAGCATCACCATGGCCTACAGGTTGCAAGAATAAGAGAAAAGAAATGAATTCTTACTCAAATCTGCCATCCAGGTTACCAAAGCAAGCCATAATCCACGTCATTTTTTTCATCCTCGTAAAAATGAGTTCAAGAAAATGAGCATCACCAATGGTTTACCAGTTGCCAGAATAAGAGGAAGAAATGAATTCTTACTCAAAATTGGCATCCACGTTACCAAAGCAAGACATAATCCACATAAATTTGTTTTTTCATCCTCGTAAAAATGGGTAGATTCATCATCATAACCTCAAAATCAAGCAGAAGAGACGGAGAAATCAGATTTGAAGAGGGGACTAGACGTCGGGAAAACGTCATCTAAAATGAGACCGACCGTCGGTAAGCGGCAAACCTAGCTGATTTTGTGGTCGATTGAAGAGAAAGCTTCCGCCTTTTTATCTGCAAATGAATAAAAACCTAACAAATATACTACCAACACTACCTAAACCTAATGGAAGGGGAATTAACAGGGCTTATTTGCTGGGCCTTTTTCCTTACTGGACTAAGTTACTGAAGAGCCCAAACGGAATTAAATTCCAAAACTGTCGACGTGGCACTGTGGTTGAAAAAAAGCACAAGTTTCATATAAGTAATGATGAAATGAAATGAAATGCTATGAAATGTCCTTTAAAAAAAGAATATATGAAATGTTAGTTAACGGGCCAAAGCCCACAAAATTGTTAAATTTCTTCGAACATCGGAAGGGTCGCAAAATTTAGCCGATTTTTATTATAAAAAAACTCCGAAAGAAATAAAATTTAACCGACTTATTAGAATATAAATCACCTTTGGGTGTTTTTTTTTTATGATGTATCAATTAAAATAAACGCTCAATTATCTTAGTTATTTTTCTTAAAAAAATTTATCTTAGCTATTTTGATTTTTGTCTTTAGGATTCAGGAGTTTTGTATTTTTTTATTTCCTAACTATAATTATTTATATTTTCTTTTTCGTCCGTGGACGTAAGTCACAATTTCGCCCGTAGACGTAGGTCACATAGACCGAATCACGTAAATTCATTGTTTTGTCTTTTTTTCTTCTGTTTGCTATTTTGCGTTATCGACGTTAAGAGCTATTGCTCGGTTTTTTTTCTTAACAAACTAGTAATAGAGCTGAAGCGGTAACTAAGTACTATTTTGAGAAGGCCATGCTGGTTCAGGAGGGCTTTGATATTGCGTTGCGGAGGGCTTCGATATTGCGTTGCATGGGAAGGATAAAAATCTAGAGTTCGGTATTGCGTTGCGGAGGGCTTCGATATTGCGTTTCTTGAGAAGGAGAAAAAGCCAGAGAGTTCCACAGTTCGATATTGCATTGAGGAGGGCTTCGAGTTTCTTGGGAAGAAGAAAAAGCTAGAGAGATCTTGAGTTCGATATTATATTGCGGAGGGCTTCGATATTGCATTGCTTGGAAAGGAGAAAAGGCTAGAAAATATGTTAGATAAGGAGTTTGTTGGTCTTGACAAGAAGGCCGTGTCATGTATCATCTTATGTCTTTCTGACGAGGTTTTAAAAGAAGTAGACACTGATGTTACTACTAAAGATTTGTGGGAAAAATTAAAATCCTTTATATAAGAAGAAAACCGTGAATAATAGGCTTTTTTTAAAAGTAGAGTTTCTATATACTTCGTATATCTGAACGGTGATCTATATTATCGCATTCGGATAAATTTGATTCCTTGCTTTTGGATTTGAGTAATAAATATGTTAAAATTGATGATGAGGATCAGACCCTGTTGTTATTGTGTTCGTTTCCCAGTCGTTTAAGCATTTTAGAGAAACAATGCTTTATGGTAAAGATATTGGTACGCCAAGCAAAGAAAAGATCCCGCGGATTCATATCGGGCCCGTACACGGCCCCAACTGCGAATAAGGTCCTCGGCCCAGTCAGTCTGCCATCCGTAAGCCTTGTAGAGAAGGAGAATATATACTGAGAAAGCTTTTTCTTATTCAATTTTCTCTGTTTAACAATAATACAAAGCCTAGGTATTTATAAGTAGAAAACCCTAACCTAAAGTGCCTTAAAAGCCCTTCAGCTTATATTACAAGTAAAACAAACATACTGAGCTCTTCTCATCACAGTGTAGGAGAATGAGTAACCATTAAACTCTTAACCACCAATATCTCATTTAAAATGTGATAAAAAACATCATTATCTCTCCAATCAACCTTATCTCTCCTTGATCACATTTAGGAAGAATAATTATGATGATTTTATTTGCCCAAAAATCATGCATTCTTTGCATATTTTGGTTGATGTGGCATGATTGATATCATTAATAAGCCTGACCGGGTTAGGTGTAATCCAGCCCGCCTCATGCCATTACGATATGTATCATTGGCTAGGCAACGGGCGTCGATTAGCAAAGCCTTCAGTCCGCCTTCTACAGGTCGACCTGAAGCTATAGGGGCCGATCTACTCGCCCCTTAGCTCATAGTCCGCCAGCTCAGACCAAGCCCGTTTGACTAGGCGAATATAATTCATACACGATGTTACAAGGTGAATAACCCACAATGATTCTGAAACAATGCTCGCCAACCCAGTAGGCGCCATGTCGACCATGTAATCATGCTTTATTGTACTTAAATACATCTTAATTACCGTCATTTGAAACCGCCTTCTCTTAGTCATAATAAATAACAACATTTGTACCCTGAAAAGGCATCTCATTAATCATAAACGCAGATAACATTTGTCAATTTGTCGACTGTCGAGCTTGTCCCTTTTTATTCTTGGCATCTTCATATTTCCTTCATATTTTTCTTGAGCGCCGCCGCGCACCGCCGGCAAAATCACCCACTTCCACAGCTCGTTCCTAACATCGTTCATAATCTACTCAAATGACGCATTGAGGGGAGTATATTGCTCTTCCTTAAATAATATGCAAAAGTATTTAATCCATAAGAATATTTACATTAGTATCTCTTAACATATTCTTTATTGAAAATCCATGTACTTTTCCGATATGTCTCATAAAATCACTATCCGAGTCAACTACATCTGAATTTATATTATGTTGAATATTTAGGCCCAAACTCATATAAGAAACGAGACTTCATTCCTGATACCTAGGTTTTAAGGTGAGAGAAGTCCATATCTTAATATGGTGGATGAACTATCACAAGTTCACAAAGTGGGAAACTTTAACACGCTCCCTCAAGTGTGGAACAATAACAAGTTCACAAATGTGTGACACTTTAACACGCCCCAAGTGTGTGCCTTATAAAAGCTTAGGCCACACGCATGCACACACACAAGGCACTATAGGCCAACAAAGAGACCAAATAATTGCAAAATAAATGGATGACTACGATATCATGTAGAAAAATCTGACTCAAACTCATATAAGAGAATGACATCATCCCCAAAAAACTAGGGCCACCCGACATTTTTGGGCTCTAGGTAAATGTCGTCGAATTAGGCATTTTAGTTCGAAGTTATTTTTATCCGAAAAAACATATCCATAAAATATTACATTAACATCGCGTTTTTAACATCGGTAGATAAAAAATTCAATTTATTGATACATACGAAATAGTTTTTTCTAGCATATTTAGAAATAAAAATCAGATTTATACGTATACACAAAACATACTTAATATAATATTTTCTTTCTCTTGTTTTCCAAACAATTTTTTTTTAAATAAAACTTGTTTTATGTATAATGTGTTGTATGTCTAATTTTTTGGGCCAAGTAATTTATTTTTACGCCTTTATCGATTCGAGTAAATTTTTTTAGGCCTTTATCAATTTGAAAAATAAAAATTAACACATTTTAGATTTGATCGGATCTACACGATTTTTTTTTTTTTTTTTTAATAAAAAATATAATGTTGGTATCTCTAAGACCGTTGAAATTTAGGGACCACCGCCTCATCCGCTTTAAGGTGGGCTAACTCGTCCCAAAACCTAGGTTATGAAATGAGAGATGTCTATATCTTAATATGATGAGAGAACGATTACTAGTTCACAACAATGTGGGAAATGCACCACTAAAACATAACTCCAAATAAGAATCCATGTTCTCATCAATCAATATACCATTTTCCACTATACAATGACGAACGAACCTTCAAATAATAATAATAATAATAATAAATAATAACAACGACAAAAGAAAAACATTCCCGGAGATGGCTCGAGTAATTGATCATGGATGGATAACACATTTGTTGTTTAGTGGGTCGGTTCATAAGATAAAAGGGCTCTTCCTTTCCTTTGGAATCATGATTTGATTGTAAACAAGAAGAGTTTTTGTCACGAGGGAAACAGAAGGAAATGACTCATCAAGGCAACGATCTACATGTGTACGGGTCACGGGTCAAAATAAAGCCTTAGATTGCGTGCTCATTTAATTAGTTATTCTTTTTCAGAAAGATTTTTAATAATTAGTTATATTAACTTCAATTCCATTTGTGATAATAGGACTCTCATTTATCAAGGGAAACTTGAAAATACAAGCCTAAAAAGCATATTATTTGTATGGTATGCTTCAAAAGAATAACATTTGAAAAATATGTCTGAAAAGCTTTTCGTAGCTGATTCGCTGCGAAATAGCTACGAAATACTACCTTCGTCCCATAATGTAAGTCATTTTTAGCTTTTTAGTTTTGTCCCAAAATGTAAGTCCATTTACAAAACCAATAAAACATTTATTACATCTTTCTCATTCTACCCCTCATTTATTATACACTCAACCACTTTTTACTACTTTGTATTAATACCAATGAAAGGTTATTTTAGTTTTTTTAATCAAAATTAATGACAAATAACAAATTTAACTAACTTTCTTAATACGTGTGAAAAAGCCTAAAAAGACTTACATTTTGGGATTGATGAAGTAGTTTTACAAGCGTATTTTTCAAATGTATTCTTTTGATACCATCTGCAAATAATATATATTTTTTAGCATATTTTTTCAAGTTTCCCTTTATCAATATATCTTACATTATGATTAAATGATTAATGATATAATATTTATTGTATCATTTTATTGTGTACATATCATTGCGAATACAAACATTCGTCTAGCTTTACCCAAAGGAACATTTGGATTGCTTTCACATAATGCATGACAGAGCCACATACCATTTTGTAAACAGTGTTACCGATTTCATTTTAAGGGAAAAAGATAAATTTGACAACTTTGGGATCTTCCCATAATTATCTTATAAGCACGTGGGCTAATTATCATATAAATGAGGCTCTGGCCGACCTGCGTCGAGCCCCCCAGGCCGTCTCGGCCCGAACTGCACTGGCCTAGCTCTCGTCGCGACCTAGCCGACCTGCGGTGGTCTGGGGAGCAGGACCGATCTCCCACCTGGGGTTCGGATCTGCCCTTATGCGTGAAGTGGGGCTCCTGGCCCTTTAACGTTATAGTTTTTATGTCTTCATTTAATGGTTGGCCAATATAAAGATGACACGTGGCGAGGACTAGTCCGAACCTCGTCATAAGCACCCCAGATCTGACTGAACTACTTGTTGTGAGGTCGGATCTGTTAGAGGTGTTGTTCGGCCACTGTCATCTAGACTCGTAGAATTTCACAATGGCCTTCTCTGCCAGGTGGCAGAGTTACTGTTATGACACTTCTTAAGTTATTGAACTTGCATTTCGTTTATGTTTCGTTGTATTTTTTATGAGCCCGACCTGCGTAGCTCAGCTCGGGTCCTTTTGGGGACTCGCCAAGTTACCGAGCCTGACACGTGGAGCCCAAAAAGTTTATCCGACATGCGGATTTGCACGAAGTCGACTGGAGAGTCGGCATTAGTCCGACCTGCGGAGCTCAGCTTTGCAAACGCATTGAGCCTGACATCCAGTGCTCTAAATTTATGTCCGTCCTGCGGACTTGCTTTCTGAGGAGTTCGACCTGCGGAGCTCGGTTTGAGTTCATATGTGAACTAACTTTGTCCCGTAAACTTAACGAGCCCGGTCTACAAAGCTCTGAATTTGGATCCGTCCTACGGATTATTGCTCGAGTCCGTCATGCAGACTGGTTTTCTGACGAGTCCGACCTGCAGAGCTCGGTTTGAGTTCGTCTACGAACTAAGGATGTTTGGTCTACAAACTTTACGGAGGCTGAGCTAGAGAGCTCATACTTTTGTCCGTTCTGCTGGGCGAGTTTGTCCTGCAAACTTGGCGAGTCTGATCTGCGGAGGTCAATTCGACGAGTTTGACCTGCAAACTTTGTTGAGTCCGACCTGCAGAGTTCTGAAAGTTAACGCATGTCCTGCAGACTTAAGCAAACTTTTCGGGTCCGCCCTGCGGAGATGAAGCTTTCGAGTCCAACCTGCGGGGCTCAGACTTTGGAGTCTGTCCTGTAGACTTTGGAGAAAAGCTTCCAATTTTCATGTACAATGCTTTAATATACGCAAATTTTGCAAGTTTTAATATATGTATATGCAAATTTTTGCAAGTTCTCTTGCCTTAATTTTATTTTCAGCACCTACCTGAAGTACTCTGATCTGTAGTGGGATGTCTTGACCCCCAGTATGCCATGCATTAACTTATACTATTGGATGGCATACTTAGGCTTTTGTTAAGTTTTTGTTCGGGTCTGTCCTACAGACTTAGTGAGTTTGGCTATTGCCAACTTGCTGAGTCTGATCTGCAGAGATCAGTTCGGGTCTGACTTACAGCCTTAGCAAATGCGGCTAGGTCCGACCTGCAGACTCAGTTGTCAGTCCTGCTGACTTAGCGAGTTTTTTCTGATTTCGTTTTGCGAAGCTCAGTTCGTCTTTCCTGCAGACTTAATTAATTGGGTCTGACCTGCAGACTAAATTTTTTGGAGTCTGCTCATACAGACTTAATTTTTTGAAGTCTGCTCAGGTAGACGTAATTTTTGGAAGTCGGCTCGGGCAGACTTAATATTCTGGAGTCTGCTTAGGTAGACTTAATTTCTTGGAGTCTGCTCAGACAGACTTAGTTTTTTTTTTGAGTCTCAGGTAGACTTAATTTTTTGGGTCTGACTTGCAGACTTAGTAAATTTGACCGAGTCCGATCTGTGGAGCTCAGTTGGTCTGTCCTGCAGACCTAATAATTTTGACTGAGTCGGACCTGTATATCTCAAGTTTATGTCCGACCTGCGGACTTAATGACTTGGTCCTTTACCAACTTTTGAGTCTGACCTGCGGAGCTCGGGCCGATGAGTCGACCCAAAGAAACATTGTGGAGTCGGACTACGGAGCTCAATCTTTGGAGTCCGACATGCGGACTTAATAGTTTTGTCCTTTGCTAACTTACGAGTCTGACCTGCAGAGCTCATGTGATGTGTCTGTCCTGCAGATCTCAGTTAGTCTGTCCTGCAGACTTAATAAAATTTGCTGACATATGTTTGCTGAGTCCGACCGGCGGAGCTCGGATGTCAGTTTTAATGATTTGACCGGAGTCCGTTTTCCGGAGCTCGGCTTGTCTGTCTTGCAGACTTAATTTTTTGGAGTCTGCTCAGGCAGACTTAATTTTTTGGGGTCTGCTTAGGCAGACTCAATTTTTTGGAGTCTGACATGCAGACTTGATTATTTGGGGTCTGCTCATGCAGACTTTATTTTTGAAGTCTGATATGCAAACTTGATTATTTAGGTCCGCCAAGCGGACTTTATTTTCAAGTCCGATCGCTTGATTATAGGGTCCGCTTTCAGCGCACTTTTATTTCAAGTCGATATGCAGACTTGATTATTTGGGGTCTGCTCCGGCAGACTTTAGTTTTGAAGTCTGAGCTGCAGACTTAGTTTTTTGGTCATATCAAAAATTGTATAAGTACAAAAATTATAGTATATGATTTTTTTTGCAACTTACCTTTCTTTTTCCGGTTATTTTCCTTGCAAATTTTTCGGTGTCTGCTCGTCTGATCTGCTCTTCCAGCCCTCCAGTATGCCATGCAATAACTTAATAGCTTTTGGATGGCATACGCAATTTAAAGCATTTGCCTTAGCTTTTTTTTATGCTCCGATGTCCATCATGTGGATTTAAACAGTTTATCCTTTATAAAATTTATAGAGCCCGACCTGCAGAGCTCAGTTGGTCCGTCCTGCGGACTTAATCAGCTCATCATTTATGAACTTAGAGCCTGACCTGCAGAGCTCGGTTGGTCCGTCCTGCGAACTTAATTAGTTCATTCTTTGTGAACTTAGAGCCTGACCCGCAGAGCTTGGTTGGTCCGTCCTGCAGACTTAATTAGTTCATCATTTGTGAACTTAGAGCATGGTCTGCAGAGTTCGGTTGGTCCGTCCTACGGACTTAATTAGTTCATCCCTTATGAACTTGGAGCCTGGCCTGTAGTGCTCGGTTGGTCCGTCCTGCGGACTTAATTAGTTTATCATTTGTGACTTAGAGCCTGACCTGCAGAGCTCGGTTGGCCCGTCCTGCGGACTTAATTAGTTCATCCTTTGTGAACTTAGAGCCTGACCTGCAGAGCTCGGTTCGTCAGTCCTGCTGACTTATGAAATTTTTGCTGAGTCCGACCTGCGGAGCTCAGTTCGTCAGTCCTACTGACTTATGAATTTTTTGTTGAATCCGACCTGCGAAACTCAGTTAGTTCATCCTGCGAACTTTATTGAGTTTGACTGAGTCCGACCTGTGGATCTCAGTTAGTTCGTCCTGTGAATTTTATTCCTTTGTCCTTTGCAAACTTGATCAAAGCCATCACGTATAATGGAAAAGATATTTTCTATTGAAATAACATGAGTGCGATAACACATAGTATCAAAATTGAAACTGAAAAATTAAAGCAATTTGATAAAGTTTGGAACCTGTCCTAGGTGCGTAATTTGCAGAGGTTGTTGGTATGCCAACTTCGTGGAATGGTCCTGCCATTAGAATTATCCTGATGGATCTCTTAGAACCTTCCCTTGGGCTGCTGCCTGGACAACGGCTTATAAGACTGCTCGGTCTTATAGAAGATTCGCTCGAGGTTGAGCTCCAAATATGATGCCGAGCGGAGCTCGGTCTTATAAAGATTCGCTCAAGAGAGCTCCAAATATGATGCCGAGCCGAGCTCGGTCTAATAGAAGATTTGCTCGATGTGAGCTCCAAATATGATGCCGAGCCGAGCTCGGTCTTATAGAAGATTTGCTCAAGAGAGCTCCAAATATAATGCGAGCGGAGCTCGGTCTTATATAAGATTCGCTCAAGAGAGCTTCAAATATGATCCGAGCTGAGCTTGGTCTTATAGAAGATTCGCTCATGGTGAGCTCCAAATATGATGCCGAGCCGAGCTCGGTCTTATAGAAGATTTGCTCAAGAGAGCTCCAAGTATGATGACGAGCTGAGCTCGGTCTTATAGAAGATTTTTTCAAGAGAGCTCCAAATATGATGCCGAGCCCAGCTCTGTCTTATAGAAGATTTGCTCGAGGTGAGCTCTAAATATGATGCTGAGATGAGCACGGTCTTATTAAAGATTCGCTCCGTAGAGCTCCAAATATGATGCCGTGCCGAGCTCGGTCTTATGATGTATTGATAAGAAAAGCTCGTCCCACCACGTTCGGTAGGGAGAGTACTAAAACAAGATAGCTCGACCCGCCATGTTCGGTAGGGTGAGTTCCAAAATAAGATAGCTCGACCCGCCATGTTCGGTAGGGTGAGTTCCAAAATAAGATAGCTCGACCCGCCATGTTCGGTAGGGTAAGTTCCAAAATAAGATAGCTCGACCCGCCATGTTCGGAAGGATGAGTTCCAAAATAAGATAGGCCATTTAAGTTGTAAAAACGGGAATAAATTTCAATGAGGGCTCGTACTTGGACAGCATGTAATGAGAGAGCTCGCTGATAAAGAACTTGTAATTAGAGAGCTCGTTTAGAGAGCTCATACTGGAGAGCTTGAGAGCCCAGCTCGGATCTTGGAGCCTGAGAGCTCGTCCATGAGCCCGACCGGCAGAGCTCATGTTAAACTGTCTGTCCTGCATACTTAGAAAGTTTGTCCTCTACATCTTTCTGGGGACGATCAAGAATCTAAACGGACTCCGATCGGCACAAAACTAGAGGGCTTGTTCTCCCCTCCTTATTCTTCAACCTGAACGGTGGAATTTTTGTTCCAACAGTGCTATCTCTGGCAATAAGCCTCCGATCTGGTTGCTACGTTTTTGGTGACTGCTGCGTTTTTTGTTGGTACAACAGCAACTTTTCGGCAAAGATCGGACAACTAAACGGACTCCGATCGGCACAAAATTTGGAGGTCTTGTTTTTCCCTCCTTATTCTTCAATCTGAAAGGTGGAATTTTCGTTCCAACGGTGAAATCTCAAGCAATAAGCCTCCGGTCTAGCTATTGCATTTTTGGTGACTACGGCGTTTTTTGTTGGTACAACAGAAACTTCCTGGCGATGATCGGACATCTAAACAGACTCCGATCGGCACGAAATTTGATGGGCTTGTTCGTCCTTCCATATTCATCAATCTGAACGGTGGAATTATTGTTCCAACGGTGAAATCTCTGGAAATAAGCCTCCGGTCGGGCTGCTGCGTTTTTGGTGACTGCTGCTTTTTTTGTTGGTACAACAACAACTTTCCGGCAACGATCGGACATTTAAATGGACTCCCATCGGCACGAAATTTGGAGGGCTTGTTCGTACCTCCTTCTTCTTCAATCTGAATGGTGGAATTATTGTTCCAACGGTTGAAACTCCGGCAATAAGCCGTCAATCTGACTGTGTTTTGGCATGTTTTTGCCATAAACTGGATCACAAACAACCTCGACCCATTACCGATAGAAGACCCTCCTTCTAGCACCAATTGATGATGCTGGATCTCGTCTATGAATAAATCGGGCCGTTTAATCTAGGGTAATATGAACGATGGATGATTTTTGGGTGATTTTTAAACTGAACTTGAGAGTTATTTCTCTCAAGTTGCCTACGTATCCTGTTATGTTTCAGGAATCAAGTCTTTCGTAGTTTCTTAGGGTTGTTTATATAGGGGACGTCTCATCTCTTTCCTTGTCCTACAAGGAATTACATTATTATTATTATTATTATTTCCTTAAGGATAATCATGAGTAAATCCCTATAATTTAGGGATAATTATAGATATATTTAAATATCAAAATCAGAGTTTTAATGGGTAAATGATCCTTAGGATCTTCCCATAATTATCTTATAATCACGTGGGCTAATTATTATATAAAGGAGGCTCTGGCCGACCTGCGTCAAGCCCCCTAGGCCGTCTCGGCCCGAACTGCACTGGCCCAGCTCTCGTCGCGACCTAACCGACTGCGGTGAGTGCAGGGAGCAGACCGATCTCCCACCCAGGGTTGGGATCGCGCCGCTTAGGAGTGAATGGGGCTCCTAGCCATTTAACGTTATAGTTTTTATGTCTCCATTTAATGGTTAGCCAATATAAAGATGACACGTGGCGATGACTAGTCCGACCCTCGTCAGATGACTTGCTTACATACCTAGAATGTTGGATCAAGCTAAAACGTAGTTGTGACAATGATGATGATGATCCTTCTATAGGTCTCCCTCATGATGAGTTAATTATGCTACCATTGAAGTCGTGGTCAATTACGAGGAACTGCTTAGGAGGCAGTAATGGAGCAGTTATGGCCTTGATGGCTAGAAACATGGAGCGCTTATGAGATCGTGGGTCAATACCCAGCTAGCGATGCATAATTGTCGTTTGAGGTCATAGATGACTTGTAGTGAGTTGAAAGTATAAGGCCGTGGTGAACCTACACCACGTCGGCAATATAAGGCTGTAAACTTCTTACGTCGAGCTGACCAAAGAAGATAGATGATGAAGTGCGCCATGTCGGACAGATGATGACCAATGCCATGTCAGAAGAACGATAATAAGAGCACCTACGCTATATGAGGACAAGATTTGCTGAAGTCATACGTCATATGAAGCCTAATATTGAGTTGAGCCCATGTCGACCCATTTGCTGAGAAATTCTTTCAGACTATCCAAGACCTCAAAAGTGCCATATTTTGATTTAGGACTAGTTTCGAATCTCGTCTCATCTTAAGAAGTTAATTAACGTAACCTTTGGTTTAATTCACAGTTTCAATCTCGTTTATATTCGGATTCGTAGGATTCATGTTAGGGTTTTGGTTGTTTGTAGGTTGTTGAGGTTTCGAAGGATAATCATAGTCCATTTTTTGTTTGGGTTCAGCTCGTCTAAAGGTAAGGAGTTTTTTCTTATCAAAAGGTTCCGTTTTACTTTAATGATTATGTCTTTAAGTTGTTTTGAATATTGTTTTAATGCAACTGCACGAAACCAGACATGATAATATGTTGCCGGGTATCTGCTTTTAACGGTGTTTCAAGTCGCTATTTTATTTTCTAGTTACCTTACGGTAAACGGTGTTTTACAAGTTTTATTATGTTTTCTAGTTATTTTTCTGTAAAATGTTATGTGACTTGGTTATGAGTAGTGGAGATAGGATGAGAGTTTGGTGTTGGTACGACCTTGGGATATTCCCGTAGGTTAGACATGGTCTTATGTGTTTTATGTCCTCCTATGTATTTATAGTTGGTGACCTCGCGATGTACTGAACAGAGTACCATGAGTTTTAAGTCCCATGTCGGACGTGTGACTAGTTGTATTCCCCATGTTGTTCACAATACGATGTACCGAACGGGGTACCGTGACCCAACCCCACATTGGACGTGTAAGTAGCCATGTTCCCCGTATCGCACAATGCCCTCATGTTAAGTGACAAGACAAGTGAAGACAAGACAAGAATATGAAAATAACACGAGTAGGCTAAGTAAGTAAGTAATGTAACGTAACAGATACATGCAAGATAAACCGATATAGTATGTTGGTACTGATATGCCAAAATCATAATTCGTCCTGCGGATCCTTATTCTTTACAACGCACTAGAACGCCCTTGTTGAAGATCCTTTACTCCGATAGCATCTAGGGTTCCTCGGGGTCCCTACGGCCGCCCAAGAAAAAGCTTCGGAGCCGCCAAAGGCTCTGATGACGTGGTCAATCAGGTTATAATATACTTGACCACCATAAACCAATACTAGCAAGAGGACTAGGCCCATCGTAGTATAGCTATAGTGAATCAAGGTCGATCCCACAGGGAACCAATTGTGGATCATCTTATATACAAACAATTAATTAAACATGTCAAGGACATAGAGGCGGTCTACGACCAACATAAGTCAATAAAAGTAAAGACACGACTCGACACAACGTAATTAACCTCCCCAATTATAGTCTTTATCGTTTGGACCTAGATAATTTATATAATAAACTGAACTTATTAACTGTCAATCCGTTTGTATCTATCTTAGATTGGCTACGGGAGTCATCCTCTTTAACTTGACTTAGTACCGGTTAGGTTACTAGATCACTGTGTTATTGTTACGTGACTTCGCTTTTTAAGGCCTCCATCTCATATAACTCACACGCTTACGACACTAAGGATGCCGATATTAATCGTACACCTCGTTTAGGCAACATTCCTATGGTTAGGCGTACTTCCTAAACGATCACTCAAGCTCTCGTCCAACTAGCACTTACCAAGTTATAGTCTCATGCTAATCTACGACGTACGTATAAGCAGGTGCATGCAATTCCCAAATATAAACCTACCTAGATATTGCTGAACGTCCGTGAAGATCAATTCATAAGCCTACCTAAGAGTTTTATATTGGTATTTCCTTTTTACACGTTTTAATTAAACTAAGCGAGTAACGTAGCCATAGCCATACCTACTGAGATAATAAATTCTATTAAGTTAACCTAACCATAAAGACGTGGCTATTTAACGGATAAAACAGGCTCGGTCGACCGAATAGGTGGGCTCGGTCGACCGAGTGAACTCATTCGGTCACCCGAATCAATTTCATCCCAGATTACATCCTGAACGTATCTCTCGGCGCTTTCATCATACGTGAGCAGTTAAACGATAGAATCTCGTAAAGCATTCATATAAACTAACATAGATACGCATTAATTAAATCAAGTAGATTCATGAATAAATACTAAGTGTATGACGTAGGTTATGGGATCCTCATAGACAAGGTGTCGCCACATCCCTAACGTCATAGCCTAGATCTACATCATCTAGCTATGAATTAACTAACTCAAACAATAAAGCATAATTGGGAGGGATTAATTACTTAAAAGAAAGAAACAGAAAATAAAGGCTTACATAATGCAGCCCTTAAATTGCTGGAAACACCCTCAATAAACTACATTGAATCAAGATATGAATAGAGTGATTTTATTGAATGATATTCTAAGGTATTCAAGGTGTGTTTTTACAATTTCGTAGCTGCATGCTTATATAGAGGTTTTTGCCGACTTAGGGTGGTTCTAGAAGGTAAGCACGATATAAGCCGGAAACCGCCCCGAAGCTGACACTCGGTCAACCGAGAGCTGACACTCGGTCGACCGAAGCTATAGGCTCGGTCGACCGAAGCTATAGGCTCGGTCGACCGAACCTAACATTTGCACACGTTAATCATTTTTCTCGTCTATCTTGCTCCCCACTCCACGCTTGCGTGTTGATCTGATTTCTCTAATTTATCTCTTGATTAATGCTCCGATTTTCTTCCTTATTATCTTGAGATCCATTGATTGAATGACATTTATCCTCTCGATTTGTCGTGATCTACAAAATCAACAT
The DNA here is from genome assembly GCA_026214975.1 of Gentiana macrophylla. Lineage (NCBI taxonomy): Eukaryota > Viridiplantae > Streptophyta > Magnoliopsida > Gentianales > Gentianaceae > Gentiana > Gentiana macrophylla. The sequence continues at coordinate 74,635,359 of CM047815.1, read as the reverse complement.
TTATCGCACAATAAATCGGCTTTTAATAATAAAAACGGCTAAATACCAAATATCATATTAATAATCACTTAACATTAAATAGTAAATATAAACATGTGATTTAATATGAAATATATATTATTAATCTCGATTTAAGGTCAACGTTGATGACTTTTACGGGTATAATTTGACCGTCATCAACTACCCCCCACTTAGACTTTGATCGTCCCGAACAAAGCATCAATAAGTCATTTCCCAAGACAACATTTCCCATGGTCAGGTCATACTTACGCAAGAAGCTCAAGTCAACTCATACTAGTCATGCTCATAAGATATCCATTATTCACTACCGACTATGAATCAAGTGATGTGTGCATGTGCATTTAGTTTTATATATTCGTGGCAAGATCAAAGTTTATGCTAACCCGCAATCTCAACCTACCAACCTCAGCATTCATACTTCTCAAGCCTTTAAATTTTTGAAGCACTAGAGCAATAAGCAAGAGCGTATCTATAGGGTTTTTGGACTTGGAGACCGAGTACTACTCAAAGCCTCTTAAAGAGTTGAATATTTTTTCATATCTTCATATTTTTCAAATACTATTAATCTCAAGGAAGAAAACTTTTTAAAGTATCCCCCTATCTTAGATCATGTATAGCATCGAATATTACCACAAGCGCGGGGCTACTTTGGTAATGTTACTACAAGCCCAGTGTTATAACACATTGTCATACACAGGTACGTCTCAAGCTTATTACTCCGCTTTTGTTGGCAAGAAGATAAGAATACATCAGCCAATAAGTATCGTCACTAAGTCTACATAACCAATCATCTATGCAATGTACACATAATTTCTTCTGATTATTATGATTTGCGCGGTATACTCGATTCACAAAGTTGAGTAATTGAATAATAAATAACTACTTGCAAAAACGGGCATGAATATCCTTAAATTTACTTAACATAAGTATAAAATGATCACGTACTCATGAAACTTGGTTCCTTTCCTATTAATTCTTAGCTAGGAACTCACAATTCTAAGGGTACGAGATAAATAATATGGTATTTATTCAAATTTTCAATTTCTCAATTTTTCTACTGTTTCATTCAAATTTCAATTATAACATAACATAGCTAAGTCTCCTACTACCCCCCACTTAAACATGGCATTGTCCTCAATGACAAAAATAAATGAGAAGTTAAGAAAAAGACTTAGCTCTGGGAACGGCTCTCAAGTAAAGGAAAAAGATCAGAGTAAAGTTCAGCACGTTGTGGAGAAGCAAGTGAAAACCTGTATAAGCAGACAAACTCCACGAAACCGTTAATAACACCATGTCTATGAAAGTTATAGAATAATTTGGCAGTAATGAGGTATAAATACCTAAAAACAGTTTAAGCCACTTTATTTTATACAACCAATGACAAGGGAAACCAAAAAGAAAAATACTAAATAGAAAGAAAAATAAACAAGCAACTAAAGATGGTGGTCTTCATCTACAACCTCCACCGCCTAAATATTCTAAAAACCGGGTGGAGAAGACAAAGATCAAAAAGCATTACCCGACGTGGGAAAACACGAGGGTTACTCGATCGAAAAAGTATTCAATCCAGGAGAAGAGAAACTTGGTAAGGTATAACAGATTGAATGCGACCTATTGGCTAAAGATAAAATTAAACACTTAACGTAGAAACTTCCCGCTTGCATTGGATATCAACAACTTAGGGAGATGTAGCTACTCCTCGAAATTACTAATAACCCAATGTATCACGTAAAAGTCATAACCGTCATCAACAAGGTCTGATTGGTGTGATAATGTAGAACAAAACTTATCATCTAGAAATGCCGGAATAGGCGTACAAAATGTGAAATGAAAACTTCCGGTAGGAAGATAAGTTGTACTTTGATTGAACCAAAAACCTTTAAAATCTAGCTAGGGTCAGAGCTACACTTACCCCAACTAGGATCATGAAAATCAAAATGATTAAAGCTTAGCAATATTTCAAATTCCGCAACACAAAGGTATTTGGTAAACAAAATGAAGGTTGAGACTATGATGGGTTTAGAAAAAGATACACATATGGATGGGAAGAAAAGATAAAGGGTGGGTAAGACATTGTGTTTATGGGTGGGTTGAAAATGGTTAAGGCATTGAGATTGGGTGGGAGAGTGAAACGGATGGAAAGAAAGAGAGGTGATGAAATAATGGTTAGAAATGTGAACTGTTGGGGCAGATTGGTGAGAGGATCGAAAAGTTTGAAGGTGAAAAAGTGTAAAGGGAAAGATAAGGATAGTTGCAGAATGAATTGCGCACCACTTTGGATTTTCACTTGGATCACCATTCTAAAAGATTTGGAAGTTGACCAAAATTGTTCTTGTTCACACCAATCATTCTCTGTTACATTTTCAGTAATTCTCAAGCTCTCTTAATGCTTCCATCTTAAGTTTGATTGCTAAATTTCCTTTTCTTTAGCAATTTCTCGACTCTCCTACGGAACTCTATTTCACGTGGCCTATATTGAGTAAAAAAAATTTGCACATCCTTAGCCCAATGGCCATCAGAACACGGCAAAATAAAAAACCTCAACATATGTCACGTTACTCTTATTTGACTCAAAGAAAACAAAACCTAAAATCCCAAAAAGAAATCCTAAGGGTTTAAAAGAAGTAGTTCTGAGTTTAGAGTCCTCAGCTCGACTTTCCAAAAGTATCCTTGTCAGTTATCATTCTTGGATCGCCAGACTTTGACCCTTCGAGCATTATATGAGGTGGGCTTGTCGCTTTTGCGGATTAATACTTTTCCTTTGGTTGTGAGACCTAGGAAACGACATTTATCCATACCATTTATCCAAAGCTCTTACCTCGGCTCGCTTTAGGAATTAGTGAATTACGGTTACTAATTACGGTTTTGGCCTTGACAATAAGAAACAATGAATCAAAGTACTCGAATAAGGTCGGTTATGTAGGCAAGCCTATGCCGTCTTATTCGTTGGAACATATGTGACGATTCGAGGCCAATCCGTCAAGATAAGCCCGTTTAGCCCGAAGGCTTATCGGCTATGCTAAGTCTTGTCGAATCTATCAGTAACGCACATCACACGTGGAGGGAGTTGATTGAGCCGAAGCTCGGTTGAACTCGCCCGACCATGGTTAAACCATTTCCGAACACTGTGTACAAAGATTCTTCGATTTCTAAATTTTCACCCAAAGCGTAATCTTGTTTTTGTTTAAGGTGGGTTCACCGAGAAGCCATCACCATAAACATCAACGAAAGCAAAAGATGGTGTTCTCTCAAAACTCAACGTCTTCTTTAGATTGTGAATGCTTAAACTACACAATTTGTTGCTCCCATGGCCAGTAGAAGTAATCTCATGCATAGGACAAAGAGATTTTAACAGAACTACGAGGAACTCTTTATTCACTGCTTCCTTTCAACGACTACATGTTTCCTTACACCCTCTAGATGAGACAGATATGGGGCACAACCTTCGACACTAATAGAACTAATCTTACAAACCAACTCCGGGCTAAGATTCATACTAAGGTTCATGTATAGGCTAACTTATGCTCAAAAAACCAAAAGGTAGTAAAGCATAAGCAAAAAAAAGGGTAGTACCTTGCCTTCAACATTGTACCACGAAGAATTTAAGCCTTAAAATTTTTTCGGAGCCATCTTTGTGCTTTAAAGGTATTTCTTCCATCACTTTTCCCATTGTAGATTCGTAGCTCCACATGTTGTTGGGTTATTTTCTCAGCGCCCTTGAAAAATTACTGACTTGGATTATTGTTTCTCTGGTTTCTGCAAACAGAAGAAAACAAAAACAAACAAGCCATAGATCGATTTTAACATGGTTTCCCATACTACTATCAGACCTCTACGGATTAAACATACGGAGATAAATGTACACGCTAAGTCCTGAAAAATAGAACCAGGCTCGGCGGGCAACGAGAGGCGATCTCGGCTGAGCGAAACCAGCTTGTTCCAGATTCGGAATTTTTACACATAGCGAGACAACCAAAGGGACTCAAAAACAGACTTACAAAACGAAAACTTGACATGTATAAGAAAATTATTTATATATAAAATTGACCGTTGGTTCCCAAAGAACGGCGCCAAAAACTTGATGACGTGGTCAATCGGGTTATAATATACTTGACCACCATAAACCAATACTAGCAAGAGGACTAGGCCCATCGTAGTATAGCTATAGTGAATCAAGGTCGATCCCACAGGAACCAATTGTGGATCATCTTATATACAAACAATTAATTAAACATGTCAAGGACATAGAGGCGGTCTACGACCAACATAAGTCAATAAAAGTAAAGACACGACTCGACACAACGTAATTAACCTCCCCCGATTATAGTCTTTATCGTTTGGACCTAGATAATTTATATAATAAACTCGAACTTATTAACCACAATCCGCTTGTATCTATCTTAGATTGGCTACGGAGTCATCCTCTTTAACTTGACTTAGTACCGGTTAGGTTACTAGATCACCGTGTTATTGTTACGTGACTTCGCTTTTTAAGGCCTCCATCTCATATAACTCACACGCTTTTACGACACTAAGGATGCCGATATTAATCGTACACCTCGTTTAGGCAACATTCCTATGGTTAGGCGTACTTCCTAAACGATCACTCAAGCTCTCATCCAACTAGCACTTACCAAGTTATAGTCTCATGCTAATCTACGACGTACGTATAAGCAGGTGCATGCAATTCCCAAATATAAACCTACCTAGATATTGCTGAACGTCCGTGAAGATCAATTCATAAGCCTACCTAAGAGTTTTATATTGGTATTTCCTTTTTACACGTTTTAATTAAACTAAGCGAGTAACGTAGCCATAGCCATACCTACTGAGATAATAAATTCTATTAAGTTAACCTAACCATAAAGACGTGGCTATTTAACGGATAAAACAGGGCTCGGTCAACCGAATAGGTGGGCTCGGTCGACCGAGTGAACTCATTCGGTCACCCGAATCAATTTCATCCCCAGATTACATCCCTGAACGTATCTCTCAGCGTTTCATCATACAGAACAGATTAAACAGTAACTCGTAAAGCATTCATATAAACTAACATAGATACGCATTAATTAAATCAAGTAGATTCATGAATAAATACTAAGTGTATGACGTAGGTTATGGGATCCTCATAGACAAGGTGTCGCCACATCCCTAACGTCATAGCCTAGATCTACATCATCTAGCTATGAATTAACTAACTCAAACAATAAAGCATAATTGGGAGGGATTAATTACTTAAAAAGAAAGAAGCAGAAAAATAAAGGCTTATATAATGCAGCCCTTAAATTGTGAAACACCCTCAATAAACTACATTGAATCAAGATATGAATAGAGTGATTTTATTGAATGATATTCTAAGGTATTCAAGGTGTGTTTTACAATTTAAGTAGTCGCTTTTGCTTATATAGAGGTTTTTGCCGACTTAGGGTGGTTCTAGAAGGTAAGCACGATATAAGCCGGAAACCGCCCGAAAGTCGACACTCGGTCAACCGAGAGTTGACACTCGGTCGATCGAAGCTATAGGCTCGGGTCGACCGAACCTAACATTTGCACACGTTAATCGTTTTCTCGCCTATCTTGCTCCCACTCCACGCTTGCGTGTTGATCCGATTTCTCTAATTTATCTCTTGATTAATGCTCCGATTTTCTTCCTTATTATCTTGAGATCCATTGATTGAATGACATTTATCCTCTCGATTTGTCGTGATCTACAAAATCAGCATTTATCGCACAATAAATCGGCTTTTAATAATGAAAACGGCTAAATACCAAATATCATATTAATAATCACTTAACATTAAATAGTAAATATAAACATGTGATTTAATATGAAATATATATTATTAATCTCGATTTAAGGTCAACGTTGATGACTTTTACGGGTATAATTTGACCGTCATCAGGCTCCCAACCTGCCAAAGGCTTTGGAGCCGCCAAAGGCTCTCAGCCCGCCAAAGACTCTCAGCTCGCCAGGTCGGGTCCGCCAGCTCTCGACTCTTGATCGATAGCTCGGGCAAATGTCCTACTCTTGCCAGCCTGGTGACAACTGGCTTATCACCTCTATAAATAGGAGCATCACCTCCATTACAAAGAGGGGAGAAGACTTCACTTCTAGAACTATGCATTGGCTTGATCCCTTACAAAGGCAATGCGTGAGACGACCACTTAAGACTCAAATTTCAAAAACACAAAACACCAAACTCTCCCCTCATCTTGCTCTTAAAGATCTTAATCTTGTTCTTGAGCACCGCCACTCAACCACCAGTAAAATCATCCAAATTAACCAGATATCTACCATATAAACACCGCTATTTACCTGAGATAATTTTGACATTATCAGTTGGTTCCGTTACCGAGAAATCGACATTTTCAACATTTTTCCAGTCAGATTTGAGATTTCCGGCGTCCTAAAACCACCCATTTTTTGTTTTCCGGTCAAGTTTCAACAAGATCTTCATCCAGATCTTCAAGTCTTCAACAAGATCTACATTTAGATCTCCAAGTCTTCATCATGATCTTCCTCCAGATCTACAAGATCTTCTTTTAGATCTACAAGATTTTTCTCCATATCTATAAGATCCTTATCGAGATCTCAAAGATCTTCATCCAATAGTAAGATCTCCACCTATTTTTTGGTTTTCCGGTGACCCGAAACCGCCCGTTTTCTGTTTTCCGACCGGCATCCATCAAGAATTTCATCAGAGCCTTCATCTAAGTCTCAGGATCTTCATCCAGTTCATCCTAATCTCCAGGTCTCCATCACGATCTTCATCATGTAAATCACAGATTCACATGTTATGAGGCCGCCAAGAATAGGGCCTACCAAAATGAGGCCGCCAGAATGAGGCCGACCAGAATGGGGCCGACCAGAATGAGGCCGCCAGAATGGAGCAGCCAGGACGAGTCCGCCAGCATTAGCTCACCCAATGAGTCTGCCAGATTACGAGCCTTCCAGTTATGAGCTCTCCAAGTATGAGCTCTCGAGCTCTCCACTACGAGCTCTCTGAGTATGAGCTCTCAAGCTCGCCACTATAAGCTCTCCGAATATGAGCTCTCAAACTCTCCAAGTATGAGCTCTCAAGCTCTCAAGCTCTCGTTTACGAGCTCCTTAAGTACGAGCTCCCAAGCTCCCCAGTGTAAGATATTCAGGTACGAGCTCTTAATGGCATTTATTCTCGTTTCCACAACTTGGATTATTACCCTTTACGGAACTCACCTTACCGGATATGGCAGGTTGAGTTATCTTATTTTTGGAACTCACCCAACCGGATATGAAGGGTCGAGCTATCTTATTTTTGGAACTCACCCAACCGGATATGGAGGGTCGAGCTATCTTATTTTTAGAACTCACTAGAGGTCAGCTCGTCATTAAAATGGGATCTCTCTTCACCAAAATACCGTCCGCTTAATAGCGCGCACCAAAGATCGTCTGCTTTATAGCGCGGTCCTCAAAGGCTAAGGCTATCTGCAACTTAAAGCCACATAAAAGGCTAAGGCTATCCGCCACTTAAAGCCACACAAAAGGCTAAGGCAATCTGCCACATAAATCCACCTAAAGGCTAAGGCTATCTACCACTTAAAGCCACACAAAACGCTAAGGATAGCCGCCACTTAAAGCCACACAAAAGGCTAAGGCTAGCCGCCACTTAAAGTCACACAAAAGGCTAAGGCTATCCACCACATAAAGGCACCAAAAGGCTAACGCTATCCGCCACCTAAAGCCACACAAAAGGCTAAGGCTATCCGCCACTTAAACCCACACAAAAGGCTAAGGCAATCCGCCACATGAAAGCCACACCAAAGGCTAAGGCTATCCGCCACATGAAAGCCACCAAAAGGCTAAGGCTATCCGCCACTTAAAGCCACACAAAAGGCTAAGGAAATCTGCCACATGAAAGCCACACAAAAGGTAAGGCTATCCGCCACATAAAGCCACCAAAAGGCTAAGTCGATTCACGACACAAAGCCACCAAAGGCAAAGTCAATTCATGACACAAGCCATGAAGAGCGAAGTTGATTTCCGACATAATAGCCATGAAAAGACTTACTCTAAGTATGGCACTTAGGCAATGCTATAGGCGATCCGCCAGATAGCAAGCCATCACGGTATTTCAAGGCAATCGATCCGCAAGCAAACTTTACTACCCACCTAACATTTCAAGAAAATGCTTAAGGCACGGAGTGGGGGGCCGTTGATATGCCAAAATCGTAATTCGGCCCGCGGATCCTTACTCGGGTCTCTACGGGTGTCCAAGCAAAGGCTTTGGAGCTTCCAAAGGCTCTCAACCCGCCAAAGGCTTCGGAGCCGTCAAAGGCTCTCAGCTCGCCAGGTCGGGTCCGCCAGCTCATCGGCCTGAAAGGTCTCGACAGCTGTCCTACTCTCGCCAGCCTGGTGACAACTGGCTCATCACCTCTATAAATAGGAGCATCACCTCCATTACCAAGGGGGGAGAAGACTCCACTTCCAGAACTACGCATTGGCTTAATCCCTTACAAAGGGTATGTAGGCAGCCACTTAAGGCTCAGCCCAAAAAACACAAAACACCAAACTCTCCCCTCATTTTGCTTTTAATGATCTTCATCTTGTTCTTGAGCACTATCACTCAACCACCGGTAAAATCACCCAAATTAGCCATATATCCACCACATAAACATTGCTATTTACCCGAGATAATTTCGACATTATCAGGTATGTTTTTTGTGCATTAAACATGTGCTTTAAAGTGGTTTTCTTTATGTTTCAATTATTGTTTATTAAATTGTTTGAGAACTGGATGAAGTAGACTCTTGTCGTGTCTCCCGGCTTCCGACATGCATGAATCTCCCTTTTTATCTTATTTCGCCTTACTAAGTTTGTGCACGGGCTCACTCCTTTATTTGGAATGAGAAGGTTGCGGGTACATGCAGATTTGACGACGAGCATGGAGTGCTAGCTTAGGATGGAGCCATGAAGTCGCTTATGTTTTAGTTTCCTTTTATAGTTGTTCTTTCTTTTCAGACAAGTGAGTTGTAATGGATAATAGTTTTTTGCTTTCAATTATTTATCATTTAGTTTGACCGCAGTTGTATTCTCGTTGATGGTTGTTTTGCAAGGCCCTCAGGGTCCATTTCCCGAGTTTTCAGTTTGTTTTCTTCCGTGCGAATATTGTATTACTATGATATGACACGAGGCTTACGCGAGATTCATAATTTACTTTAAATGTCACGTGTCGAGCGTTCCATGTGTTAGATATTTTTTCATAAATAAATATTTTAATTGTCGTTTGCATACGAGTTGCCGTACGAATTAATGTTATCACGACGAAATTGCAGATAAACGCATTAGTTCATGAACTGATTCATGCATTTTCGGAAACTGCATCTGTTCAAATTCAGATTCATGAACCAGTAAAAGGATGCATCTCATGAAACCACGAGTTGCAATTTTTGGCCGAACGGATATGAGCCTTACCCTTTCGCGCAAGAGTACCTCACTTCGTGAAATGTGTGCTTTCTGCCTATAAAAGGCACATGCATGCAAACAAATTTACATCAAGTCACAGCATCATCAGAAAACAACTTTGAGTGTCCTCGGGTTTGATTCAAATAAGTCACTGTTTAAATCAAACACCTCCATTGTATCCTGAGAGAGATTTTTGTTTGATCCTTTAGTGACAACTCATGTGAGACGAAACATCTCTTAAAAGACAACGTCTTGACGTGCCTTGGTGTTTCTTCTAGTCTGTCAAATTCTTAAGTTTTAATTTTTTCCAACACCATTTACGAATAAAGATTCCGTATTTGGGAGAATGACGTTACAATAATAATAATAACAACAATGGGCTTTGAAAGACCCCACTATATTTTGTAAGGTAGTGATGCGTACAAGTGTTCTTAACATGTATTAGTCCTTTGACAAGTACAATCTAAGGTACATAATTAAAATATTCAAGATTTACTGCAATTAAATTCTATCATTTGTCTTCTCAAAATGTAATTTTTTTTTTAGAAACTCAAAATATAATTAGATCATATGTATAACGATAGGCATATTCGCCACATATATATATATATATATATATATATATATATATATATATATATTCTTTTTCAAAGTCTCTCATATGCATCCTCACAAGTCATACAATCGGTGGGTCATTCATAACTAGGTGACAAATCTACCAAATTTTAAAGGATATATTGTACAAATTACACTAAGATTTATCCGGCAGACTACTATATCAAAAGAAAATTGTTGTGTTTACAACATAATATACGCAACACGTCTTAGACCATTTATTATAATAGCACTTTCACCTATCAATAGATGTTACATCATGATTAATGATATAATATTTAAAATGTTATTTTATTGAACTACTATCTCTCACAAAACGTTAAACTGATGGGATTAGATAATTAATACTCATTCCGTCCCATTTTGTTTGGGACATTTTGAAACTCTAAAATTTTAAGGGAACAACATTTATTAGCTTGTCTAGTTATTAAAAACATGACTACTTTACAATTATGTCTTTCTTTTATTGTCCTTTAATAAATGTAGTTATGTGAGCATTTTGGGAATTTAAGAAGAAATTTTTAGTCTAAATTTAGTTATGAGACTTATTTTGGGACATCTATAAATGGAATAAATCCCAAACAATTTAGGGCGGAGGGAGTATTTTATATACTTTGACACGCCTCCTCAAGTGTGGGTCATCTCTCCCAACACTTGCACAATCTTAATCGTAAAGACTTCAACACGTCCCCTCAAGTGTGTGTTACATCTCCCAACAATTGCACAATCTTAACCATAAAGACTTCAACACGCCCCCTCAAATGTGGGTTATCTGTCTCAATATTTGCACAATATAAATGAGAAAAATAATGTTGTCTCCCTGCACATGCACAATCTTAATCATAAAGACTTCAACATGCCCATAATTAATATTTTATATACTTTAACACGCCCCTTAAGTGTGAGTCATATCTCCCAACACTTGCACAATCTTAATCATAAAGACTTCAACACGCCCCCTCAAGTGTGAGTTATCTCTCCCAACACTTGGGTTATAGCTCCCAACAATTGCACAATCTTAATCATAAAGACTTCAACACGCCCTCTCAAGTGTGGGTTATCTCTACCAACAATTGCACAATATCAATGGAAAAAATAATGTTTTCTCCCTACACTTGCACAATCTTAATCATAAAGACTTCAACACCCCCCTTCAAGTGTGGGTTATCTCTCCCAACACTTGCACAATATAAATGAGAATAATATTGACACCGGGGTTCGATCTAATATGACATCTGGCTCCGATACCATATTGTACAATTTGTACTACCATCTCTCACAAAAGCTTAAACTGATGAGAAGATAGATAATTAACATTTTATATACTTAACATATTTTATTGACAATTTCATTGTGTACATATCATTGTGAATTCAAACATATATATATGTCTAGTTTTACCCAAAGGAGCAAATGGATTGTTTTCACGTAATGCATGACGAAGCCACATTCTACTCCTTCCGCTTTTTTTAAAAGACACTTTTCAGAATTTGCTTTGTTTATATTTATCTGTCATTTTATATTTTCATTACACCATTTATTATTTTTTTCCCACTTATAACTTTCCCACAAAAACATCACACGGTCAAAAAAATGAGGTGGAAAACGGGTAGTAAATAAACTTGGCACCATTTACTATGCAAAAATATGAAGTTTTTTAGTTTCCCAAAGCATATTATTCAATGAGGAAAATATTTAAATACGAAAAATAGAACGGTACTCTTGACATTACTTATCATATTTCAAACATATTAATCAATTTTTTAATCTGTGTGAATATTCTTTTTACGACAGATAAACAAAATAGAGAGAGTATTCTCTAAACGGTGTTACAGACTAATTTATTTTTAAGCGAAAAAATAAACTTAATTGACTTTATTTTGCGTTCGGTACAAAAGGCACACAGATGAAAGTTTAAAAAAAATGAATTGACCACAACATATACGTTAATATATGACGATGTCATAAATCGTTGGGTTCAAAATCGGGTTGTTATATGGGTAATTAAGCTTTGTGAGGATAATCCAATTAATAATATGATGGATTTGTTGATGAATGATATATGAGCCAATGATGACTTGCTTACATACCCAGAATGTTGAATCAAGCTAAAACATCGTGATGAGTTAATTGTGCTACCAATGAAGTCGTGGTCAATAGGAAATCATGGAGCGGTTATGAGATCGTGGATTAATACCCAGCCGACGGTGCATAATTGTTATTTGAGGTCGTAGACGACTTGTACTAAGCTGAACATCTAAGGCCGTGGTGAACCTGCACCACGTCGGCAATATAAGGCTGTAGACGTCTTACGTTGAGCTGACCATAGAAGATAGAAGACGACTTGTGCCATGTCAGACAGATGATGACCAATGCCATGTCGGTAGAAAGATATAAGGACGACTTGGGGGTGAAAAGAGATGATGATGGCAAGATGCTTTATTAATTAACATTAAAAAGAAAGAAAAAAACGTAAAAGATGATGATGGTCTCTGACGATGCTGGATATCGTCGAGTATATAATCCGGGCCTAAATTACTCCTAAAACGATTTATCAAGAATCTTTAACAATGGAGATGGTGATTTTGGTTTGTTTTAGATTGAGCCTTAGAGTTAGTATCTCTCAAGTTGCCTATGTATCCAATGTGTGTAATTGGAATCAAGTCTCTCGTAGTTCCATAGGGTTAGTTTATATAAGGAGGCGTCTCGCCCATTTTCTTGTTGGACAAGTATATGATTCTTAAACCCTAAGGATTATTACGTGTCCCTTTGACAAGGGATAATTAAGACTGCATTTAAGCTATAAGATCTGTGTCCTATAATCACGGGATTCTTCCCATCGTTATCTTATTATATAGGCACGTGTTTGAATTATCAGCATAAGGAAAGACTTAGACGTCCTGCGTTGGGCTCCTCGGGTCGCCTCGACCTGGGTTGTCCGACCTGCCCTCCGTTAAGACCGAGCCGTCTTGCGGTGGTCCAGTCTGGAAGAAGCAGGATGCCCTCTCACTGGGTTAGAGTCGACTATTACAGGGCATCTGGCCTCAATCTTTCTTCCTTTATTTGTTACAGTGTCATCCTAAGAGGGACATATGGCAAGGTATATTCTGACCATCGTCATAAGCTCCCCAGGTCTCACCAGACTCCTTTAGAGCTAGGCAGATCTGACCTAGGAGGAGCGCAGCTTGGCTATCTCACCGTTTTGGGAGTTGTTTTGGCCAGGTGTCCGCGTTACCATCATAACTCTGTTATGACGGACATGAAAAACGAAGCGTTTTTGTACACGCCTTAATGATGATTGTTTTTCCCAATACCGCTTTTAGGGTTTATAACCTCCTAGTCACATCACGTCTCCTCAGACGTTTCAAACTTATTCACTATTAAACCAGAACGTGAAGTCTGGCGGTTGCCATTCCTCTTCTTCAATTCATTTACCCAAGTAAGCGTTCCTTCATTCTCCTCCTTCAACTTGTTTTTATTGTTAATGACCGAGCCGGTCATTCTTACTAATAGTTCAATCAAAGCTTTGTTTGAGTCTGAGTCAGAATCGGAGAGTGAAAACTCCCATTTTAAGGTTACCTCTGAGAATCCCATTCTTCCACCGGTCGAGAATCATGTTCCCAAACCCTTAATCAATTGTAGGGGATTTGAGCACCTGGTCTTAGCCCCCCGGTTTGATCCGTCTTATTCCGGTCCTCACGCTCCTCCGAAACTTCTAAATTCGCCCTGCCTTTAAAAGCACACATGGCTTTGAAATCCCAAGCTGCCTGTCATGGCATTGACTCTAATCTAACCAAAAGTGACCTGGCCTCTATCTATAAATTGGAATTGGGACCCAAAAGAAACGTGGGCATTTATTACTTGGATCATATTCGCGATTTATTTACATACTCGAACAAATCGAAACTTGCAAGGAGAAAATTCGGCAATTGTAGCGTCTATAGGCTTTCTTATAATTTGGATATGCTATTTTGGGGTCAATCTATTTGGAGTAGGGTTCCATAGTTATGGTTCCTTTACTTTAACATATAATTAAATTCACGAACGTATCTTACGACTACAACAGAGTATGTTGCATATAAATTTTTTTTCTGAACCAACACGAACCATATGCACTATTGTATTGATTCATACGGTTCGTATCCATGTGGTTTTCAATTTTCTTTACTTAAAAATACTTCTAAATCATTTTTAACATAGTATTTTTTTAGTTTAGTTATGAAAACCATTTAGAAAAAAATTAGATAGAATAATTTCTACCCTGTCAACCGACAGTGAAAAAATGAAATCCGGGTACATACCAATACTTAGGACAGGTAAAAGAGAGAAATTGAAAGAAATAACTCTCGTGGTCCTGAATCAAAAAATAAGAGTTTTGAGCATTAAAAACTTGTATCCGTAGAACATCTGTCGTGACAGAGATAATGAATAAATAGGAGTTAATATGATTCCAATTGCCATTAGAAAAGTAATTAGCATTTTTGGCAGCCAAATTATTCCAAAAAAACTACCAATTCGGCAACAAAGCCACTCATACCCGGTAATGCAAGCGAAGCCATCGAAGTGAACATCGTGAATACTCTTGGCATTGGTATAGCCATTGCGCCCATTTCGTCAAGATAAACAAGACGTATTCTATCATAAGTCGTCCCGATAAGAAAAAGAGTGCACACCAATAAATCCATGAGATATTATTTGTAAAAGAGCTCCATTAAGCCCTGTATCACTTATCGAACCAATTCCTATAATTATAAAGCCCATATGAGATATAGACGAATACGCTACTCTTTATTTTAAATTCCGTTGGCCAAGAGATGTTGAAGCCGCATAGATTATTTGGATTGTGCCCACTATTACTAACCAAGGGGAAAGTAGATAATGGGCGTGAGAAAATAATTCCATATAAGATAGGAAATCCATTTTACGACCCTAAGGTCCCTGCCCCCGGTGTTTACGCGTATCAATCTCCAGAAGGCTATTGTACCGTCTATCGGGATCAACTTCTTTGTGGTTTGATATTCCTAATATGCCTTGCAATATTGGCTGTCTTAGAGCACTATGGCTTAGGGCTTGCCCAAATCGTACCTAATGGCATAAGGGCCATAGTGGGTTTTGCAATTTGGGGCCGGTGTGCCTGCATCCCTTTCGACGTTAAGTACTTTAGGCTCTTCTACCAGTGTAAGCAAGTGCCTGACCAAGTCGGGTACTAATGTTTCCCGCGTCGAGGAGATTTCTTAAAGGATGTCAGACTCATCAAAAAGGGGGAAACTTCTGACAAGAACTGGAAACTCCGGTTCTTCTTTATTTGTCCCGAGGTGGAAATCTATCTGGGCAGATGGAACACTGCTGACCTGGGTAGCGACCCCCGACCCACAGATGTGGATAAAAAACTGATAGACGACATCCATAAGAGTGTCATTTATATCGGCCTAAAGAAATACTCTTCTATGTTGATCGAATCCACCCAACTACCGACTGCTGGCCCTAATCCCAACAAGGAGCTAAGTAAAGGGGAATACGAAACCTGTAGGGTCTTTATGCTTGTTATGTTCTCTGTTTTTCGGGTCACGAAACACTTGTATTAACTCTTTTGTTTTATTGTTTGCAGTGTCCAATTTTACTGAGTTACTGGCTGACGTTGCTGATGAAAATGAGGTACCCGTTGATGCTCAGCCTGAACAAGATTCTGAAAGGACAGTGAGTACCGACTTAGCCGCTGCTCGGTCTGCCGGAAATGTGCTGGGCCCTGAGGCAGCTAGGGTCCTGTCCGAGCTTCCTGATGACGCCCCTGCCTCTTCTTCTCTGGCCATCCCGATGGACGTGGAGGATGCTGAGGAAGAAGAATAGAGAGATGAGTTCCGACTCCAAAAAAGGAAGCAAGTAGTGATCGTTGACACCCCTCGAATGGGTAAATCCAAGAGAAAGAGGATTGTCCCCCATCCTGCTGAAGGGATTGAAGATGTTGACCCAGAGGATAACGCTCCCGTGGGTCAAAGGCGTCTAGCTGAACTGTCCGACCAAGATCTTGCTGCTGTGGTAAGTTACCTCTTGGTGTCCTGACCTTATATGTAATGTACTTTATCTCTACTCTAACTTTTAAACCTTCTCAGAGAGCTCAAATCAGTCAAGAGTTTCTACAAAGACTCACTGAGTCTTCGGCTATTAAAGAGGCTCAAAAGAAAAATATTGAGGAGTTAAGAGTGAGCCGGGAGAGGCATAAGGAGTCTTCCAAGGCTAAAGATGAGGAGATCAAGTCCCTGAAGGAGCAACTCGGAGCTCGTGACGGCGAGCTCCAACAAGCCAAAACTCAGTATACCAATGAGCTTCAAGCCGTTTTTGATAAGTATACTACAGAAAACTCTGAGCTGAGGCAGGCCTTAAACAAATTTCAGGCCGAGAGGGACACACTGGAAGCATCTATTCCTATTCGGAATTCCCAAGCCATCCACGAGTATAAGTCCTCTGGACACTTGGCTGAGGCCTTGAAGGCTTTATTGGGCCCCGTTATACAATATGGTTATACTTATAGGGTTAATGAAGCTAAGGAGAAACGTGCCGACCTGGTTCTTCCCGACCTTCCCCACTATTGGACGATGTACAAGGCAGGTGCGGGTAAGATCTACGATGATCGTCTGAGAGAGTTTAAGGAAGGTGAAGACATCGGGGCTAAGTACAATAAGCGCCGCCCTGTCTCTCAGAGTGCTGAGCCGACTCCTTCCTCAACAAAGCAAAATCCTGCAACTAAGAAGTGATTTGTACTCTTTCTTTTATAAAGACATATTTTGCTTTGTAAAATTTCTGAAAAACTTGTGTGTTTTACAAATACTTGTGGTGCTTTTCCCACTGTGCTTTTATTTTTGTTCTGAGATTTATTTTGGCTAAGTACTTACCTGGTACCCTTTGCATTCCCCCCAGTATGGCATGCATCAGTTATTGTATTGAATGGCATACTAGGTTCTGATTATGAGCTTTGTGCAGCCGTTTTGGTTTTGGCATGACCTGCAGACTTGGGAAGTTTGTCCTTTGCAAACTTTCTGAGTCTGACCTGTAGTACTCAATTAAAAATTTGGCCTGACTTGCAGACTCGGGAAGTTTGTCCTTTGGAAACTTTCTGAGTCTGACCTACAGTACTCAGTTAACAATTTGGCCTGACCTGCAGACTTGGAAATTTTATCATTTGCAAACTTTATGAGTCTGACCTACAGTACTCAGTTAACAATTTGGCCTGACCTGCAGACTTGGAAAGTTTGTCCTTTGCAAACTTTCTCGAGTCCGACTTTGCGATACTCGATTAACAATTTGGCCTCGACTGCACTCGGGAAGTTTGTCCTTTGCAAACTTTCTGAGTCTGGCCCAGTTAAAAATTTGGCCCGACTTGCAGACTCGGGGAGTTTGTCCTTTGCAAACTTTCTGAGTCTGACCTGCAGTACTCAGTAAAAAATTTGGCCTGACCTGCAGACTCAGAAAGTTTGTCCTTTGCAAACTTTTTGAGTCTGACCTGCTACTCAGTTAAAATTTTGGCTTGACCTACAGACTCGGGAAGTTTGTCCTTTGGAAACTTTCTCGAGTCGACTGCAGATCTCGATTAAAATTTGGCGAATCTGCACTCGGGAAGTTTGTCGTTAGCAAACTTTCTGAGTCTGACCTACAGTACTCAGTTCAAAATTTGGCCTGACCTGTAGAATAGGGAAGTTTATCCTTTGAAAACTTTCTGAGTCTGACCTGCAGTACTCAGTTAAGAATTTGGCCTAACCTGCAGACTCGGGAAGTTTGTCCTTTGCAAACTTTCTGAGTCTGACCTGCAGTACTCAGTTAACAATTTGGCCTGACCTGCAGACTTGGGAAGTTTGTCCTTTGCAAACTTTCTGAGTCTGACCTACAGTACTTAGATAAAAATTTGGCCTGGCCTGCAGACTCGGGAAGTTTGTCCTTTGAAAACTTTCTGAGTCTGACCTACAGTACTCAGTTAAAAATTTGGCTTGACCTACAGACTCGGGAAGTTTGTCCTTTGCAAACTTTCTTGAGTTTGACCTGCAGTACTCAGTTAAAATTTTGGCCTGACTTGTAGACTCGGGAAGTTTTTCCTTTGGAAACTTTCTGAGTCTGACCTGCAGTACTCAGTTAAAATTTAGCCTGACCGGCAGACTCGAGAAGTTTGTCTTTTGCAAATTTTCTGAGTCTGACCTGCAGTACTCATTTAAAAAGTTGGCCTGACCTGCAGACTAGGGAAGTTTCTCCTTTGCAAACTTTCTGAGTCTGACCTGCAGTACTCAATTAAAAATTTGGCCTGACCTGCAGACTCGGGAAGTTAGTCCTTTGCAAACTTTCTGAGTCTGACCTGCAGTACTCAGTTCGATTTTTCCCTTTAAGGGTTATATATTAGCAATGTCATCCTCATAAAAAGGAAAATTTCATTAAAATGCTGTGATGTCTGATTACATATTTATTGAAAATAACAATACTGAAAAGAAATAAAGCAAGCCTGGCACCTGTCCTAAACATAAAATTTCCTGAGATTGTTGGCCTTCCAACTTTGAGGTACAGTCCTGCCACTTGCATCAGCTAGCTGATATGCACCTTTTCCATGAACTTTGACCACCCTGTAGGTTCCTTCCCAGTTTAGGTTGAGCTTGCCTTGAGGGCCTTGTCTTCTAACTTCGTTTCGTCTCAATAACAAATCTCCTTCTTTGAAATATGAGTGCCTGACTTTGAAGTTATAGTATTGAGATATTCTTTGCTTGTACTTGCCCATTCTGATGTAGGCCACTTCTCTTGCTTCTTCCAAGTCATCTTTGGCTTGCCTGAGTTCGATATCTTGATCTGATTGGGCGTGGAGCTCGGTCCTCAGGGAGGGGAGCTCGATCTCTACTGGAATGACTGTTTCACATCCATAAGCTAAAGAAAAGGCGTTTCACATATAGCCAAGTTCGGCGTAGTCCTGTACGCCCAATGTATGATGGGTAAGTGTTCAACCCAATTCTCTCCCTCTTCTTCTAGTCTTTTCTTCAAACCAAACTTGACCTGTCTGTTTGTTTGTCTGCTCCACTTGGCCATTAGCTTGTGGATGGCCAACAGAGGTAAAGTGTTGGGTTGTACTAGCTTGGCTAACCATGTCCTGACAGTCTTGTCTTCAAATTGAGTCCCATTGTCTGAGATCAGGGTCTTGGGTATACCATATCTACAGACAATGCTTTTCTAAAGGAACTTTTGAATTTCCTTTGCCGTAATGGTGGTTAGAGCTTCAGCTTCCACCCACTTAGTAAAGTAGTCCACTGCTACAACAAGGAACCTTAGATTTCCTGGAGCTCGAGGAAGTTGGCCGACTAGGTCCACCCCCCATTGATAGAAAATCCAATGAGAGACTATGGGGACCATTTCCTGTGAAGGTTGATGAGATAAGTTATCATGCACCTGGCTTGACTTGCATTTCATGACTAGTTCGTTTGCATTCCTCTGCATAATGGGCCAGTAGTACCCAAATAAACGACATTTTCTCGCTAGGGTTCGTGCACCCGTATTATTTCCATATATACCGAGATGGATTTCTTGAAGGAGATAATTACCTTCTTCTTTCGAAGCGCATCTGAGCCAAGGTGATATAAAAGATCGTCTGTACAGAACTTCATTAAAAAGGGAGTACCGGCTTGCTAGGAGAATCATCTTCCGGGCATGAGACTTCTCAGTTGGAAGGATGCCATGTTTGAGATAGGACACTATGGGGTCCGTTGATGACGGTCAATTTACGCCGTTATTTATCTATTAATTATCCTCGATTCTAGCTTAAGTGGGCTTTAATTGGTTAATAATAAGTCGTATTGTGCCTAAATTACAACCGAACTAAGTTACGACTCGTTATTGTGTATTTTACCATTTATTTATATTATTTGATGCTACAAGCCATGTTTTATGTCTTATTTATAGTGGGCTGATTCGGAAGCAATTTAGCTGGACTTCGGAGTGAATAAAAGCACCAAACGGATCGTAAATGGACCGTAAGAAGCGAAAACCAGCCAGTGAGAAAAATAGGTCTCGTGGCGGCGAGCCCCTTTGGCGCCAAATGAGTTCTCCAAAATGTCCCCGCTTCTCCGTGACGCTGCTTTTAGACTCCATTAGGGTTTAGGAAACATGAATTAAGTCGGCTGACGTCTATCTAAAGTCGGTTATACAGCCTATAAATACTCTATTTCATTATTCAATTTATATACAACTTTACACAATATTATACAGATATTACGACGCAGTTTTAGAGCAGTTTTCAATACAAGTCAGCAGCATTATGTGAGTTGCTTGTGTATATTTCTTCTTCTTTGTTGTAATTAAGTCCCCCCCAATTATTGTTTATCGTTTGAGATTGTTTGTTCTTAGTTAAACGATGTAGATCTAAGATTACGACGTGAGGCAGTGGGGATTCCTCGTCTATAAGGATCCACACGCCCCACGCCTATATCGTGTGACCTATGTATGACTTTGCTTTGATAGATAATCGTGTTTTTAGTAGATCTATATAATTACTTTATGAATCGCTATTTTATCCGTTTTGTATATAGAAATGCTAAGATTTAGTTGTTCGCCGAGTCAATCTAGCCACGTCTTTATGGTGTGATTGTCCACTTGGAATATCTTGTCTTAGTAGGTATGGCTACGGCTACGTTGCTCGTCTGTTTTAATTAAAACGTGTAGTTAGGAAATACCAATATAGTACTCCTAGGTCGGCTCATGAATTGATCTTCCGGGACTTTCAGCAAGATCTAGATCTGTGTTGTATTTGGGAGTTGCGCGCACCTAATTATATATAAGTCGTAGATTAACATGATACCTTCAAAGTTAGTGTTAATGGGAAGGAGACTGATGCGATCACTTAGGAAGTACGCCTAACCACATGAATGTTGCCTAGGTGAGGAATACGGTTAATATCGGCATCCTTAGTTTTGTAAGCGTGCGATTTATATGAGATGGAGGCCTACGAAGCGAAGTCACGTAATGTAGCACAGTGATCTAGTGTCCTACCCGGAACTAAGTCAAGTTTAGGGGATGACTCCCGTAGCCAATATAAGAGAAATACAAATCGGATTAATAGTTGTAATGCATTGTTTAATTATACAGCTCACTAATTCCAAACGATAACTTAATAATTGGGGAGGTTAATTACTTGAATGTTTCCGTGTTGTGTCGAGTCAGTTTTCCTCTGTTCTTGTCTTTTGTTGGTCGTAGACCGCTTCTATGTGCTTGGCATGATTAATTAGTTGTTTATATATAAAATGATTCACAATTGGTTCCCTATAGGATCGACATTGATTCGGTATAGCTATACTACGATGGACCTAGTCCTCTTGCTAGTATTGGTTTATGGTGGTCAAGTATTTTATTATTACTTGATCTCATCATCATCCATCCAAGTAGCTTGTTGACTGACTGGCTGAACTTCACTCTAGACATTGCTTCGTTCGGCGAGTTGTTCTACCAGGACCTTTTCATCTGAGAAGAAATTGGAGGCCAATTTTGAAAGAGCGTCATCTCGTTTGTTCAGAGACCGAGAGACCTGCTCGATCCGGACTCCTTTCGTTAAGATCGAGCCGTCTGCGGTGGTCGATCGGAAAGAGCCGTGACGCACCTCCCCTAGGATTAGGTCTGACTATTACAGGGCCTCTGGCCTCAATCTTTCTTCCTTTATTTGTTACAATGTCATCCTAAGAGGACACGCGTGAAGCGCTATTCGACCATCATCACTCCTCTTAATGAAGGGTTTAGGGATTTCACACTTCGATCATGAGTGTTTTTTTTTTCTTTTTTGAGGAGAATGATCAGGAGGAGACCGAAGATTAATTTGGAGCCAAGGCGCATATGGCTAGTAAATAGAAAAAAATGGAAATCAAATAAATTGAAGATTGGAGGAGCGAAAAAAATGAAAGATATGAGGATTAGGCATAACCCAATTAAACACATTTGGGAACCAAACATCATGCCAAACAACATACACATCTTTAAATGCTAAGATTTTCTTCATGAGACAAGGCGGCATTTTCCGGCAAGCAAATCAAATAATCTATTTAGAATAGTTAAGATAACATTAAAAAAAAACCAGCGAAAAAAATGTATAAGTGTATGGGTGAGAGTTTGTTTAGATTAATGCAACAAACCCCCACCCATACGACTTTTTTGAAAGATTGATCAGGATGCGATAAAAGACGTTAGTCGAATCGCTATCATACCATAATAAAGATGTAATGGGAATTTTGATTGATTTTGAATGACGATACAATGACAATATATATAGTCATTACATTATGCGAATACAATAAATATTAAATATTACGATTGATTTCGGAAATCTTCTAAAGTATTCTCAACATCGTTTTATTAAAAATTTGATGGAATAAATTTTAAAACATAATCTTGTGATAATAATTCAACCACCACCCGCTCACCCCACCGCATCCCACCACCACCCTCCACCAAACACACCCCCACTCGCAGCCACTACCAACCCCGCCACAACTAACCGACATCCCATGTCTCAATCCATCCCACCACATCCGCCTTAGCATCACCTCCATCTACCACCCATTTTACCACTACCACCGTAACAACGGGTGCACAAATAATTTTTTTGGTGTAGTTTTGTTTGAATTTTTATTTTCATAGTGTCCATGGACTCCCTATGGAGGATGTGAATCTGCTTCTGATCATAACCCACCCCACCACCACCAGTGTCACCATCTTCCTCCATAACTCACTCCACCCATCATCATCCGTCTACCACCACCACCAACCATTGTACACCAGACCAGCCTTGTTACCACCTACGATCATACACTAAACCACCAAAACCACCAACGCACACACCCCACACCCCACACCCCACACCATATGCTGCCAACCACTGTCGTGCACCCCACCATCGCTGCCAACAATACTTATGAACACCCTACACCGCCTACCACACTCGTCATCATGCCCCACCATCACTCACGTGTCTCTTTGTCATATGCTATAGAAATCTCGTACATGTCCCCATGACATGGCCACGTGGTAAAGGTTTGAGTGCTTTAAAAAGGTAGCTGGAGTGTGGAGGTTCGAACCACGTAAGGGGGGGACTTATTTCAGTTCTTTGGTACAATAGCAAGCCCATGACTCTGGGCCACTAGGTAGCCTGATTAACATGTCCACTCATCCCGTGAGACATGAGGAGTGGGCCACTCATGAGTTCCGTGTTGAAATATATGAAATGTTAATTATCTAGTTCTCTATTATCTTAAGCTTTTAGATAGATGATAATTCCGCATGCTATTAGAGCAAAATGTCATGAGTTCAAGCATCTCTACAAACATCGTCTTTCAAAATAAAATAGTGTTCTAAGTGTTGGGTCTCTTCAGCCTTGTTATTAGTCCACACATAAGCTTAGTTGAAGTATATGTAAAAGGTTATTTATCTACTTCCTTTTCAACTTAAGCTTTGTTGAAATATATCAATTTTTAACTATGTATATCCAGTGGCGGAGCCAGAATGTTTTTTCAGCGGAGTCCGTAAATATTTAACACACTAAATAATTTTTTTCACGGGGTCCGAAATATTTTCTATAGGTAAAATATAGAGTATTTTTATTTTTAGCGGGGTCCGTGGACCCCCTTTACCCCTTACTAGATCCGCCACTGTGTATATATCCATCAGCTTACGTTTTTGGAAGAGATGATAATCTGATAAGCTTATATGAGAAAGATGGTAATTCAACATCGCATATCAAATGTATGAATGGAATAACGTCCATTTCATTACATTACATTTTCCATTTTTTCCATTTTATTTCTAGCAATCCAAATCCACAATGAAAGATAAAGAATGTGACAAGTAACACATGGATAAATTTGTTTTCAGCTTCAAATTAATACTTTTTCTTTATATTACTATGTTCTTGTTATATCAATTCCATTGTGTGTTCTTGTTATGTCAATTCGCTCATATAATTGCATCTATATATTCTTTTTGAACAGTTCATACCGTGAAACATTATTAATGCAAGTATATATCCAGAAGTTAAAGAGAGAAAAAATATGACAAAGAAAAAGGTTTAAAAGGCACTTCAAAAAAATTTTGAGGCTAAGGGGGCGTGGCCGACGTCGTTGGTGGTTAAAAAGACAAAGTATGAAACTATAGCCCGTGAATGTTGCATGTGATCACTAAGAGCTGTTAATATCATTGCCCCATTGACAAATTATAGACCCACTCTCACGTGCCCTTCTGTTTTTTTTCATTTCCTTATCTACCTAAAAATAATAATAATAATAATAACTATAGATATACTGTATAACTGTATATAACCATAATATAAAAACAATAAGTCATCAACCATAATAGTTGTCAATCATTCCCCAGAAGAATGACAGCTTAACAGAATGGTGTGATTATGATATATAATTATTCCTAAATTAATAATAAAATATTGAAGGAGTTTTTACTATGGAATTCTTGCAAACATATGGTCGGAGAGAGATGTTCACTAATATATAGATTTTGTCTAGAAAGATAAAATTATCAAAAAAACAGGATTGAAGGAAACTGTAATTTAATAAAGATAAAAGTAACAATTATGAAGTAACAAATATGAAATAACAAATATGGAATAGAGTAAATATGAAGTAACAATTGTGAAATACAAAATAACATTAACACGTGAAGTAACAATTGTGATTTTTCTCCTTTATAATCATGAAAATATTACTTTTATCCTTTCAGACCCATTTATTAATTTTTTTGTCCTTGTGGCCCCTTCCCCCAGTAATATATATATATATATATATATATATATATAAAATTCATAAGAGTTATTAATCATATTTTTGTGACCTAAGGATCCACACTATACACAAGGGATCCGCGAACCCCGTTAAAAATAAGAAAACGTTACATTTTACCTATAGAAAAATATTTCGGACATCGTGAAAAAAAAAATTTACCTTAAAAATATTTACGGACCCCGCTAAAGTTAATTTCTGGATCCGCCACTGTAATTTGTTTGATCTAGGTCATTTTAAACTTGTAATGAGTTGGGTAAATATCTAATTAAAATGTGTGGCACTATCGTGGGGATTAGAACAATTGCACTACTTGTTTGTTTGAGGGAAAGTTTTAAAACCAAGTATTTGATAAAAACCATTCACCCGCCCTTCTAGTTATTGTTTGGACCTCATTGATACTATCAATTGGTATCAACGCACTGGTTACTTGTGCGATTTTGTTTGATCAGACAGAATGACTCTAATGACATTTACCAAGTGTCAAGCATGCATGTCAAATATGATACCACCATCCTTTAATGGTGTTCACTATGCTCGCTGAAAAAGAGCAATGAGATTGCACATTGAATCTCTTGATACTATTTTGTGGCATATCATGAAGATGAACCATTTATCCGAATGAAAACCAAGATCACAAGAGATATTGCGGAATCTGTTTTAAAGACTATACAAGAATGGGAAGATTCTGACAAAAAGCTAAACCTATGACCATTCCTGTCTGTGCAGTGTGCAATTAAGAGGCAAACTATGTATCACTATGTAGCTTCGTCAAAGGAAATTTAGTCAAAGTTTGAGATGAAATATGAAGAACAAAAAGAGTAAAGGAATCCCAGATAAATATCTTGATGCATTCATATGAGCTACTCAAGATGAAATCCACTACATCCATCATTGAAATGGATGCTATATTTTATGCGATTATCGATCAATGCACTTAAATTTCTTGGCAAAGTGTTCTCTAACCGAGAAAAGGCTCAAAGGCATATGAGAAGCTTAATTACCTGCTAAGTGGGGATGCTAAAACCACAGTTATACAAGAATCTTGCGACCTTTCTATCCTTTAAAAGGATGAGTTGATTGGATCCCTTTTGGTTTTGACACTATTGATGTTTCCCTTCCATTGAGAGATCATTCGATAGTTATTGGATGTGATACCGAAGTATGCGTAGGATTTATGTCGTTTCCTCCGTATTCTCGTTTTCCTAATGGTAGGAATAAAAAACCAAAAGAGCATTATCTTATTCTCGAAAATCTTTGCAAAGCGGAAGGTAAGTGTTACTTACAGTATAAACCTCGATAAATGAATAACCTCGCCAAATGAATAATTTTCTCTGGTCCCGACTTGGGCAAAAGGGCTTAAAATAATGTTCGATAAATGAATAACCTCGCTAAACGTATATTTTTTTTGGTTCCGAAGGTATTTATTTATGAAGGTTATACTGTATAGAGAATTTAATATTTATATTATAAGATATAGTTGTTGATACTTGACACTCACATGACGACTGTATTGATATTACTTATGTGTAGAGATTCTAGTTATTTTAAATATAGTTGCATCTTTATTAACATCAATTGATTTTGATAACAAAAAAAAAACTACGATTAATTAGTTAAACATTATTTTTTTTATTCATGTAATGTTGATTATGTGAATGGACAATCATTGATCGTGAAACGGCAGATACATATGATAGATGTTTTTTTTTTTTTTATTTGATGTCCTAGCCCAAAGATTGCGAGCCTAGTTTATTTCATGCATTATCCTCATCCCGTTAGCTCCCCTTGTGTAAGTTGGATCACATAATTAGTTAGTAATAATGTAACAAGATGGAGTGAAATATGAAGACCAAAATAAGACAATATGAAGATCCAATGGCGGTTGCCGATACCTTTAAATTGAAACCCCACGATTTCCTCATATTACATTGGAAACCGTGATTAGGAAAAGCCCTTGATTATATTTGTTAGTTTATGCATTTATTTATCTTTTTGTGGAATGATGTATGTA
Source organism: Gentiana macrophylla (assembly GCA_026214975.1). Classification (NCBI taxonomy): domain Eukaryota; kingdom Viridiplantae; phylum Streptophyta; class Magnoliopsida; order Gentianales; family Gentianaceae; genus Gentiana; species Gentiana macrophylla. Next base: position 74,608,478 of record CM047815.1, on the reverse strand, counting down.
TTTATTTTATGCCGATAACTTAGATATATGCACGTTAATAGACGAGACGGATTATATAATTAATGAAAATCTCCTAAATCAAAAATTAAGTTGAATAATTATCTCTTAATATTATGCTGATGATGAAGAGTTCTTGTTCAGATTCAACCCATCGGCCCATGTGTTAGATTAGTGTCTTAAAATCAATCGGGTCGGGTCATTTCTTGTCTATTATGTTTATGTAAATGGATAATAAAATCACTTTTGTTATAAATAAATAAAAAAAGTGGACACTTTCATTATTTATGATTGTTTATTTGATAAACCAATTTAATATTGTATATAATAACGTGTAAGGACTCTTGGGCGATGACGTGACTTGTATTAGAGAATGTGTACAATAGATTGACTCACTTACTTTATTAAGTGTCACATGTCCGAGCGAGGCGTATGTACCTATCCTCCCTGGGGGCAAGCGCTTCTTAGATCCGAAAATACACTATTATGTATGTTGTGTATTTTTTTCGCTTCTAAAAATTTACACTCGCCTTAGTATCGCCTCACCCGGGATCTCGTCCGCCGCGTATCTCGAGGCGGTTGTGTAGTTGTCCGTAGACCGGAGACGTCATAATATCGCGATGTGGATTATCATGCTTTGACACTATTGAGGTTTCTTTTAGCCATAGGGTGATCATGCGCTAGTGATTGGGTATGATAACAAAGTATGCGTAGGATTTATGCGCTCATTGGGATTCGCGTTTCCTAATGGTAGGAATGCATATCCGAAGGGCCATTGATGACCAAAATAGTGACGTCCAACCTTAACTGGCAGTGTACGGAGTCGGATGCACCACAGTGGAGAGCAAGCTCGTATCCTATGAGGAATCAATCGATTATCAAAGTCGTCTTCGTACTTAGTTTAGGTCAATCGACGGTTGTTCGTGTTTTGATTATACTACTACGACAATCAACTAAAGATAATGAGATATAAAGATAGGAACGTAGCCAAACCATGATCCAATTCAATACTTTCGCCCCTCTAATCGATTATTCGGGAATGAATTTGACCAACCAACCAACCTAATGCTTGTATCGACTCATTCGTGGGTGCGAACTCCTAAGATAGTACTAGACGTCATACAACAATCTAGTACCCTTTGTTCGGTTCAATTGTCCGCTTTTAAGGATTTAACTGACCGGAAAAAGATAAACGCTCTAGAGTCCCTCGATTAATCAACCGATAAACCTCGCCCCCTAATTGAATCTAAACAACTTAGTCAATTATAAGAAACGATCTTAAAATCCATTTTCCTACATCCCTTCGCAACATACAATTATAAAAGTGGTGTGTGAGTTCATGAACTAGGTGATCAAGCTAATTCAAGCATTAATAACAAGTTTTAAGACATGAATTCATCGTTACAACAACAATTAAGCATTACTCATTCCTAATTTCATCAATTAGAGGGTGATTTCTTCAATCCTCACTTGACTTATCTATGATATGTTTAGCATCTTCATAATTAAACAAGAAATAACAATCAAAGGAAGGATTAAAGCCATAAAACAAAAAAAATGATATTAATTCAAAAAATCGCAGAAATTCAAGGTTTACATCAAGTATCTTCAACACCCATGTCCAAAGATGAAGAAGAGATGCCAAAATGTAAATTCTAACTTGATTGAGCTAAAAACTAGGGTTGATTTAGCTCAATCTAAGGAAATGAGGAGTAAAAATTGATCTAGGGATTAAAGGGGAAAATTTCGACCTAAAAGGGTGTAGGAGTGTCTTAGAGTATGTGTGTAAGAGTGTGAAGAAGTGTGTAAAAACCTGAGAAAACGTCTATTTATAGGTTCCCAAAATTGTGCAGGAAAAGTGGTTTTGGCGCGCCCCAAAACTGATCTGTGACACTATGAGGTTTCTGTTCCATCTTGGCGCGCCCCAAAGTGTTGGCACGCCCCAAAATCATTTATGTGAGTTTCTCGACATTACGCTCGATCTTTGGCGTGCCCAACGCCGCTCTTCCCACAATTGAACATTATGCTTGATCTTTGGCCTGCACCAAACTTTTTGGCGTGCGCTGAACACCTCCAGGCTCCAATTTCATCACTTTTCTTCATTTTATTCTATCTCCAAGCCTTGGTTTCATCTTTATACGCTCCATGCCTTATCTCCCGGGCTTAAGAACATCTATATCCTGCGTCACAACATCTAACACATACCGAGCATAACTCCGCAAGATAACTAGGGCTCGAAAAAAAGGTCAAAACATAGTAAAATATCAAAGTTTTCCATCTACTTGACTGTTTACCTCATGGTGGATGTGCAATGTGATTTTGCCCAATATATGGACTAAAACTACCCAGAATGAGCCAAAAATGTCATAAATAGAGGTTAAAACATGCACCGGAGCACATTAAAGTTGACTCTCATCAGCCATCGTATAAGGAACATTTTATTTTCAAAAGTCTTTGCAAAGCGAAAATAATTATTATCTCGAGAGAATATAATATTCAGATTATAAGATATAGTTGTTGATGTATCGACACTCAATTAACGACTGTATGGATATTGCTATGCGAAAGGATTCTATTTACACGATAACTATTTCACAGGAATGGCTGTATTCATAGCACTTGACTATTCCGATGATTAAGGGTTATGACACATTGTCAGATTCCTGTCACGATCGTTAAGTATTAAAGGTATTTTAATAAATACACTTTATAATTATGGCCAAAATATTCAGAAGTCTATCGGGTCACACATATATGAATAATTGTCTATAATTAAATTGAGGTTCTGTGATACCCAAATAAGAATTTTATTATGATTGCTACAATGTGTTGTAATGTAATTAAAATTCGTATTGTTTTTTGTGAATAAATATTATTAATATTGTAAATTAATATTGAATATTCACCTTAAGAACTTATAGTGAATAATATATATACACACAGAAAGAGAGACCATAGTGCTTAATGGGGGACTTTAACCAAGTTCTGTATCAAAGAGATAAACAGGGGGAAGATGTGTTGGAGGCTACAATAGAGTGAAACTTTGGAATATGCTACAGTTTTGTGAGCTCTTGGAAATTCCTTTTCAGGGGCCTAGATTTACCTGGGTCGGATTTGTTCGTGAAAACCGACGAATTCAGCAAAGATTGGATCAAGGCTGGGGTAACACTGCTTGGATGGAGAAGTTTGAGTACGCCCATATCAAACACCTACCTAGGAAACACTCAGACCACAACCCTATCCTTCTTAATGCCGACCTAGAGTTTGTGAAGAGAAGAAATGATCAATCCTTCTTCTTCTAAAGGGCATGGATGGAGCATAGCAACTTTGAAGATTTTGTTACAGATACATGGGATGACAAGCTTAATATGTATGATATGACTCGAAAATTTGCTAAATCAGCAACTATCTGGAATAAGAAAGTTTTTGGTCATATCTTTCACAGAAAAAAGAGTTGTGTGACTAGAATGCAGGGGGGTGGAACGTAGCCTGGAGACTGCACACTTTCACTTTTTGTCCCAACTCCATAAACAGCTCAATCGGGACCTTGATGATATCCTGCTCCAAGATAAGATTTATTGGCATCATAGATGACAACTCAAGTGGATTGCTGAAGGTGAAGAAACTCTCACTTCTACCACTTTACTGCAACAAGAAAGAAACGGAGAAAAACCATAAATTGCCTAAAAAACGACCAAGGAGATAGGATTTATGGCACAACTAAGCTGGATGAAATTGTGTGAAATTTTTATGCTCAGCTGTATAAATCTGAACCTTCTAATGCTACCTCTTGGCCGAACCTTCATCTGCCTAGACTGGATGACACTGATGTTACTCTCCTGAATAGACGAGTCTGTGAGCAAGTGATTGAAGATGCTTTATTTAAATTGGAGGAGTTTAAAGCTCCAGGTCCGGATGGCATCCCTGTTGACTTCTACAAAAAGTGCTGGCCCATAATATGTAAAACTATTATCCTTTTTGTTCTTAATGCCTTTGAAGAAGGAAAAACTGATGCTAGACTTAATGAAACGATTATATTCTTGATCCCCAAAATCAACCCTCCTGAAAAAGTCTCCCAGTTTTGGCCTATTGACATGACTAATTTTTGTGTAAAGGTCATTTCAAAAGTGATAGCCAATCGGTTGCAACTGGTAATCGGGAAACTTCTCAGCCATTCGCAATTAGCCTTTATACCACAAAGAGGCAGCACTGGAAATATCATCATTGCTCAGGAAGTGATTCACTCTTTCAAGCGAAAAACTGGCAAAAAATGAGACATGATGCTAAATGTTGACCTGGAGAAAGCATACGACAGAGTTGACTGGAAGTTTTTGGAGAGGATCTTATCTGAGGTTGGCTTCTCCCAAAAAATTGTGGATCTAATTATGTTCACACTTCGAACGTCCAAGCTCAAGTTGTTGTGGAATGGGAACACTTTGAGCCCCATTCAACCTGAAATGGGTCTTAGACAGTGTGACCCATTGGCTCCTTATTCGTTTGATCTATGTATGGAATATCTCAGCTAGCAAATTGACAGATCGGTTAATGCTAGAGACCGGAAGCCAGTTCAAGTCAGCAGGTATTCCCCACCTCTCTCCCATGTTTTCTTTGCATATGACTTGGTCCTTTTTGGGAAAGCCTGTGTGGAACAAGCTGTGGTTATCAAACAGGTCTTGGATGATTTTTGTGATTTTTCTGGACAGCGTTTGAGTACTAGCAATTCCAAATTTCATACTTCCAAGAACACTACCCCTCTTACTAAAGCACAAATTCAGCAGCAACTTATATGCAACATACAGATAACCTGAGGCTCTATCCGGGTATGCCACTCCTCCATTCTCAAGTGACCAGAAATATCTTTAACTTTATAGTGGATAAGATGCGCATAAAACTGGCAAACTGGAAGACTAAAAGTCTATCCAGAGCAGGTAGGATGATTCTCATTAAAAGCTCCCCTGGTACCCATCCTTTTTATGCTATGCAATCCCTCGAACTCCCAAAATCTTGTCTGGAAGAAATGGATAAAATCTACAGGAGAATTTTCTGGGGTGAGGATGATGATGTACGCAAGTTGCACACTTTATCTTGGGATGTATTTGTCAGCCGAAAATTTGTGGTGGATTGGGTTTCAAGAATTTGAATAATGTGAATCTTGCTCTTCTTGGAAAATTGGTTTGGCAAACACTTACTGATGACCAGTCTTTATGGGTGAGAGTCCTGGTTCAGAAATATGGGAGCCCCTTTGAGCCTCCTAAACCAACTAGCTCCCCTATTTGGAAGAGCATTTGTCTTGCGGCTACAGCTCTAAAGGATGGATTTGGAGTGATAGGTGATACCATTATCTGGAAGAATTCAACTAATAATAAATATTTTGTAGCTAATGGTTACTCTTTTCTTACTCCCTCAACTATTGATCCTCCTGATCAGTTTTGGGAGAAATTATGGCGATTCGGAGGCCCTGCTCGATTAAACTTTTTGACTTTGCAACCTGCACATAATGCCCTACCCACCATGTCTCTTCTTTTTAGAAGACATGTCTCCCCAACGGCAAGGTGTAGACTCTGCAATTCTGATGATGAAACATGTCTCCATGCTCTTAGGGACAGCAGATTCTCACAAAAACTTTAGAGATCCTGTTAAAAAAGTGACTTGACCTCTCAGTAGGGCAAGTCAGCTGAGCAAAGCCAGCAGGGCAATGTCAGCAAGGCAATGCCAGCAGAGCAATGTTGACAGGGAAAATATCAACAGGTTATGTCTGGTGAAGTCAGCTGAGTTCACATCTGGGGTATTTTCATCAATCTGCTAGTATTTAGTTATGGCGGCTAGGTCTAGGGTTTTGTGACTATAAATATTAATGTGTTGTAACCTAGAATAATTGCAACGGATCAGAGTTTGTAAAATATCCAGTGATAATATAATCTCCTCGTTTCTGCCTGTGGACTAGTCGGCATATTGCCGGAAACCACGTTAAATCTAATGTTTCTTGTGTGATTTATGCTTTCTCGTTTATTCTTGATTATAGCAATCCGTTTTGGATCCCTGATGGTCTGGTTATAACAAACTGGTATCAGAGCGTCGAGGTTATCATCTGGGAATCCGAAATCTATTCGAGTTAGGTTGATTGTCACCAAGGTCGTAATTGACGCTAGGTTTGGGATTAACGCTAACTTTCCGGTGAGATCAAGATGTCTGGGTTAGATGTAGAGATTGATAAATTCTTAAGAAGGAACAATTTCAATCTGTGGCTAATCAATATGCGTGCTCTGTTGAAGAAACTACGACTCTGGGCTCCGTTGGCAAAGACAGTGGATGCAGAAAACGCTGAGATGGCCAATCTGGAGGAGAAAGCACATTCAATGACTTTGTTGTGCTTGTCTGATGATGTTATCACTGAACTTGTTGATGAGGATTCAAAGTGGGGTTGTGGTCAAGCTTGAGAGTCTCAGATATGACAAAGTCGTTGTGAACAAGTTGCTAATGAAGCAACGTTTGTTCGGTTTAAAGATGCATGAAGGAATGCCTCTCAGAGATCATCTGGACAAGCTGAACACAATATTGCTTGATTTAAGGAGTATTGGTGTTAAGATCGAAGATAAGGATGCAACTCTAATTTTGTTGGCATCACTGCCAGCATCATATGAGAATTTTGTGTAGTCTTTTGTTGTTGGGAGCGACACTGTGTCATTGGAGGATGTTAGGAAATCTCTCCATAATCAAGAGCTAAGGCATACGTAAATGCACAGTACTGCACAATCGGGCTATTGGTTTGGTTGTTAGTAGCAGTTGCAAAGAGAATGCAAATCTGGTCTGAATCTGAATCTGGAGTGTTGACAATCAGGTGGAGCTTCAGGTCCATACTCAGCTGAGTTTGCAGAACTCCGCTTAAAACAGTCAACACTAATCTGGCACATGGTTGTGCATCTGAACCTAAAGAATCAAGAGCTGAATCTGGTGGAACCAAAATTTGGGGTCAGCTGAGTGAAGATCTACTGATCTAGTAGCAGCAGAGTGAAATTCAGGTGAGTAATGGAATGTTCAAGTCTAGGAAGTCTGCTGATAAAAGTCAGTTGATTCCATTTGTCAGCAGAGTGGCATATGCTGAATCAGTTGAACATGTCTGTGTTGGTTCTGCATCTGTGTCTGGAAGCCTCAGGTGAGTGAAGTCAGCTGAGCATCTGGTGAACATGTCTGAGGTGGAGTTCTCATCTAGAGTTAAGTCTCATCTGGAGGAGTCTAACCTAAAGTCTGTTGTGTTCATATTTGGTCAGCTCAGAATTTTGAATCTGAATCGGCAAATCTGTTTGGTTGAAGTTGAATCTGAAGAACTTAGTTGAGTGTCCTCAACTGAGGTGATTACATCTTAATCTGGTAATCACATCTTGTCTGGTGATCAAGTCTGAATCTGTTGATCACATCTGTTCTCAACTCAATCAAGTCGGAATCTGTTAACAGCAGAGGATCTCATCTGAATCAGGTCGGTTCTTATCTGAAGTTGGTTTCTCATCTAGAGGAATCACACCTGAAGCTATTAATGTTTGGAAATCTACGCGGGGACGCAGCAGAATTCAAAATTTTATTTCCTACCAACCCAAGATCGACTTCATTTAAGCAATAAACAAATAAGCTAAAGACGGTGGTTACCTTGATTGATTTAAAAGATCGACGCTTTGACCGTCTAAGGAGAGTAGTTCTGCATAGAGCCGCCCAAGTGTTCGGCCTCTACTGGTGATCCACACGAATAGCCCGCCGGAATCCCATCATGGATTGCTACCAGAAAAATCCGCTTGCTAGACCGGTCTTTTCTCTCTCTCTCAAAACTCTCTCTATTTTTCACAAGAACTATTAGCTTTTGGAGTTGTGATGTACAAAAAAGCTTGACACCCACCTCCTATAAATAATGGATGTGGCGCCCCAATGTAGAGTAGAGAGGAAGAAAACATTTTACTAGTAAAATAAGGAAAATATAATTGATTGATTTATCTCATTAATATTCAATATCTTATATTAAATATTTCCAATATATTGTCAATATCTTATATTTACTATATTTATCTTATTAGCATAAATCAATTTACACATGTGTATATATCACATATATATATTACACATATAAATCCATATATATTTATTTTACTACAAAATATGCACATGCACATCATATGTGCAAGTCACGCACAAACATATATATAAATATAAATATTAATATCTAATATTAATATATGGTAATACCATTAATTAAATTGCACAATCCAAAGTGTATCTTATACACACACAAATTGTGCCACCTTAGCCAATAAATTGGCATCCGGATTATTCTTTAATTAATATAATATTATTAATATCTTGTATTTAATTTATTCATAATAAATAAATACCACCATATTAATTTACCACTATAACCTTTATAGTACGAGATAAATTTTTCTTATTTGGTTATCAACTATAACCACATTTTAATCCGGCTAGAAGTTCTTATGTGTGTAACCCGATAGACTTCCGAATATGTTGGCCGTAGACATAAAGTACAAATTACGAAAATGCCCTTCATACCTATCGATCACGGGATAGCGTCTAGCAACACACCGTGGCCCCCAATCATCGGAAGACAGTTACCGTGTAACTTACAATCCTATCTCTATAATAATATCCATACGGTCGTGAGTCGAGTGTCAAAACATCAACGACCGTATCTTATAATCTGGATATCAAGCTCTCTCGAAGTAACTCATTTACTTCCACTTTGCAAAGATTCACGAGAGTAAGACATTCCTTATAAGAAGGCCCTTTCGGATATTCACCCTACTCATAGGGTACGCGATTTCTAGACGACCAAACATGTATACTCCGCATGCTTCAGTATCACACCCAATCACTACCGCATTATCGCCCTATGGCTAGGGGAAACCTCAATAGTGTCGAAGCATGAAAATCCACACCATGATGCCATGTAGACTCCGTTCCTAAGGATAATTACACAACCGTCACATAGTGTGACACTTATCCGTGTAAGTGGGTCATCTAACGTCTGCGTTCTCTAATGCGTCCACGTCGATCAAGGTGTCTCTACACTTTGATGAGCGAGATCTATCCCCGCCCTAAAGACGAGAAGACATCTAATACGTGCTAGCATGTTCGTCACTATCAATGCCCTGCTTAATAGTACATCGACTGAGACATTTAAGTATCAAACTTATTAAAGTGATTAGATATCTCATCAACCATAATCGCCTATCATGGTTTCTCTATCACAGTTTAATACTAAGGACGTTATCATATAACAATTCATAATTGGTTCACTAAAAGAACATATATATGACAACATAAAAGCCATTTAATATATACATAAACATAAAGAAATAATAGAAATGATCCGACCCGGTCGGATCCGGTCCAACCCGATTGGGTTTAGGACACTATTCCAACAATTAAGTCTAAAGAAAGAGGAGGAATCTGGTACAATACATCTGGCATTGACGAATGCATCTGGTACAGTACATCTGATTATACATCTGTTTGAACGAGAGTTCAAGTCAAGGTGGAAATTGTTAGAAAAAGTGACTTGACCTCTCAGCAGGGCAAGTCAGCTGAGCAAAGTCAGCAGGGGTAATGCCAGTAGGGCAATGCCAGCAGGGCAAATATCAGCAGGTTATGTCTGGTGAAGTCAGCTGAGTTCACATCTGGGTATTTTAGTCAATCTGCCAGTATTTAGTTTTGGCGACTAGGTCTATGGTTTTGTGACTATAAATACTCATATGTTGTAACCTAGAATAATTTCAGCGGATCAGAGTCTGTAAATCTCTAGTGATAATATAATCTCCTCGTTTCTGACCGGGGACTAGTCGGCATATTGCCGGAAACCACGTTAAATCCTATGTTATTGTTTCTTGTGTGATTTATGCTTTCTCGTTTATTCTTGATTATTGCAATCCGTTTTGGATCTCTGACGGTCCTGTTATAACAGATCCCTTGTACGTAGACAACAGTGGAACGAGTTTTTCTTATCAAAAACCCCCAGACTTGGGTTAGAAATTCTTTAATGACCCGTGGAAGCCATAGTAAGTGGTCTTATCAATTCCGAGACTTGCTCTATAGCATTTGGTACTGGAGGAATTCAATTCACCATGGAACTACTGAAACTCCTCCCCCTTACATGTGATGATCTCGAAGTCGGAGTCCTGTGTTCACAATCTGAGACTAGCTTGGAATTTAGATACTGTTTAAAAATTGTCTGTCCTTTTTCAGCTTTTGAGTTTGTAATCTGTGGATTTCCACTCTTTGTTTATTAAGAATCATTCTCATTCACGTCCATGTTGCCATCATTCTGAGATTGGTAGCCATAAATGTAAGTCATAAGGATGAAGTTCACTGATTAATGTGGGAAGTAGAGAGACGGTTCCCTCAGGTGTTAATTCTAGAACTTATTGACTAGCCTAATTTATGATATGATCACGGATACCGATCACTAGTGAATTAATGATAATCCAGGATAAGACGTTATGATGAGGTCATACGGACAATGCATTGCTTCATATTTGAATCTTCTCATAAGGGTTATCCATAGATAATGGTTATATCAGTGGCCGTTCGGTAACTATATGCATAGTAGAGTAACATGTTCTATATTTCGAATAGCGCCATCTCGGGATATGGTGATGTGACATTGTAAGGAAATCAAAGCGAGTCATGCAACGGAAATTCAAAAAATTGATTTCCTTGACTTGAGAACCGACTTTGAAGAACAAAGAAAATACATAAAATAAGAAGATAAAACTATTACCAGGATGATCCAAATGATCAACGCTTTATCCTCAGTTGTTCATCCGAACATCGAGCCGTCCAAGCGTCTGGCCTCTAGCGGTAAACCACATGAATGACCACCGGAATTCTCCAAGGACAACTGCCGGAAAAATTCGACTGTTAGGTCGATTTTCTTTTAGTCTCCGAACTCTTTCTTGAAAAAAATATTTACTAAAGAACTAGAATATCTGTTAAGAGCTCTCTTGTTTTTTTTGTTTTGTGTGCAATCAGAAGCTTGGCCCAACTTACCTTTTATAAGTGAATGAGTGCATACTCCCTCCTCCACATCCGGTGAGATTTTTGTTTTATTTGATTTAGAGTTGGAAAATAAGAAGCCAATTTTCAATAAAATAATCATTATGATTTTAATTAATAATACTTTAAACAAATGATGTTATTAATTAATATCACATATTAATTTCTAATATTAATATTCTAATATTATTTATAATAGATCGAATATTAATTCCACCACATCACTTTGTAGTATTCTTATTTGGTTATCGCATAACCCCAGTTTAATTCCGGACAATCAATCATATGTGTGACCTGATACCTTCCGAATATGTCGGCCATTAATACGAATTGACGACCCTTGGTTCTGGAAGGCACATGAGTCCGAACACTATGTTGAATGTGCGACCGACATTACACTATTTAGATACCTGTAAAGGTGAGGTGTCGGTCGGTCCTTTAAACGGCGGCAATAGCGTGAGGAGTTAAGACCTGATGTGCTGCAACTATAAATAGAATCGGATGATTTAAAATAAAATAAAAACTTAACTCTTCATTTACAACTTTTTATTAATTAATTCATATTTGACGGTTGTGATTGATATCTAAGACTTTCATCCCATTTTATTTGTCTATTTTTTTTTTGTCATTCCCAAAATAAGTGTCATTTGTGCTTTAATTAATTCTAAATTCCTTCAAATACCCTTTTCTCTTTTCTGAATATTTACAATAAAAAATATGTAGCGTTAAATCTTCCAACAACAACTTAAAGGGCATAAGTGTAAAAATATTAGATCATTTAATATGATTCAAAGCATTAACTACACTTTTCTTAATCTGTGTGAAAAGTCAAATAGGACAAATAAAATGGGACGGAGGGAGTAATATGTTACGACCCCCAATTGTCGAAAGAAGTCAAGTGATGCTGGCTACAAACTTTTATATGAAATGATTTCCGTATAAATACGGATTTTCGCATAATAATCACATAGTCGTTTGTTTAATGTCATATATCAATGACTAATGCTTATAATCACCAAACATAATACTCTCTCAAAGTAAACACTTCACCTCAACTTTGTAAAGATTCCAAGAGTAAAACATTCTCTTATAAAACAATAATTTCCGAATATTTATTCATACCATTAGAAAATGTGAATCTCGGATGATCGACATAAATCATGCGCATCGTTCAATATCTCACACAATAACTATCGAATGATCACCCCGATTAGCAAGAAACATCAATAATGTCAAAGATAACAATTCACCTCGCATGACATTATAATATTTTATAAATGCATCACTCATTATACCTTTCGAAATCTCCTCCTATATATATGTATAGAAACCATAGCCACTTCTTTCCAAGCCACCGTGGGACAAACAGAGCAATATAACAGCTCCCTCCCCTGCTTCCTTGCCAAAAACACCCAACCCTCCATTGCCACTTGCCAGATAAAAGAAAAAGAAAAGAAAAAAAAGATAATATGAAGGGTTTCACTTTCAGAAACCTGACATTTATGATTATCATATCATTTCTTGTATGGTCTTCTGCTTTTGAATCTTCCAATGCAAGACAAGGAAGCATTGGAGACACAAGAAGGGTGGTAGTATTTCAGATTCTATATCCAAGAAGAAGCCCAAGTATCATGGCCGGAGTAATAATCACCACGGCAATGCCGGAGGCGGTAAAGGGAAGCAGAAACCACTTCCTCCTCCTCCACAACCACCACCTCCTCCTCCGGCTGCCACCACCCCTTCACATCCAGACAAGAGTCCTTCAAATTTCTTCAATGTGTTAGATTTTGGAGCTAAAGGGGATGGAAAAACTGATGATACCAAGGTAATTAAATCAGTATACTAGCTATCATATGATTCTACCGATACACCACACTATATTTGCACCACATCAAATCGACTTTTAGAAAGTTGATATTAGGACAGAATGCTCACACTCTTGAATGAATTAAGAAATATAATAGCACATTTACTACCACCATTTGGTTTTAGTATAACGGTAATCGCTTGATCCTAACATAATATCGGAGCCAGAAGTCATGAGATTGAACTCTGGTTGAAACATTATTTAAAAAATAATTGTGCAATGTCTGCCTACTCTCTTGAATGTAAAATTGTGCAAGTATTGGACATATTGTCCACACTCTTGAATGAATAATCAACTTTATAAAGGTCATTCTCTGATCATGTGATGTATACGTAATGTGTAGAATCGATAGGTTCAATGTGGTGCAAATAATGTCTAGAGCAATTTGAGTTTTTTTTATAAGATAATTGCATCAAATGTTCACGTTATTTACTGTGATTGCACAAACTGTCACCACAGTTGATTTTTTTAGTCAAAAATTGATTTTCCGAAGGTCCATCGTGAGAATTATCCTTTTTAAAGTCGATTACGAATCGATTTTATAAAGGTCATTCTGATCATGTGATGTATACGTAATGTGTAGAATCGGTAGATTCAATGTGGTGCAAATAATGTCTAGAGCAATCTGAGTTTTTTTTTTCTAAAATAATTGCATCAAATGTTCACATTATTTACCGTGATTGCACAAACCGTCACCGTACCATGACATTTGAGGCTCACTACAGAATCGTACACATAGATGTAATTTGTTTTTTTTTTTTTTTTTTTTTTTTTTTCGAGAACTACATAGATGTAATATAGAAATGAAAATTATCAATTTCCCATCACATTTAGATTCCAATTTTAACCAAAATAGTGTGATTTGTATAGATCAATTATGATATGAAGAGTCTGTAATGCTGAACAAATAATAATGTATAAACTCACATGCTTCTATATGTATATAACAAAACACACATAATTTTATATGTTCTAACAATTATACACACCTCAAAAAAAAAATTCATATATCTTCTTCAAAACTACTCGGGGGAACATAATTGACATGTTTGAGTCTAAACCTTATTTTAGTGATTAAAGCGTGGAGATTCGATTACGTAAATACTGATCTTCTGATAAAAAGATTTGTACATAGAACCTTTGCACGTTAAATCACTGATATCAACTAGTAATGACATGCACAACTACCCAGACACATGCATATTGGGTCATCCATTATGTCTGAGTAGTTTTGCCCGTATCATTACTGTTTAGGTTTAACTCAAGTATTAATTTTTTTGTAAAGGGAACTTTATAGCCTATAGTCAGGTTCTCGCATTAAAATGTATTGCGGTACACATATCATCATAGTTCCCAATTTTGTAGTGTCCTGCTACCGTTTGTCATAGGGTACAATAAAGTTATATGATATTTTCATATATCAACTTATATTGTACTATTTTAGTGAAAATTAATAGCCTGTACTCAGTTTTCGCATCAAATGTTTTGCTGTAAGCAAAGCATATGACAACAGGAACATATTAAACCTTTTTAAAGCATCACGGGAGCATAAATTTAATAAACAAAACAATTTCCTTTATTAAAATAAAAAATAAATAAAAACAACAACGTGTCCTGATAGGCCTATGTTTGGAGGGAGTTATCCAATTGTGTAATAGAATGCAAGTGAAAAAAGTTTTGTTGTTACTTGTAATAAAATATAATATAATATAATGTAATATAATATATAATAATATAAAAATGGCCTGGTTGAAATTATGGGTCCAAGAAAAGTCACAGGTGAAATAAAATTTGTAATGGCCAATTGGCCATAAAATGATTCTAGAAAAAAGGACAACACAAAGGGACAACAAAATCGTGGAGGGGCCAAACGGCCAATACTCAAAGGTTCCCGTTAAAGCGGTTTCGTCCTATAACCAATATCTTCCCTTGTCAATGTCAAATAATATTTTCACTATCCTTATTTATTTATTAACCTAGTTTTTTATTTTTATTTTCATTTTAATTGCATACTGGGCATACTCATATCAGATATTCTTTATGCAACTATTATTAAATTTTGATCCTTTTTTCAGTCATATGCTGTTGAATTTTATTTATTTATTTATTTATTTTTCTGAAAGACTGCTGAATATTATTAAGGGGTTTCTATTGGTACACAACTTTTTATTATTGGCACCACATTACTTCCGACATAAGTAAAAAATTACTTCGACACCACGGTGATTATTAATAAAGAGAATGTCTGTGCCACTGGTGTTCGTTGTTGAACACCAACGTCCATGTCAATGACGTTGGTGTTGAACAACGAACACCAATGGCACCGACGTTCCCTTTATAAAAGTGTCACAACTTAGAAACGTCAGTCCACTGTTGAATACTAACGTTGGTATTCAACAACGAACACCAGTGGCACCGACGTCCCCTTTATAAAAGTGTCACAACTTAGAAACGTCAGTCCACTGTTGACGTTGGTATTCAACAACGAACACCAGTGACACCGACGTTTTTTTCAACCGAAATAATAATCAAATAACATGTGCCAATAGTAAAAAGTGTTGTGCCAATAGAATCCACCATCATTGATAAGTATTATAATGGCAAAAAAATAAAATTTGGAAAAATACAGGCATTTGAAGCAGCATGGGCAAATGCTTGCAAAATAGAAGCCTCTACGATGATGGTTCCGGCTAAATATGTATTCCTCGTCGGCCCGATCTCTTTCTCCGGCCCGTACTGTCAACACAACATTCTATTCCAGGTAAATCAGAATAATCGACTTTTGAAATGTCGAATGTTTATGACACAGTAGTGCACAGAATCACACTAAGTTTTGGGCTTTGTAATTAAAGGTTAAAAGAAAAAGGGAAAAAAAAATTTCTCATTTCAAACAGGGGGAAATAATTTTTTATCAAAATCTTAGCTACAAAACAATGGGTTTTTTTACAAAAAAAAAAATTAATGTTAATGCAGCTGGAGGGGAAGATAGTAGCACCAACAAATGCCAAAGTATGGGGATCAGGGATTCTGCAATGGCTAGAGTTTACTAAGCTTGTGGGAATTACAGTCACAGGAGGCGGCGTAATTGATGGAAATGGCGCCGTTTGGTGGCAGGACGTTCCGTTGCAAGATCCTTTAGACAACGAATCTGAATTCGTCGTCCCACTCAACGGCACCGTGGTTGAGAGGCATCCACCAATGCCTGTAACACACTCTCTAGCTATTAAGTGTCCGATTCCATTCGTGTTTTTTCACATTAATCCTCACCATTGATACTAACCTACCTTTTTCCTACAGGAAAGAGACAATCTGGGGACTAAGATGCCGAGTATTCGACCTACAGTAAGTACACTACAACTTGGATTGATAATCAGTGTCTAACACAATGATAATTAAGTAACATTGGTAATTAATAAAATGCAGGCACTAAGATTCTATGGAAGCTTCAATGTGAGTGTGACAGGCATAACTATACAAAACAGTCCACAATGCCACCTTAAATTCGATAACTGCATCGGTGTATCTGTGCACAACTTCACCGTCTCGTCTCCCGGTGATAGCCCGAATACAGACGGAATCCACTTACAAAATTCCAAAGACGTGCTTATCCACAGCAGCTATCTTGGTTGTGGTAAGATATAACACAATATTCAAAAAAATCTTTACCAAAAGCAATACAATGAATGATCTTATTTATGGCCTTATAATTTGTAGGAGATGATTGTGTATCAGTACAAACAGGATGCACCAACGTGTATATTCATGACGTGAACTGCGGACCAGGCCATGGAATCAGTATCGGCGGCTTAGGAAAAGACAACACGAAAGCATGCGTTTCAAACATTACAGTTCGAAATATCTTTATGCAAAATACTATGAATGGTGTTAGGATAAAGACATGGCAGGTAATGTAAAAATCTTTACTTTAACATAACTAGGCATTTCAAGATTCTAAATGCTGCGTACGTACGTTAACACATACGTAATTTATCAAAATATATATATGCAGGGTGGATTAGGATCAGTACAAGGAGTATTGTTCTCGAATATTCAAGTATCAGAAGTCCAAATTCCAGTAATAATCGATCAATTCTATTGCGATAAACAGAAGTGCAAAAATCAAACATCTGCAGTGAGTCTAACAGGGATCCACTTTGAACAGATAAGGGGAACATACACAGTGAAACCAGTGCACTTAGCTTGCAGTGACACTAGGCCTTGCACAGAGGTAACGCTTTCGGGTATACACTTAAAACCGGTGCAAAAACAGTATCACATGTATGACCCTTTTTGTTGGAAAACCTATGGGGAGTTGTATTCTCCTGCAATACCTCCGGTTCAATGCTTACAAGGCGGTAAACCATCTAGCACTACTCAAGGAGAAGATGATTCTTGTTGATCCAATAATGTTATCTATATTCGATATAATATATATATATATATATATATATATGCAGTGATTTTTTCTTTTCTTATAATTCTAGGTGCATGGTGTATTCATTCAAGTGGTTATACTGACACCCCCTGTAAACTCATTAGAGTGTGGAAGATAATTTTAGGAGTGGTAGATTGATTACAAAAAAAAAAAAAAAAAAAAAAAAAAAAAAAAAAAAAACAACTACCTATGAGGATAGTTTGAAGATAGTATTGCTTTGTATAACTTGGGGTTTTAATTAATAATGATAATGAGTGTAGAGCTTGTAAATTTGGCAATCAGTCTGCTTCTGAGATTGGCAATCAGTTTATATTGTATATATGTGTGCAATATTTTACCTGATGGTGTCCATTTTCATTCCATTACGTTCCATTTCATAGCCGATGTAATGAAAATAGATTTTTTTTTCACTCTCTTTTTTCTTAGGGGTATTAATTTATCTTTTTAATGTGTGTTTTTGCTAAGTGTGACAATTATAAAGGGACGGAGAGAGTATTAGGTACCGGTATAGAACGCTAAATTTCGACCCTCCAAAAAATGAGGAATGAAATGAACGCAAATTCATTGGAGAGAAAGAAAAAAAAAATATTAAAAAAAAAAATGAAAGATGATACATAATCCTCGATGACCATGTTGTAATTATTGCATAAAGATGATGCCTTCTCGAGAGAGTAATGATACGGCCACAACGGGTTGACACAACCAATTGCTACAACAATAATCTATATCATTGATTATTGTGGGATCTAAATCAATGAATATAGGTCCCAAAACAATAAATAGTGTAGAGGATTGTTGTGTCAATCCGTTGTGGCTGTATTATTTCCCTTCTCGAAAATAAGAGAAGATGGTCTCTTAACGAGTCTCTTGTAATTGTGAAAAGAGAATTTTCCTTCCATTCGAGCATCGGTTTGTTGAAGATACCCTAATTACTAGCAGTTGATTTTCTATATATTGTCATTATTCTATTTCTTCTCCCTTAAATACCGTTAATTCAATCAATGAAATCTTTCGATTATGATACGTCAATATGGTATTAAAGCCAATAATTGACATCTCCTATATCACGTTAAATTCCCCTCCTTCCGCCAAAACCCTAATCGGCCCTTCATCCTATGGCCGAACTCGAAGGCTCCGCCACCAAAGATCGTGTTCTCCTCCGCCGGTCCTCCTCTTCTCCTTATCTTCTTACCTTCAATCCCTCATCTATAATCCATATCATGAAATTAAATCGCCAAAATTATCATCTTTGACGTGCATAAATCCTTCCATACCTTCGTGGCCACGGGGTTCTTTTTCAGTTATGTCAATGGTACGATTCCTCCTCCATTGCCCACCCTTACAGACAACAAGGGACAATTGATTTCGAATCCCGCACATGATGCTTGGGTTCAACAAGACAACCTCATCTTCAGCACCATCATTGTCCATCACCTCCTCGCTCTCCGACAATGTTCTTATGCATGCCACTTCTGCGGATATTTGGAAAGCTATCCAAACATGCTTTGCCTCACAATCTAGGGTTAAACTAGTGCATCTCTGCATCCAACTTGCTTCAACCAGCAAGGGCACCCAGTCAGCTACCGAATACTATGTTGCGATCAAGCGTCTCACCGATGAGTTATCTATGACCGGTCATCCCCTCCACACCGATGATATTATTGCATACTCACTTCCCGGCCTTGGACCCGAATATGATTCCCTTGCTACTATGATCTCGGCCCGTACTCAAATTTCCTTGAAATATGTTTATTCCTTGGTTCAAAGCTCATTAGTTGGAGTTGCAAGCAACAACATACGGGCAAGAGTAGCATGGAAGTGGAATACAATTCATTCTCCATCACCGCTGCCGATCTTCAATGGTTGTGTTCATTGCTTCGGGAAATGCATGTTATCGTTCCACACCCACATGTCTTATGGTGTGATAACATTGACGCTACATAACTTATTGCAGTATCATGCTCGTACCAAACATATTGATATTGACTTTCAACATGTTCGTGAGCTTGTGTCTTCCAAACAACTCCAAGTTGTCGTCATCTCCTCCAAAGACAAGCTTGCCGATGCTCTTACTGTAATACCCCGTGTTTCTATGGAAGGGCAAAACCATCTTTTCGTATTTATCAGGATTATTATATTATTTCCTCTTTTACTGAATAAAATAATGGTAGAGTAATAAGGGTAAAGTGCAAGGGCAAAATTGGAAGATCCAATTTGCCTAACACCCAACACCCAACACTCTTCTCATTCTAGTTCATTTGGTAAGTTTCTTGAGAATAGAAGAGGGAAAGAGCTTGAGAGAAAGTTGAGTGCTTGAAGAAGGAGAAAAATCCAAGTTCTTGACAATCTATCTTTTCTTTTGAAGATTCCTCACCCCAAGTAGAAGAAGAGGGTGAAGAACCCATGGAAGAATAAGTTCTTCATCTCCTCCAAGTAAGCTTTTCATGGTTTTAGATCTGGTTTTTCTTTTAAAAAGATGCATGTGCTCTTGGTTGGATTCAAGTAGCTTAAATGGTTGTATGAACCTTGAATCCATGTTTAGGTGCAAGAAATTCGAGTTGGTGTTGCATGTTCAAGCTACCTTCAAGTGTGTGTTCTTTGTGTTTTGAGGTCAAGTTGAAGAATCTATCTTATCAGCAAAAGAATCGAGGTAAGGGGGTTTTCAATCGAATCTATGGATGTTATAAGCTTTGTATCATGCCTATAATGAGTAGAAAATGTTAGTTTAGATTTATTTAAGTGTTATATGAGCATTGGGGTCGAAATTTGCAGCTTTTTTTTAAGTGTTAGATGAGCATTGGGGTCGAAATTTGCCACTTTTTACCTTTGTTTTCGCAGATCTAAGGGGTTGGTTGTTTAGGGTATATTTTACTATATTTTCGGACTTAATCCCTAAACAATTTACCTTGTTTTTAAAGGAAATAAATGAGAAAAACATGTTTTTAACCAATAAATTCATATAATGTTCATTGAGGGTTTATAATTTAATTAGGAGGAAATATTGGGATTAAATGTTATTTTGTTACACATTTTATTATTATTATTATTCGATGACTTGGTGTAACAATAATTTTAGAGAAAAATAAAGAAATGCATGGGGATATTATTTATTGAGAAGATTTATGTCATTCAATCAAGGATTTCAAAATAAAGAAGAAAATCGGATCGACATTTGAAGGATAAATCAGATCAGAGCGAAAGAGGGGAGTGGGGAACACGTTTTACGGAGCTGAGGTGTGAATGCATACAAAAGAGGCTCGGTCGACCGAGCCTTGCTATTCGATCGACCGAGCCAAGAGGTTCGGTCTACGAGGCTGCAGAAATTAATCCGACGCGTTTTCTAGATCCTTCCCTATGTCGGCCACAAACTCCTATATAAGCAGCATCCATTCGAGCAGAAACAGACATCATCAAACATCAGAAAATTAGTATAGCAATTAGCAATAAATTAGATTCATAGATAGTCTTTCTTTTATTTTTCTTTCAATTTCAATTCAGCAAATAAGGATGTTTTTGAAGAAGATGAGTGGCTAAAGGCCGAGGCTAGAACCACCAATGTGAAGCCACCATCGCGGAATAAACAAGGATTTTTGCATTTATTAGTTTCTAGTAAGTTTCTTGTTCTTCCTTCATGTTTTGAATTGTTTATGTGCAATGTGTATGACTATCTTGTGTTGCATGCTGATTGAATTTAGACATACGATAGTTGATAAATTCATAGATTGCCGTGAAGGAGAGTGATAATATTTCTTCTAACAAACGAAAGTTGAGGGAGAATATTGTTAGATTAGGATTTTATATCCATATCTTTGTTCCGTAAATTCGTTAGTTGCATCGAGAGGTGGACTAGTTAACGGTGTTAAATCGAGAGAGAAACGCCTTTTAGTAGATAATAATCCAAGGCTTGCAAACGAATGTGCGTCTTTCTTGTTAATTTCGGTGGGGTGGTGGATCAACGGTGCTTCTAGTTGTTTAATTATAATTGTTACGGAAAGATTTGTTACGTGCTAGTTTTTATTTTCAATTTTCAAACTCTTTGTTTTATTGTTTTTTAATCCAAGATCGTAGTCATCAACCTTACAAAAGAAATCGAAAGCAAAAACACTATTTTCGTACAAGTCCCTGCGGATACGACCCGGTTTCATCACTATAGCTGCGAACCTTCGCACTTGGGGTTGACATCGGTTTTATTTATTATATTTTATCACTGCTTTGCATAAAACCGCAAACAAGTTTTTGGCGCCGTTGCCGGGGACTTGGCACGGAAAGTTTTCGTTTTTCAGTCTCTGTAATTTCTGGATGGTCGCTAATTCCGGTGCGTACTAATCTTGCATAAAATAAAAAATTAAAAAAAAAAAAAATCAGTTCGGTCGACCGAGAGTTATTTTATTTTATTTTCTTTTTTCTCTGTTCTGTGATAGTCTTACAATATTTTGTTCTATTTTATTTGCGTTTTTTTCGAACATGTTTCGAGTCTGTTTTAGTTTAGTTTTTAGTTGTTGAGTCTAATTAAAGGATTATACTTAATTTTAAAAAAATATTTTTATTTTGACCGAACATTTGGTTGAACGTGGTTTATGCAAACTCGAACTCACGGGGACCACTTTTATATAACCCGAGCTGTGAGCGAACCATCGTTCGACCGAATAGACGTTTGGCTCGACTCGCCGGATCGACGGACGAGGCAAACGATCCTGAAGAATACGTTGAGGAAGAAGCCCAAGTTGAGGAAATGGCGGATCAAAGGACATTGGCGCACTATGCCATGCCGCTTCATCGTGAAAGTAAATCCTGCGATCGTGATTCCCGAAATCACGGTGATAATTCGAACTCAAAACTTCTTTAATCAACTTGGTGAGAGGTTCCACATTCCATGGCTTCTCCATGAGGACCCACACGATCACATTCACTCATTTCTAGAATCGTGCGGGACTACTTTAATCAAAGGGTCACCGAGGGCGCCCGAGGATGAAACTTTTCCCTTCTCACCGAAGGAGAAGCGAAAGAATGGTATAAATCTTTACCATCGACTCCATTACTTCGTGGGAGGAGTTGGAGAAAGAATTTACGAGCGATACTTTCCACCCGCAAAGACGGCTCATCTTACGAATCGATATTCACTTTTGTGCAAGCCGAGAGGAATCGTTTTGCGATGCATGGAAATGATTTAAGTCTCTCTTGAGAAAGTGCCCCACCATGGGATGGATAAACAAAGATTGGTCAACACTTTCTACAAAGTGGTTTGACCGAATTGACTAAGGGAATGGTGAATAGTTACTGCTGGAGGTGCATTTACGAAAAGACACGAAGAGGATGGACGTTGTTTGAAGATATTGCAAAGTATAATTATGCCCCTACCTATAAAGGTGCATCCAAATCGAAGAGCTCGACTCCGGGAAGTATGAGGTAGATGAGACCACACTTACAAAGGCTCGATTAGCCGCACTACGAAGCAAGTGGCGGCAATGAATGTTCAAAGTCTTGTATGTGACAACCGCCATGGCCAAGGCCATCGCGATGTCATCATGCAGACTTGACTGATCTCTCAGGTCAAAGCTATGCAAAAACAATGTTGTTTGCCAAAATTGCGATACTATTGGGCACACATTCCATCAATGTCATCTATTGCTTGCATTCGGAGGAGGTGAATGCATTGATTCTCAAAATTATCGACCTTTGGGTCGAATCGAAACACTCAAGGGTTTAATTATCGGAGTGACCCTTCTAGGGTAACAAATCCCCATCGCCCAGTCCCTAGGCCTAATCTGAGCAATTTTCAATCCAACTCTTGGCGGCATGGAACAATAATCCACCGGTCAATCAAAATCAAAATCGAAATCAATCATTTCGATCTTAGAACAAAAGTTGAGTGAGCAAGTCACGGCCAACACTCGCTTGGCAAATGCATTGAGTACTTTGACCAAGATGAATGAGGAATTTAGAGGTGCAAATGGGATGATTTCGGGCGACAAGCAAGTCGACCTCAAGGTCAATCGCCGAGTTTCTTGAGAAGAACCCCCGAGGGTTAACGTGGTCCGAATGACCGTAATACTTGCACCGATCTGGCCGCACCATGGAACTATGGTCAAGATGAGTTGAATGTCGTAAATCGAGGAGTGGGAAAGCGGTTGGCGGTCGAGGCCAACCAGGAAACGAATAGCCCCTCCCTGCGAGCGAGAGGCGGCGAGGGGAAGACCTTCTTTCTCCTCGAAGGATCTTTGGGACGGCCGTTGTGTAATATCCCAAATTTTTGACTTACTAATTATTTAATAAAGGATCTAATTATTCGGGAAATTATGGGAAATTATGGGATTTAATAATTTTATGAAGGGATTTATTAGTAATTAAAAGGAGTTTGAATCACTTAATGAATAAAAAGGGTTTTCACTCCTTTTCCTCCCATATTTTTCCCCAAGCAAAAATTTTCAGCCCTCAAAACCTCCCTTGCCGCCGACTTGCTTGTGAGGAGGAAGGAGAGAAAATCTCTCCTTGGTGTTTAGGAATTAAGTGGTCGAATCGCTGCTTTCTTTTATAGATTCGAGCTTCCGTTGAGGATCGTTTCTAGCTTAGCAAGGGCTTTCAAAAACGCACAAATTCCGGTAAGGATAATTCTATCTTTGTCAAAAGTTTAACTTGATCTTTGTAAAAGTTTAATTTAAGACTTCTATGCTTGTGTGCCACGGTTTTGGTGTGTTAAACGTTCCTAGTAGTGTGTTTTTGTGTTAGTTAAAAACTACAATCGATATGATACCTTTGTATGAAGTTTTACGGGCCTAAAGTGTTGTTTTTTGCTTTGTGTTGTGGAAAGCGGCTCGAAAATCGCGTAGAGAGCTTTTAGGGTTTTAGTTGAAACCCAGTGGACGGGCATCGCCTCGAGGACGGGCGTCCGGTCTTGGTCTCAACTCGACGGGCGTCCAGATTCTGGACGCGTGCGTCTGGAACTACTACTTTGATTCGAGGATGTAAAGTTTTACGGTGGGCGGGCGTCCAAGTATAATGGACGGACGTCCAGTGCTAAAAATCGATTCGAGATGTAACAGTTTCCTTGGGCCGCGCCTCGAGATCTTGGACAGCGTCTTACTTTTCCAAACGGGCGTCCAACATTCCAGGCGGGCGTCCCAGGTTTAAATGTTCTCTCTTCTTTGTTAGCTATGGATAAACCTTATGAGCATGTTTTGTAAGTTGTGTTTGGATGAGACAACGGTATTGGTAACATTGGGTTTTGGATTTTGGGCATAGGAGTTCGTGGGCTCGTAGTGGTCGGGCCGGATAGGGTAGCTCCCAAAGCCGTAAACCGGGAAGGTTTCCTTACGACTTCAATGACCCTACGTGTTTGGGAGTTGCGCATGATGATGTGGTCGGGCCGGATAGGGTAGTACCCGAAACCGGGAACCCGGGAAGGTTTCCTTGCACCTCAAAGACGTGATGGTCCATCTAGTATGGTACCATTGGATGACCTTTAGACCCTCACCTCTCAGGGCTTTACCTTTTGAGGGATGTGCACATTCGGGACCTTTAGGTGGCTAGTTGTGATGTTTGTTATCTCATATGGGCGGTCGTAACTTTTATAGATTGGTTGGGTCCTTCATAAATTTAGTAGTACCTTTCTTGAGTTGGTTTTACTTTTGTACACTAGATTTACTCTTACTCAACTTTATAGTTGACGGTTTGTACTTTCGTTTGACCCTGCTATGATCCATTTATGGGAGCATTCTTAGCAGTACTTCTATGGATGTTTGCTTGTTGGTTGGGATGTCACGGGGTTTGAGAGCCACGTAGTCGCAGTCACATGTTGTCTACATTATTTGAATTTTAAATTCTAAAGATTTTGATGTTCCACATAATTACATTTTCTTTCGGATTTGTACTCACTTTAATATTTTCTTTCAAAATAATGAATGGTGAATGTTTATTTTCTTTCTGCTGTGGAATGTTGGATGT
Source organism: Gentiana macrophylla (assembly GCA_026214975.1). Classification (NCBI taxonomy): domain Eukaryota; kingdom Viridiplantae; phylum Streptophyta; class Magnoliopsida; order Gentianales; family Gentianaceae; genus Gentiana; species Gentiana macrophylla. The sequence continues at coordinate 74,583,186 of CM047815.1, read as the reverse complement.
TACCGCCACGACTGTGTGTCGCGATGAGTGGCACTACGGTGACCAATACCGGCGGCCGACGGGATTGGAAACCGGGGTGTTACAAAGTGGTATCAGAGACGTTCGACTCCAGGACCACCACCTAAAATGAACCTTAAGAATAAATTCACTAAAATAAGCACAGTGAGGATGTGTGGGGTAGGTATTGAGGTCTATGTAGGGAAGGTACGGTGAATTACGATGTATGTGGAAATGTGGTCGCATGTTGCAATTCATTTTGGACAGATGAGTGTTAGTATATGTGAAATATTCTCGTGGCATAATATAGGCGATAATTGAATGTATGATTGTTTACTTTTGTAGTTTTAGCTATGCCTCCTCGGAATGGAAATGAGAGGACCAAATGATTGACCATTGGTTAAGATGAATCAAGACTGATTCAGCGGTCAACAAGTCGACAGAGGATCGTTCACAGGGGTCAACCACCGGCATGACTAGGGCCGTGAGTCGGCCTGGCCTAGTCGAGACGATGGTAAGGGAGATCCTAAGGGACTCGGCGGTGGATTAGAGAGTTTGAAAAGATCTTCGCCACTCTGGCCGTCCGTAAGAAGCGAAGGTCGACCAAGCCGCTTACTTGGTTGATGTGGCTGATCTGTGGTGGGGTGCTAACAAAGATCGGTTAGCTCATCGTAAATGAGCAAGGGAAACGGTATTGGTACCACCGAATGGACCGAGTTTAAGCAGAGCCGAGGCGTGAATTCTTTCCCGAATCCAAGAGGAAAGAGTCTGCGGGTGGAGTTCGATAATCTCCGGCGAGGGGATATGGCCGTGCAAGAATATTACGAAGTTTGTCGACTTGGCGCTTTATGCATCCGAGCTAGTGCCGATTGAAGAGGCCAAGATGGTGAAGTTTGAGCAACACTTAGATTTAGCGATCCGGGATCGCATGGGAATAGCGAGGGCTTCACGAGCTTAAAAGAGATGTGTGAAGTAGCATGCAACATTGAAAGAATTCGGAGAGAGGTTAAAGCGACATATGCTACTAACAAGAGGAAGAGTGTCTCGAGGACAATCAAAGCGACAAAAAGCGAGCAATTCGAAACCCACCAAGATGACCCGTTTTTTCGGAAAATTCCCACCTTACCAGGCGGGGCGGTCGGTCACCAATGAGAGGTAACTCGTGGGTTTAGTCGGCCACGAAGTTATCATTGCAAGCGGTGCCGGAGAAATCATCCGGGTACCGATTGTTCAGTGCACAGTTCGATGTCACAATTGCGGGAAGTTTGGACATAGACGGTATGAGTGCTTTACGGCTCCCACACTGCCGGTCGGCATCGGTTACGGAAGCAACATGGGTGGGACTCCAGGAGCAACACGGGGAACATGGGTAGGGTAACCAAAGCGCAGAGCGGTACTCCCGCCGAGAGCCGGCAGGGGGTGCACCTACACCACCGGCGGAAATGCAATCGACCATCGTGGTCGGCCAAAGACCTCGGGAGGTTGAGAAAAATCGATCGGAGATTATTCGCCTTTGGGCGAGAGGAGGCGAAGCGAGCAACCCACGTAGTGACGGGTAATTTTCTGGTTAACTCATTTTTATCCTATGTACTTTTTGATTCGGGTGCATCATGTTCCTTTGTAGCAAGTTCGCATGTTTCGAGGTTAGGCCTAGTTACATTCGAGGTGATTGACAGTAAGTTTATGCAACCATCAGGAAAGTTAGTACCATGTTCTAAGTTGTATAGAGATGTACCATTAGTGATTTTGGGAGCCAACTTGACGGTTGACTTGATCGAGTTTCCTCTTGAGAACTTCGACGTTATTTTGGGTATGGACTGGTTGAACCGGCATAAAGCCAAAATTGACTGTGAGCAAAAGAAGGTGACGTTGAGAGGCCCTAAAGGAGTGCGAGTATCTTACAAGGGATTTGTGGACAAACCGAATGTGAAGATCATTTCGGTGGTGACTTTAGGATCTCTCGTCAAGAGAGGTACCCGTTGTTTATGTGTCACGTGCATGATGTAAGCACAAGGATCTAAACTAACGGACATTGACGTAGTCCGTGATTTTGGGGACGTATTCCCGGATGAGATACCAGGTATGCCACCCCGCAGGGAAGTAGAGTTTGCAAGTGGAGTTGGTGCCCGGACCGCACCGATATCGAAAGCACCTATCGTATGGCACCTGGGAATTAGCCGAACTAAAGGTACAATTGGAAGAAGCGCCGATAAGGGGTATATCCGACCGAGTGTGTCACCGTGGGGAGCACCGGTGTTGTTTGTGAAGAAGAAGGATGGTAGTATGCGGTGTGTATTGATTACCGGGAGCTGAACAACGTCACGATGAAGAACAAGTATCCGTTACCAGGATCGATGACTTGTTCGATCAACTACGAAGCGGTATTTTCTCGAAGATTGATTTGCGATCGAGGATATCACCACCTCCAGGGTAGTAGCGATGCGGATATCCCAAAGACCGCATTTCGTGCTGTGCACGGACATTATGAGTTCACGGTCATGCCTTTCGGATTGACCAACGCACGCAAATAGCTTTTCATGGATTTAATGAACCGGGTATTCGGACCCTACTTAGACCGGGCTTGGTTGTAGTAGTCTTTATCGACGACATCCTGGTCTACTCTAAGACTAAGGAAGAACATGCCGAGCACCTGAGGCTCATACCGCAGTTTTACGAGAAAACAAGCAGATGCGAAACTGCCTAAATGTGAATTACGTTTGGAGCAGTGGCATTCTTGGGGCATGTTGTCTCGAAAGACGGTGTATCCGTTGATCCGAGCAAGATAGAGGCGGTGGCGAGGTGGCCAACACCTAAGAATGTTGCAGAAATTCGAAGCTTTTTGGGTTTGGCTGGATATTGACAGACCTAAACCTATCCCTGAGAACGGCGCCAGAAATATGACAGACATTTTCTGGGTTAAACGATCCTAACCGGCAGTGTACCGGGTCAAACTGTAGTGCTAGTATGGTGAGTCAGAGTATCGTATCCACAGGGAACTTGGTAATTCTTCTAAGTGTGGTTAAACACCAAAGAGCTGTTATTAACTCGATCTAAACCGCAATTTTATAACACAGATCACTACTATTCTAGTCAACATAAAATAAATACGAAAATTAAAAAGTATACTAACATGATATATATAAATACATAAATATATATAGATCTGCATAAACTGCAATTTATATATATAGATATAAGTATATATAGATACCAAAATATTAAATGTATAATTTTAGAGAATGGCCAAAACTTATATAATTGGTTTATACGATCTTTCGATTAAATGAAATGTGTTCGATCTCTCCTTTTATTTTAGGTCCAATTGAGTAAATGAAACGGTGCACTCACGAGGTAAACAATTCCTCCTAACACGGCGTATGAAATTGTCATATGTCCATTGCATCACCAAGGTCCACAATCTATATGATTTTTACGAACAGTCCCGAGTACAAATCTACCTTTAGATAAAAGGAGTCATTCCGTTCATCAACGGTCAATTTTATTTTAAAGGCTCCGGTTGTCAAAGCCGGACGATTTAACTTTCGGTTTAAGTTTCAATTAATCGATGATTTAACATTATTACGATCTCGAGTACAAATTATAATAAAATTCATTTCTCCCAAAACAAATCTACCCCCGGGTAGGAAATCGGATTCCGTTGTCACGTTATTCACACGGCCAATTTTACCCTCCGGTTTTTCTATCTTTTATCTCATATCCTAAATATGAGGCGTCAATTCATAATTAGATTATGAATTCCTCAGTTCGATTAAATACGTCAATACGAATACGATCAAAATAGAAAAAGATTCAATTAACTCAATTTTAATCATTTTAACTTAACAACATTTCTTTAACGAAAAGATCGAAATAAAATCGATTACATAGCTTTGGCCAGTATTATATTTAGCCTAAAAACATTATAACAACGAAAAATATAAAAACAAACATGAATACTTAAGAAAAGTTACCCGAATACGGCAGTTGATTCAGAAATCGTATTTTCCGGACATTACAACTTCTTCAGCAAAACCGACTTCCGAGCTTTTCCCGAGCATTATAACGATACTAAAACTACATTATTACGGCGTAAGGCCTTATTTACAACTACAACTAAAAAAATAAAAAGAAAAGAGAGAAGAGGAGAATATATATATGAGATTGTATATATATTTTTGGTACCCCCGACTCTGTTGAAATGAGGCTCCTATTTATAGAAATGAAGTCCTTGGCCGGACCGGTCCGAGATTAAGCCGGATCGGTCCGGACTAATGATTGCTTCCACTCCTGATTGCAATCAGCATGTGCGGTGAAGATATTTATTTTTATATATAATTATTAAACTTCTAAAATTCATATCTCAGTTCTGACCTCCAAAATTGCAAACGAAATGCCAAAATTAAGGTCTCGAGAACTCTACAACTTTCATGAAGGACTCTTCTTCAGATAACGCCTTCTTGATTACCTCGTGTTCCTCCGAAAGCTATTTCGGGATTTTTCTTAACCCAAATCGATTAGCCACTTGATCACCAAGTTTAAGTTGTAGACCTCCAATCTTCATAATTTAAATTGCATTGGAAAGCTTTCGGTAAAATCTACAACTTTCATGAAGAACACTTTTTCTGAAAATATCGTTTTGATGAGCCATTCGTTTGTCGAAGACATTTCTCTATTACCACTTAACCGATTGAGTGGCCACTGACCACTTAAGCTATTCAATTGACCAATTAAGCTCGTGGCACTCTCTAAATCATTCCGAGATATGATTGTACTTCAATATGTCGATTCTCGGGTCTCGGGTTATAAATGCAATAAAAAATACCACAAATACCCACGTAAATCGACACGACACTCCGATTTACTAAAATCGGTACAAAATTACAACTTTTACTATTTTTACTACTAACTACTCTAAACTATAAAGATTAACATTTTATACCAATTATATCATAATTTCATAGAATTCGTTGATAAAACATAATAATATAACGTATATTTAATCATATAAAAATAATACATCAGATATTACCGAAGATTTGTAAAAGACTTTTCCAAGATTGCGAGGCCGATGACTGCGTTGATGCAGAAAGAGAACCGGTTTAAGTGGGATGACAATTGCGAGAGGGCGTTTCAACTACTTAAGGAACGGTTGACCACAGCTCCGGTGCTAGCATTACCCGACGGGAATGAGGACATCGAGGTTTATACTGATGCATCGAAGAATGGTCCAGGTTGCGTCTTGATGCAACGGAGGCGAGTGATCAGCGTATGCATCGAGGCAAATGAAACCATACGAGGGTAACTACCCGACTCACGACTTAGAGTTGGCAAACCGTGGTCTTCGCGTTGAAGATATGGCGACACTACTTGTGAGGAATAACTTTCAAGGTGTTTTCGATCACAAGAGTCCAAGTACATATTTACACGAAGGAGCTCAACATGCGTCGAGGCGTTGGTTGGAGCTAATTAAAGATTATGACATGGAAATCCAATACCACGAAGGAAGGCCAATGTAGTGGCGGACGCTTTGAGTCGGAAATCGATTCATTCCTTGTGCGAGAAGTAGCTCGGATCGGACTACGAGAAGAGTTGGACCGCATGGATATCTGTGTCATCCGGGCGGCGGAGATAAAAGCGACTTCGTCTTACAACCCGAATTATCTGGCCGAGATCCGGCGAAAACAAGTGGGTGACAGGGGTAATTGAGGCAAAGAAGGCCAAGATTGATGTACAGATGGAGCGGCTGATTTTACGTTACATGAGGATGGTAGTATCCGGTTTAAGGGTCGGTGGTGTGTACCACGGCCGACGAAAGAACTCAAGAGGCGGATCTTGGGTGAAGCTCATAAGTACGCCTTATTCGGTTCACCCGGGAGAGACAAAGCGTATAAAGATCTCAGAAAACCTTTTGGTGGCCCAATATGAAACGCGAAGTGGTAGAATTTGTGGCAAAGTGCTTGACTTGTCGGAAGGTCAAGATTGAACATCGACGGCCCACGAGTGCACGCTGCGGCCGTTGGATGTGCCGGTTTGGAAGTGGGATTCCATCTCCATGGATTTTGTATCAGAGACACCGATGAGCCCTGGGGAATAATAAGATTTGGGTCGTTGTGGATAGGATCGACCAAAGCGGCGCATTTCATTCCGATGAAAGACACTTGGAGTAAGAAGGAGTTGGCTATGGCTTACCGGAGGAATATTGTGAGACTACATGGTATACCCAAAGCACATTGTGTCGATATAGAGATCTGAGATTCATATCTCGGTTTTGGTAGAGCTACAGATGACCTTGGGGACGGAGCTACGAATGAGTCTGACTTTTCACCTCGCTACCGATGGTGAGACGGAGAGGACCATACAAACTTTGGAAGACATCTTTGAGGGCATGTGTGTTAGAATTCAAAGGCTCTTGGGAGGAAAAGCTCGATCTTATTGAGTTTTCATACAACAACAAACTACCATGCCAGATTAAGATAGCACCTTTTGAGGCACTTTATGGTAGGAAATGCAAGAGTCCGGTTTGTTGGGACGATTCGTCCGAGGCAGTGATTTTGGGACCGCAAATGATCGAAGATACGGTCAAGCAGGTATGGACGATCCGAGAAAAGATGAAGGCAGCCCAAGATAGGCAGAAGAGTTATGCAGACTTACACCGCCGGGATATTGAGTTCGCCGTGGGTGATAAGGTATTGCTACGAGTATCACCAACCAGAGGAGTAATGCGTTTTGGCAAAAAGGGGAAGTTGAGTCCCAATGCACGTGGGCCCATGAGGTCTTGGACCGTATAGGTGAAGTGGCATATCGACTCGCCTTGCCACCGGCGTTGGATAAGGTGCATAACGTGTTCCATGTATCCCAATTGCGCAAGTACGTGAGTGACCCTTCCCACGTGATTGAACCGGAGGTGGTGGAGCTAGACCAGTCCTTGACTTACGAGGAGGTACCGGTGCAGATATTAGATACTAAGGTACGGAAAACAAGGGGACGTGAGGTTAGCATCGTCAAGGTCTTATGGTCTAACCATGCCACCGAGGAGGCGACATGGGAAGTCGAGGCGCTATGCCGACGAAGTACCCGCATTTGTTCTCCTAAGGTATGCAATTCTCAAGCCTTGTTCAGTAAAATCCTTTTTCTTATCTTCGGGGGCGAAGGGTGCTTTAAGGGGGTGGATTAACGCCCGGTACGAACCTGAACTTCGAGGACGAAGTTTTGTCTTAAGGGGAGGAAGTAATATCCCGAAATTTTTGACTTACTAATTATTTAATAAAGGATCTAATTATTCGGGAAATTATGGGATTTAATAATTTTATGAAGGGATTTATTAGTAATTAAAAGGAGTTTGAATCACTTAATGAATAAAAAGGGTTTTCACTCCTTTTCCTCCCTTATTTTTCCCCCAAGCAAAAATTTTCACCTCAAAACCTCCTTGCCACCGACTTGCTTGTGAGGAGGAAGGAGAGAAAATCTCTCCTTGGTGTTTAGGAATTAAATCGTCGGTAATCGCTGTTTTCTTTTATAGATTCGAGCTTCGTTGAGGATCGTTTCTAGCTTAGCAAGGGCTTTCAAAAACGCAAAGAAATTCGGTAAGGATAATTCTATCTTCACAAAAGTTTAACTTGATCTTTGTAAAAGTTTAATTTAAGACTTCTATGCTTGTGTGCCACGGTTTTGGTGTGTTAAACGTTCTAGTAGTGTGTTTTGTGTTAGTTAAAAACTACAATCGATATGATACCTTTGTATGAAGTTTTACGGCCTAAAGTGTTGTTTTTTGTCATGTGTTGTGGAGAAATGGCTCAGAAATCGCGTAGAGAGCTTTTAGGGTTTTAGTTGAAACCTAGGCTGGACGGGCGTCTGCCTTGAGAGGACGGGAGTCCAGTCTTGGTCTCAACTCAGACGGGCGTCCGGATTCCTGGACGGGCGTCTGAAAGGCTACTTTTGATTCAGGATGTAAAGTTTTCTGGTGGACGGGCGTCCAAGTATAATGGACGGACGTCCAGGTGCTAAAAATCGATTCAGGATGTAACAGGTTTCCTTGGACGCACGTCTGAGATCTTGGACGGGCGTCTACTTCTTCCAAACGGGCGTCCAACATTCCAGACGGGCGTCCAGTTTAAATGTTCTCTCTTCTTTGTTAGCTATGGATAAACCTTATGAGCATGTTTTGTAAGTTGTGTTTGGATGAGACAACGGTATTGGTAACATTGGGTTTTGGATTTTGGGCATAGGAGTTCGTAGACCCGTAGTGGTCGGGCCGGATAGGGTAGCTCCCAAAGCCGTAAACCCGGGAAGGTTTCTTACGAATTCAATGACCTACGTGTTTGGGGAGTTGCGCATGATGATGGTCGGGCCGGATAGGGTAGTACCCGAAGCCGGGAAGCCGGGAAGGTTTCCTTGCACCCCAAAGACGTGATGGTCCATCTAGTATGGTACCATTGGATGACCTTTAGGACCCTCCTCTCTAAGGCTTTACCTTTTGAGGATGTGCACATTCGGGACCTTTAGGTGGCTAGTTGTGATGTTTGTTATCCATACATATGGGCGTCGTAACTTTTATAGATTGGTTGGGTCCTTCATAAATTTAGTAGTACCTTTCTTGAGTTGGTTTTACTTTTGTACACTAGATTTACTCTTACTCAACTTTATAGTTGACGGTTTGTACTTCGTTTGACCTGCTATGATCCATTTATGGGAGCAGATTCTTAGCGAGTACTTTATGGATGTTTGCTTGTTCTTTGGGATGTCACGGGGTTTGAGAGCCACGTAGTCGCGATCACATGTTGTCTACATTATTTGAATTTTAAATTCTAAAGATTTTGATGTTCCACATAATTACATTTTCTTTCGATTTGAACTCACTTTAATATTTTCTTTCAAAATAATGAATGGTGAATGTTTATTTTCTTTCACGTGGAATGTTGGATGTTACCGCCACGACTGTGTGTCGCGATGAGTGGCACTACGGTGACCAATACCGGCGGCCGATGGGATTGGAAACCGGGGTGTTACATGTTGAGCCAAGTGAAAAAGGAAATTCTGAAAGAAATGTGAGAGTTGAGAATACTCTTTGAAAGAAGTCGGATTCTAAGTTGAGTTAGGGAAGCATGTAAGGTGGAAAGATAGGAAGACAAAGCAATCAATCATAAGACGACAAAGAAGAACTTCACCGAGGAGGACTTTGCCGATCTCCCTTACCCACCTAGCAAGAACAAGCTATCATTAACGATCGATAAGGAGTATAAGAAGGTTATCGATTTGCTCAAGAATCTTGAGGCAAACATTCCATTAGTTGATCTTTTGATAGGGATGCCAAAGTATACAAAGTTTATAAAGGACGCAGTGAGTTCGAAGAAGAAGCTTCGGAGCTCGAGCACATAGTGTTGAATGAAGAATGCTCCGCAATCGGCCGAGACTAAACTTCCCGTGAAGTGTCCCACGACCTGGTAAATTCATGATTAAGTGTACTATCGGAAGCAGGACTTCCACAATGTTTTATGCGATTCGGGAGCATCAGTCAATCTGATGTCTACTTCAATCTTCCAATCTCTTGGATTGGATCAATCTATTACTCTTAGACCCATTTCTCTTCAACTTGCAGATAGAAGTGTGAAGTATGCAAGGGGAATTGTAGAAGATGCGTTGGTCAAGGTTAAGAACTTCATATACCCAGCTGATTGGGTAATCATGGACATGACCAATGATGAGAAAACCCTCTTGATCCTTGGAAGACCTTTTCTTGCAACTGCCCGTGCCTTACTAGATTCCTACAGTGGCGAGATAACCCTACATTTGGAGGATGAGAGTGTAAAGTTCAATGTGGGCAATGCAGTGAAGCACACATCCAGTGACACTTGTTTAGCTATTGAGGACGATTTCATTGATGGGTATGATGAACAAGTGTTCATGGGTAGTTGGGATGAGGAAGAATTCAATAAACAATCTGCAACTTGGACTGATGAGGAGTGGAAGAAATTTTTAGAAGAGATTGAGAAGGAGGAAAAGGAAAGTTCTGATTACCAGGAGACGGTAAGAAAGAAAATGAGGAAGAGGCATGGTGACATGGCCAGATTTGCAAAAGGGATGAAACCCCATGTCTCACGGGAGACCATGATGCTTGAGCCCTTATGATAAGCTTGGAGATCCGGAGCTTAAGGCGATAAATTAAGACCATGTGTGGAGGAGCCACCGTCGAGTTTAGTGTTGAAACCCTTGCCTCAACACTTGAAATACATTTTTCGAGGGACGGTGATAAGCTCCATTTGATTATTTCATCTACGTTAGAACCAAATGAGGAAGAAAAGCTTATCAAAGTGCTTTGCAAGATAATATCCTCGCTTTGGTTGGAAAGTGGGAGATATCAAGGGATAAGCCACGATATTTGTATGCACAAGATCGGGGTGTTGAGGGATCGAAGAAAGTGCGACACTTTCGTAGAAGTCTAAACCCTCACATGCAGGAGGTCGTTAAGAAGGAAATCATCAAATTGCTTGACATGGGTATCATCTACCCAATAGCCGATAGTGAATGGGTGAGCCCCACTCAGGTGGTGCCAAAGAAAGGAGGGATTACTATCGAGAAGAATGAAAAGGGGGAAGAGATTGCCCTACGGCAAGTCACTGGGTATAGAGTTTGCATCGACTACAGAAGACTAAATGAGGTAACTTTAAAAGACCACTTCCCCTTGCCATTCATTGACTAGCTCCTTGAGAGGCTTAGTGGCAAGCAATTTTATTGTTTTCTGGATGGCTATTCAGGATACTTTCAGATAGCTATCGACCCCACTGATCAATAAAAGACTACCTTCACCTGTCCCTCAGGCACCTTCGCTTACCGAAGAATGCCATTTGGTCTCTGCAACCGGCTACATTTCAAAGATGTATGCTGGCTATCTTTGATGGTTTAGTGGAGAAGGTGATGGAGATTTTTATGGATGACTTCTCTGTGTTCGGGGACAGTTTCGACCACTGTTTACACAATCTTTATAAAGTTTTGTCCCGGTGCATAGAGAAAGACTTAGTCTTAAATTAGGAGAAGTGCCACCTGATGGAGGAAGAGGGAATTGTTCTGGGACACAAGGTGTCCAAAGAAGGTATTGAGGTCGACAAAGCGAAGGTAGAAGCTATTGAAAAATGACATACCCCAAAAATGCAAGAGAAGTAAGAGGATTCTTGGGTCATGTCGGCTTTATAGCGATTCATCAAAGACTTTTCTAAAATAGCCAAGCCTTTGTCATCTCTCTTAAGAGAAGATGTGAAGTTTATTTTCACCCCTGAGTGTGAAAGAGCGTTTAAAGAACTAAAAGACAAGTTGGTTACCTCGCCAATTCTTATAGCACCCGACTGGAAAGCTCCCTTCGAGCTTATGTGTGATGCTTCTAATTATGCAGTCGGCGCGGTGCTAGGTCAGAGAGTGGACGGAAGATTCCGACCCATCTACTACGCTAGTCACACTTTAAACCAAATAAGCAAGTAAATTATGCAACAACCGAGAAGGAGTTGTTGGCGAGTTTTTGCCATGGATAAATTTAGAAGCTACTTGCTTGGGTCGGAGGTCACGATGCGGACGGACCATTACGCATTGAAGTATCTCATTGAACAAGGCCGATGCCAAGCCTCGTTTGTTGAGATGGATCTTGATTTTACAAGAGTTTGATGTTCATATCCAGGACAAGAAGGGTAGCGAGAATGTGGTAGCCACCACATGTCTCGGTGACCGGCGATCCTCGTGTAGAGTCGGATGAGATTGGAATTGATTTTCCAACCGAGCAACTCATGACCATTGATGTGTGCGAGGTTGCTCTCGCCTGTCTTTGGAAAAGGTTCTCCTTGGTTTGCACCTTTTGCAAACTTCTTGAGCGGCAGATATGTGGACCCTGACCTGACATATCAGCAAAAGAAGAAATTCTTTTCGGATTTGAACTATTATGTGTGGGACGATCCCATTCTCTTCAAGCGTTGCAAGGATGGATTGCTCCGTCGGTGTGTCCCTCGAGTTCGAGCAGAGAGGACATTATAGAGCAATGCCATGGTGGACTGTGGGAGGTCATTATGGAGCCTGGGAAGGCTACTGCGAAGATTTTTCACCGGTTTCTACTTGGCCAACAATTTTTAAGGATACAGAGAACTTTGTAAAGGTGTGACCGGTGCCAACGCACCGTAAACTTTCTCGGCGAATGGACATGCCCTCCACCCCATCCAAGAATGCGAGGTTTTCGGCGTATGGGGTATTGATTTCATGGGACCGTTTCCATCCTCGTATGGGAACAAGTACATTCAGTGCATCGACGACTACGTATCAAAGTGGGTAGAGGCGATAGCAACGCCGCGAAACGACCACAAGGTGGTCAAGAACTTCTGAAGAAAAATATTTTCACGCGGTTTGGTGTCCCACGAGCCCTCATCGCTGATTTGCGGAACTCACTTCGCAATACTCCACTAGAAAAGATCATAGAACGATATGGGGTAAAACACAAAATCGCTACTACCCTATCACCCTCAGACGAGTGGACAAGTTGAAGTGAGTAACCAAGCTCAAGAGCATTCTTGAGAAGACGGTGAATTCTAATAGGATGGACTGAGTCGAAAATCGGATGATGTGCTCTGGGCTCTGGGATGACTTTCAAGACTCCTATTGGCACGTCTTCATTTCGAGATGGTTTATGGAAAGGCACGCCACCCGCCAATCGAGCTTGAGCACAGAGCGTTACGGGCTATTAAATTCTTGAATTTCGATAGCCGATTATGCAGAGAAAGCGATTATTGCGATTGCGGAGCTTGATGAATTCGGACTCCAGGCCTCACGAGCTCGAGAATCGATGAAAGGACTAAACCGCTTCACGACAAGAAAATCAAGATTAGGGAATTCAAAGCGGGCGAGTGGGTTTCTCAGTATAATACCAGGTTACATCTGTTTCCTGGTAAGTTACGTAGCCGTTGGTCTGGCCCCTTTGAAATCTTTCGTATTCCCTAGTGGACCATCGATTTGAAAGATAAGCGAGGCGGGTTGTTCGAGTAAATGGTCATCGGTTAAAACACTATATTGGTCAACAAAAGGCGACCGACCGTGGTTTTCTATCGAGCGACGTCCCTTGTCAAGCCGGCTCCGATCCTTCGCACCGATGATTTACATCTCTGTGAGTTCTTTGATGATGTTGTGCTCCACGATGTTGCACCTCGGCTTGTGAAACGAAACTTAAAAGAAGAAGAGAAGAATCATAGGACGCAAGTGATATCTGAAGTTTGATGATATGGCCAAGACGTTGGCGAGACTTTGTTCTGTGGATTCCACTGTTGACCCGAGAAGGTCGAGAATAATTCCGGGATGAGGCTTCACCGCCTGACCCGGTTGAGTTTTATTGGTTAGTCGAGCTCCGACTATAATTAAGCCCTACTAGGGACGGTAACCTAGATATCTTTGTCTTTTGTTTGTAGTTTATTTTTGCTTTGTTTCTCTTGTTGGTTGCTAATGTTTTCCACCTAGCGCTTTCGACTATGGATCTGTGCTTGGACGATTGCCCACATCATGACCCTGTTTGTTTCTTTTTATTTCCTCATGTACCCCAGTGATCTCTAGATATTACATTTGTGCACCACATTTCACATAGATTCGGTTATTATCAATTTTTGCATTGCTTCTGCTTGTGTTCCATGATATTGCCTTGTCTATCATCTTTTGTGCCCCTATCCCCGAGGTACGTCTTGTTTCCCATGTGTGCGGGATATTTGCGATAATGATTGTGAGCTTCGGATGATATCGCCACGGTGGATGGTCCACGATCTACGATTTCTTCAAGCATTTATGGATCGACTCGCGACCACTTCTGCACTGCAACTTTCGAATTACAACCACTAAGTTTTTCTTATTTTGCACATCTTGAGGACATCATGTAACTTAAGTGTGGGGAGGGTTTATTGTTTTGTTTTACTGGTTTGTTTTACATGTTATCTAGTTTTGCTCCTTTGAAAAATTTGATAAATTTTTTGAAAATTTGTGAGTCCCGAGTAACTTCAATGACATGCTAGTTTTTGTAATTTGGCACCTTTAATTGTTATCGTAGTCATATCATGTTCTAAGAATAGGTTTGTTAGATCAGATACTCACTTGAACCTCGATTACGAACTGTTAGATGAGGAACCAAAAATATAAAATAGTCTCCGGTTAGTTAAGAGATAGCCAATTCTCGCTGCAGATAACCACTTACTTAGTGCTGATGAAAGTTGGGAACTCGTACTCCACTCACAGTTAGAATCTAAGTACCTTAGTGTTCTTGAGAACCTTAAAAGTCTTGAATGTGTTAGAAATGATACCTGACCGGGAGCTTCCAAAGAGTTTGAAAAAAAAGAAGAAAAATTTTGCGGAAGTTGTTTGCGACTATCACCTCGAGTCCATTTGGATACTGCCCCAATTGGGGAGTGTGGTTTACCTTGGACAGTATAGGTTTGAGTGATCCCAGGGTGACTGCCTCTAAAGTTTAAGGGAGAGTGTTATACTTTTGAGACGCGACGATAGAGAAAAAAATTATATGCTTTTTGGAACTCTAAGTCAAGTTGATTTAAACCCAGTAGAGACCTGAAAGGTATTTTCTTGGCACCAAGTAAAGGAATTTAAATGTGAGTTGGTTACTTTGTTCTTGATAAATAGTTTTGTAGGGTAAGTCTTTGTAGATGTAGCGAACTTCGTTTATTTAACCGGATGATCATTAGTGCTTGATTTAATACATCAAGAGAGGATCGGTGGAAGTTTAGCGGGTTCAAAGACACACAATCACCGAGTGAGTTCGATTTGCTAGATACTAGCTTGATGTGAGCATGACTACATCTCGTGTCAAATTATATGGGTTTTTGATAGTTTGTCATTGTTTGTTTTGCTCGGGGACAAGCAAAAAGCTAAGTGTGGGGGAGTTGTTTAGGGTATATTTTACTATATTTTCGGACTTAATTCCTAAACAATTTACCTTGTTTTTAAAGGAAATAAATGAGAAAAACATGTTGTTAACCAATAAATTCATATAATGTTCATTGAGGGTTTATAATTTAATTAGGAGGAAATATTGGGATTAAATGTTATTTTGTTACACATTTTATTATTATTATTATTCGATGACTTGGTGTAACAATAATTTTGCGAAAATAAAAAGAAATGCAAGGGATATTATTTATTGAGAAGATTTATGTCATTCAATCAAGGATTTCAAAATAAAGAAGAAAATCGGATCAGCATTTGAAGGATAAATCAGATCAGAGCGAAAGAGGGGAGTGGGGAACACGTTTTACGAAGCTGAGGTGTGAATGCATACAAAAAGAGGCTCGGTTGACCGAGCCTTGCTATTCGATCGACCGAGCCAAGAGGTTCGGCCCTACCGAGGCTGCAGAAATTAATCCGACGCGCGTTTTAGATCCTTCCTATGTCGGCCACAAACTCCTATATAAACAAAGATCCATTCGAGCGTAAATGACATCATCAAACATCGTAAAATTAGTATAGCAATTAGCAATAAATTAGATTCATAGATAGTATTTCTTTTATTTTTCTTTCAATTTCAATTCAAAGAAATAAGGATGTTTTTGAAGAAGATGAGTGACTAAAGGCCCGAGGCTAGAACCACCAATGTGAAGCCACCATCGCCGAATAAACAAGGATTTTTGCATTTATTCGTTCTAGTAAGTTTCTTGTTCTTCCTTCATGTTTTGAATTGTTTATGTGCAATGTGTATGACTATACTTATGTTGCATCTTTGATTGAATTTAGACATACGATAGTTGATAAATTCATAGATTGCCGTGAAGGAGAGTGATAATATTTCTTCTAACAAACGAAAGTCGAGGAGAATATTGTTAGATTAGGATTTTATATCCATATCTTTGTTCCGTAAATTCGTTAGTTGCATCGAGAGGTGGACAAGTTAACGGTGTTAAATCGAGAGAGGAAACGCCTTTTTAGTAGATAATAATTCAAGGCTTGCAAACGAATGTGCGTCTTTCTTGTTAATTTCGGTGGGGTGGTGGATCAACGGTGCTTAGTTGTTTAATTATAATTGTTACGGAAAGATTTGTTACGTGCTAGTTTTTATTTTCAATTTTCAAACTCTTTGTTTTATTGTTTTTAATCCAAGATCGTAGTCATCAACCTTACAAAAGAAATCGAAAGCAAAAACACTATTTTCGTGCAAGTCCTGCGGATACGACCGGTTTCATCACTATAGCTGCGAACCTTCGCACTTGGGGTTGACATCGGTTTTATTTATTATATTTTATCACTACTTTGCATAAAACCGCAAACATTGGTGGCCGTCAAGAGGAAGTTGGTGGGCGCCAACGGTGAACAGAGAGCTCTGTTTGCTGTTGGTGGGCGCCAAAAACTCTTGGTGGACGCCATTAATGGGTTGCTGGCCGCCAAAAAGGAGTTGGTGGGCGCCAACAGCTGACAGGATGCCCCTGTTGTCTGTTGTGGGCGCCAAGAATGTCCTGGTGGGCTCCAGTAGTGCGAAAATCATGTTTTAAGCCAGTTTCGAAGCATGCCTTAGTATAAAGCCTTATGTGGTGTGTTGTAAAGTTGGGTGTACGTGTTCTAGTGGCTTTAGCTCCATACGGTGTCTCACGAGAGCATTGGAACACTCTACACTTAGCCTTATGAGATGTTGACTTGAGCTCAATATCGTATGTGTAAAATGACGAAGTTAAGGGTTCAGTTTCTGGTGTATTCGGCTCAGCACCTTGTGGAGACCCTCTACGGGGAGAAACTTGGGATCACCGGAAGCCTTATTTCTTAGCCTCATGGATATTGCATTAGATCCTAATATTTCTGTGCAACGTGCTGGATAGTGTAATGTTGAGTCCATTTAAGGTCTAGATGTCCATAAGAAGCCTTTTTATGTGTAATGAACTTAGGTGGTTAGTTTAATCGCTTAAATACGTATATGACTTGTCTAAAAGCTAAAACATGTTATTCCTTGGTAAGGCACGTTTATACATCACTACACGGTATTATTACGCCTCCACCTGATCAGATATCAACCGGACTCGCGTAATAATCCACATGGCTAGCAACCATGTCCATCAGAGGTGTTGAGGAAATGTCTCGGTGCATTCTCACCCGGCAAAGTGCCTTGGTTTAACATGTAACAAATGTCTACTTGAGTTGTTTACCCACCGTGAAGGTGATCCAAATGAAGAAGTGTATGAGCTCGTTGAGGAGTGATTCGTGACTTCTTGTTGTTCTATCATAATTTACTTTTGTAATAGACTTACAGTTGTCTTGGATAGTTTTGTAATAGTATAGACTATCTATCGGCTTTATCTTTTGTTGGCTTATCATTGTCTTTTCTTGAATTGATGTGTAATGGAATCAACATTGGATTCCCCATTCTGCCCCTAGTTTCATTATGTTATTCTGAGTCTTTTCCTTCCATGAAAATTTAACTATGTATTTAGCTCGAAAGGCTTGCGTACATTAGTTAAATTATTTAAGTTATGCGTGTCGGACATTCAATTCGAATATGAACTCCAGTATTTTGGAGCGGATCACGAAGCTCGAGCAACCCACATTTTTCCCAACTCAAGCCAATCTTGCGTCCCATTCTACGCCGTTTGTTAGTTAGGAATGTCTCTGTCTCGTAAGACGTGTGGAACGAGACTCTTTACCGTTTCTCATGTTGCGTGTGTTTGTGTAAACGATTGTGGATAATAAATGTGTTCGGAGTTACAAACATATGGTAAAAGATAAATTCTACAACTAAGTGTTCAATGTTCTTCAAAAAAAAAAACATATGACCAAGTGTTCAAAAAAAAAAAAACAAAATAATAATAATAATAACAACAACATTTCTATGGAAATATCCCCTATCTTATCTTATCTACCATTCCGTCGTCCATCTTCATGTAGGATAACGATGTTGTAATATTTTCGCAGTTCTTTGCTATGAACTATATACCTTGAAGTCCCGCCAATCAATTCCTTCTTCATAAGCAAACCTGGGTTCACAATCTTGAAAATCTCTCAGAAATGGCTGGTGGGTTGAAGGATGTTGAAACAATGAGAAGAAGAGTGGGCTCAGTAGCCAAACATTTCATACCTTCTTCATTTTCATCTTGTGATCAATTCCCCCCATTTCAATTCTCTAAATGCAGCTCATCAATGAACGACAAGTACCATCAAATTCACGGTGAAGTGCCAACGCATGAACCCGTTTGGAAAACTGCTTGTGATGCTGACTCTGGCAAAGAGTTCACTGATATCATTTATGAGAAAGCTGTTGGGGAAGCCATTGCTAAGGTTAGTAGTCCATACATTTTGAATAGCTCTGAAACTTTAGTTGTTTAATGTTTTTCCCATTTGTAATGATTAATGAAATTTCACACAATTTATCTTGGAACATCTTATTGCTCTGCTGTATTTAGTTTGATAAGTATACTGTTTTGGTGTGAGCCTTGTAGATTACAATAAACAGGCCAGAAAGGAGAAATGCGTTCAGGCCACAAACGATTAAGGAACTTATTCGAGCATTTAATGATGCTAGGGATGATGTTTGTATTGGAGTTATAATACTTACTGGAAAGGTATTTTGGCCTTATGAATGTGCCCTTTAATTTTCCAAGGGCAAGGCTTAGGACATCACTAAATGCAACACTGATATTTATATTCCTTTTACACAGGGTGGTAATGCGTTTTGCAGCGGGGGTGATCAGGCATTGAGAAGCAAAAATGGCTATGTTGATTATGATAGCTATGGCCGCCTTAATGTTTTGGATTTACAGGAAAGTTTTGAACTCATCTAACTTGATTCGACTCGGATAATATCCGGATACTATTCACAACCAAATCATATCCTTGTTTCTAATTTCTCACAGGTGCAAATTCGTCGGCTGCCAAAACCGGTGATTGCAATGGTAAGTTTCCTCTATAACCTGATGTGTTATCGATTTAAAGCAGATTTTGTATGTGAAATGGTGCCTTTAACTGTATTTGAAACACTGAATAATGATGTTTTTCTAAAACAAGGTTGCAGGTTACGCGGTTGGGGGAGGCCATATTTTGCATATGGTATGCGATCTAACAATTGCGGCTGATAATGCTATTTTTGGCCAGACTGGTCCAAAGGTACTATTATCATCTTTCTCTGTTCTCAATGTTAGGTGACAGAGATGTACATGGTACTGTAAAAAGAAGTTATTTGTTTTAATCATAGGTTGGAAGCTTTGATGCTGGCTATGGAAGTTCTATAATGTCCCGACTGGTGAGTTGTCTCATACATACGTCTACTAATGTTCCGAGATGGCGATTAGGATGGCCTTAAACAATATACAAGAAAATAAGAATAGTTGAAGTTGGTCGTGTTTTTTATGTTGTAGAAACGACGATGTGCAAATAGCAATGTGTCCTATATACCGGACTAAAAAAAGGGGCCATTTACGCTTGTCTGATTTCCTCGTTTTTCCTTGATTGGAGTAGGTTGGACCGAAAAAAGCAAAAGAAATGTGGTTTCTGACACGGTTCTACACGGCTTCAGAGGCGGAGAAAATGGGACTTGTCAATACTGTTGTCCCAGTAAGTTTGTGTTGTTTAACTGCTTATTTTAGCTACTTAATGCATCATATATGGGTAAAATGAACCAAACCATCATGGTGCTTCAAAATATATGATGCATCCAGATCGAAAAGCTGGAACAAGAAACAATAAAATGGTGTCGGGAGATCCTAAGAAACAGCCCGACTGCAATTCGTGTACTCAAATCAGCTCTGAATGCAGTAGACGACGGACATGCTGGACTTCAGGTATTATAAACTTCTTAAACATATTTTCTCCTTGTAGTCCCATTTCTACAATTTTCAGGATCTTAATCTTTTACCGCTCGTATGGAGGCTTTGGTTTCTTCTACGATTCTCATTGCCTAAGCACAAGTCGATGAATTAAACAAAACGTTTTTCATGGTTACAGGAGCTAGGGGGAAACGCGACCTTGCTGTTTTATGGAAGTGAAGAAGGTAATGAAGGAAAGAATGCATATATGCAACAGAGGCGACCGGATTTCTCGAAATTTCCTCGGCTTCCATGACCATTGTTTTGTGATACATTTAAGTTTCAAGGTTGTGAATTGAACATAACAAAATTTAACCACATTCATGGTATAACAAAATTGGTCATGCATTGAATGAACTGTACTGAGTGAAGCCAAATATCCATTATTGTTTTGGTTTGAGTTTGTTTCATGAACTCAAAAACATTGAGCTCAGCTCGAGTATGTGTTTTAACATTCGAGTCTTCGTTCGAGCTTAACTTGTTTAGCTCAGACAAATAGAATTTGATATCTTATTTATTTATTTGGAAAACAGTATTTGACATTGATCCACATTATTATTTACATATTGCTATTTTCATATTGGTTGAATTAATTAGGCCGGCCACATGTAGAAGCAACCCAATGGTTTTCCTAAGGCAGGCGAATGAGTTTCGTATGAGAGGTTCCAACTCGAGCGCTCCCAAAGGCTCCTAGAGCCTCGTGGCTAAGCTCTCATACACCGAATCCTAAGGAGTTTCCCCCTCTCAAGGGCACCGGATACCACTGCCTCTCGGAAGGACTCCCGTAACTTCTCCACACTGACCATTGGCCTCCGGACAACGCACAAACGGTCCTCTTAGCCTTAAAGTTGTATATGTGGATCAATAGTACACTCTCTCCCGTGGACTCTCCACCTACCTCGTTGTCGTATGCTAGAAATATGTTACAGACATGTCATGCAGTCCTAGAGTTGGGACCGGCCCCATCCTCCGCACCGCCACTATGTGCCGACTCGGCACAACTTAAAAATGTATGTTAGGGAAAACTCGCATCTATTCCGAGTAATTCTAGAAAGGACATTGTTATAGGCACCACGCCAATTTTACTCGGGCACAACGCCAATTAGATTGTACACAACCAAACATAGATTTACTTTGACACCACACCATTTTCAATAATTTTTTAATACTTTAATGGCACCACACAATTAATTATAATTTTACCACGTTTACCATTACACCACATTCTTTTACTAAATCCACTCTAAAATAAATATAAAATAAACATCCATCACATTTTTTATACCTCCTCCCCACTCTCCACCGGTAGCCTCCATCTACCAACTTTCTGCACCCTCCTCCACCACCTTGTCAAATCATCACCTCCACAAACCAACCCATCCTAGAAAACTTCAAAGCTTGCCTACACACCCGAACCCACAAGAAAATAATACCCAATGGTTGTGGAGGAAGACCGCAATATAATAAATTAATTATGACGGCGCCGGAATAGACAACAACGAGAAAGGTACAAGAATGTTTTTGTCTCCGGTGCCTTCTTGGGTGAAGACCTACTCTGCTACAAATCTGACTAGGACGGACACATCTATTTTGAACAACAGTCATCGGTCATCTATGGTGTTTTTTATTGCTATTTTCAAAATGTCTTTCTTCATGGGCATTTATCTGAGCCCGTTTATATGCAGCAGCCACAGGGGTTTATTCACCATAATTATCCTGATTATGTTTGCCGCCTTCGCCGTAGTCTC
Source organism: Gentiana macrophylla (assembly GCA_026214975.1). Classification (NCBI taxonomy): domain Eukaryota; kingdom Viridiplantae; phylum Streptophyta; class Magnoliopsida; order Gentianales; family Gentianaceae; genus Gentiana; species Gentiana macrophylla. Next base: position 74,561,651 of record CM047815.1, on the reverse strand, counting down.
TATGGCCTTCGTCAATGACGACATTGGAAATCGTCCGGGTATAGTTTATGATGTAATGCAGATAAATGGACCTCATGAGGATGATCACACTAGTTATTTGTGGATTTTTGTTTCCGGGCCTTCAAAATAAACACAGTGTAATGGGTCCGGGGGACACTCCGGCGCCTAAGTCAGTGATAGTATATAGAGGACTTTCTAGAATTGACAATAAGCAGGAGTGCAAAATGTAAAAGTATCGTACCAAATGATAGATGATGATGATCCTTTATAAGGGAGTTGATTGTGTTGTCATTGAAGTCGTGTTTGTAAAGGTGGAGCCGTTTATGAGGCAGTAATGGAACAATCATGCCCCTGATGACGATAATCATGAGCTAGTTACAAGATCGTGGGTTAATGCCCATTTAATGAAGAGTAACCGTCATCTGAGGCTGGGATTGACTTGTCTTGAGCGGAATGAATGAGGCCGAGGTGAACCTGCACCATGTTGGCAGTATGAGGCCGTAGACGTCTCACGTCCTACCGACTATAAGAGACAGATGACGACCTGCGCTATGTCGGATAGAGGACGAGCCGCGTCAAGTCGATAAAATGATGATAAAAGTGACCTGAGCCATATGAAGGTGAGTTGCGCTGAAGTCATCTGATGTATAAAGTTCTGTTAGGTGTGATGCCCGAAAGACAATTTTGTAATTGTTTTATTTAATAAATGAAATGATATTGTTATTCATATTTATTATTCTCATATTCACCGATGTGACAATAGTAATTACACTACGTAAAACCCTAAAGTATATCGCTTATGTAATCACTTAACTCGAGTGTATGGTATATACACGGGAGGATTGAGTTAGTGAAGATGTACTTAAAATACAATTAGCCCATAGTGAAGTTAATCGAGAGTATCGGGTCTCTCTTTAACGTGCTATTAATGCGCCTGCAACACTATTGGTGTGATTGTCTTATCCGGACTTTCGTTTAAGAGAACCTAATGGGGCATTTATATATGATAGATATATCATATAGTATCGACCGATTTGATTAGAGTTCACGATATAATTCCGTAATCGAGAAGTCTTATCGAATCAATGGATGATCATATTTATGGATATATCTTAATCTCGAGGTGATCACAATAACCGCTTGAATCGCATGAAGTTTGACTTGACGGTTAAGGATTACACCGAGTCTGTGGTCCGAATTACCCCATCTTGGCATTGTAATCGATTGAGTGAGTAGTCCGTGTTATCACAGATACGGAATCCATTCCTTCCATTTACGGAAGTAGATGAGACGCCCCTTATTTGTTAATCCTAGAAACCGATCGATCGCGCGAGTTCATATCACACCGATTGATCACCAAAGAGTTGTATGAATTAATTGATCACTAGGGGTTAATGGTAAATAAGGATAAGAGGTTCTAAAAGGGTTAACGGTAACTTCCCGATTTAGAATGAATAAATCCATGGAGGATTAATCCATATGTAATGATTATATCAATGGACGCTTATTATTATTCTCGTGAGGAGATAAATATAATCTCATAATCGAGGAGTGCGATCACGGGATTATGGTGGCATATTCCTGTGATTGATTTATCGAATATAATTATTCTATAATTATTTATTTGATTTATCGGAGCCACTGATTATTAGTCCATTGGTCCCCGACGCGCTTCCTAATATAACATAGCTATTCTCGGACGTCGAATCCTAATAATATTAATTTAGTTCTTATTGGACTTTATTAAAACGATATGTGAATTAATTGTTTAGTGAATATTAAATTAGTTGCTAAATAATTAAATATGTGAAAAGACATTTTCCATAATCTCGACCCAATTGTGTTATAGCCAAAATTAATTATGACTAGGTCATGAATTAAAAGTGGCGCCTCTTATTTTTGGAACAAGAAATTAGTTTTCATGATTAATAAGACATGCAAGATAAAATATTTATTGGATAAATATTTATGGAAAGAAATAAAGATAAATATTATCCTAGATTTGTTCTAGAATATTATGGGATTATCTTTTATTTAATAGGATTATCATAATTGATTTTGTATTAATTATAAAATCCTTGGAACTAAGTTTTACTCTCCTATATAAAGAGAGTTCTGCTGCCAAAGAACACAAGATTTTCGACTTCTCCTCTTAGAGAGAAGAAGTGATAAAATTTCGCCAAGGGGTAAGTGGGAAAATCTTGGAGATTTTTCCGGGTAGCATATCGGAAGGGTTCGAGTCGAGAATTTCCTTCCACCGGAGTTGCTTGGATCACACGTGACGGAAGATCGTGGTGCTCTTCACGCTTTCCTTCGCTCATCCTATTGCGGTTCTTCAACTTGATTTTTGAGATCCAAGAGGTATGTTCTACAACCCCTTGAGATATAGATCTAGTTATTTTATTACGTGTAGTTTATAGATCTAGATCCATAAATCGCTTCACGCGGATGGTATTACTAACAATGGTATATCGGCCGCCATGGGATCTATATTTATACGTATAAAATATTAGATCTAGAGTGGTAAAACATGTAGATTCTTTGTCCCAATTTTTTTGGGGGCGATGCATATGTTTAATTTTTATGCTTATGAATGTCGTGGTTGAAGAGATGGATTGGGGTTGGCATCAAGTACCCGTTAGATCTATTGTAAACTCATATAAACGATGAAAATTCGTCCATATGAGTATAGGAAATTATGTAATTCTTTTTTATTGCAATTTTAATTTCCAGAAAATAGATCTGTTTAGTAGCTGTTTAGTTATTTCGTATTTCCCGTTGATCGAACCGTTGAAACGAAGATCCCTCTGGTCAGAATCAAGATTAGAAGATGATGATCAACTCCACAAATTTTGGCGTCGATCAGAGTCCGTTTCGATATCCGTTTGATGCTGCGAAGAGGCTGCTGTAACAGAAAAACGCAGGATTCACAGAAACACTATCTGTGACTTCCTCGATTTTCTGGGAGAGTTTGGACCGTTGAAACGCAAATCCGACCGTTAATATTGATCAAATTGGAGTTTCGGACGTACCATAAAAATTTCAGGTCGATCGGGATTCATCTCGATTCCCGATCTGCCTCAGGAAGTCCTTGATGCAGTGCAGTCAAAGTCAGATTCAGCAGCAAGTTTGGAGTTTTACTGGAGAAAATTGGTAAGTCAAAGCACCGATCCAACCGTCCATATTGAATTTCAAGGAGTGAAGAAAAGATCTGGAAATTTTCGTCCCGATCCGAGTTCGTTTGGTTTCCCGATCATCGAAGAGTTCGTACAGCTGCAGATTTAGTTAGAAAGTAGTAAACCCTAGTTAGGGTTTTGGTTTTTATTTTCTATTAGATTAGATACGGGGGTGCCAACGATCCATCTCGGTGTTTAAATTTTCCGCAATTTATTTTTTATGTGTTTGATCATAAAATAGATATAAAATCGGAATTGCCATGACATGCATCATATCATAAATCCACTCCATGCATACATGTAGAATTTTAATTTTGGTAATTAAAATAGGCATGTATACAAACTCGTGTAATTAGTTGAAATTTAATTAATATGTGGTAATTAATTAATTTAGTAACTAATTAAAGATCCGAGGACGGGTTATGAAATCGTTAGGCCTTTCGTGTGTGTTCTCGTGAACCGCCTTAAAGCACAAACGAGATCACGCTTTCAATTCGTAGTGTCTACGAGGTTGAATGATGGTAAAAGAACAATAAATCTTGGATAAAACGGTTCGCCTTATAGGTTGGGTGGTCAATCGAGCTAGGCTCGACCGACTTAACCTCTCTAGTGTGATGCATGCACGGGGTCCGGCAAGACTAAGCTACACCGAGAATGGAGGGGTGATTCCTTCTTATCTCAACGAGGTCGCCTTGACCCGATTTCGTCCGATCATCACATATGTTCCAACGAATAGGACGGGTAGGCTTGCCTACGCACCGACACCATTCGAATCCTTGATTTGATGAGCTTTTATGATAACATAAAAAGACGTGGTTAGTTAACCCACAACCACTTCCAAAATATTGAGTGGGAGCGGGGAGGCAACAGCCAACCCCACGGCCTCTACTATAGATACAAGTAAGTGAGAGAAGGGTGACGCCGAGGCGCTTTGATTTCGCCCCCTAAGGATGGTGTTCACCCCTATCAACATTCATGGCTTGGTCTCCGAAAGGATAGGATTTCTGGTACTCGTCGGGTCACCGACCTATCCTAAGACGGCACACTCGGGCGCACTCTAAGAGATCCGATATAGTAGGTCACACTCATCATGGGTATTTTTGGAAATATCTAGGCTGAAAAGGAAGGTAGTCAATGAATAAAGGGATGTTCGATTCTCGTGGATGTCCGATTCTCACAAGTTATTCATTGATGAGATTGTCTCGATTTAACCGTCATCTCTTTGACCTACCCTAAGGCGGCACTCGAGATGCGAGGTTAAAACCTTGGAATGGTAGAGTAGACTTATTTTTTAGTTTACAATTCCTAAAATAAAATAATATAGTAGTGTTAAACTTGAATTAATTTATGTCATTTTATTTACAAAGATTATCCCTTACTAAATTGCTTAAAATTTATAATTGACTAGTATTGACTTCGTTAAAAAGTGGAAAGTAACTAGGACGCTGAACTAGTTAATCGATAATGCAATTAATTTTCGGAAGAGATAGTTTTCTCTTAAGCCTTTTAAAACCAGAGTGACATATGTGTATGTCACTAAGTGTCATTCGTGTCAAACGGAAGACAAACTTAGTTTGATCAAAGGTGATTTCGACTTTGAAATTCTTCTAGTGAATTTTGAGTATGTAGTAATTACACGAGTAATTTTCTAATTGAAAATTGGAAAATCATGAAGTGTTACTAGTTGGACGATATTTGGAATCGATGAACTAGTGGGAGCTTTATGATTTGTTGTTTTTCTAGAACATTAGAAAAGTGTAATCGACTACACACGTAACCTCTAAATTGAAAACCGGAAAGTCATGAAATGTTGCTAGTTAGACGATATTTGGAATCGATGAACTAGTGGGAGTTTCTATGATTTGTTGTTTTTCCGAAACAATAGAACTATGTACGAAAGATTTTCTAATCGAAAAATCGGAAATTCATAAAAATAAAGCATTGCTCGTTAGACGGTATTTGGAACCGATAAACTAGTGGGAGCTTTAATGTTATGATTTGTTGTTTTTCCGTATATTAGAAAATCCGAGAAGTCTCGACGAGTAACACTCAAATAGACATCCCACGGTTCAAGAGTAGTGTCTACTCAAACGAACCGCTGTTCAAGATCGCTTCCATTCATTGAAAGTCAAGAATGGGAGAATATGTCTAAAAGTGTTAGTCACCTAAACTGAGAAAATTTTAAGGTCGAACCGAAAATTAATTAATCGAAAATCATAGGATAAGGATAAGTGATTTTGGATCACCAACCTATGAATCCTTGGTGATTTTCTAGCTAAGTTCTTTGGAAGAACAAGGTAGCAAAGGCATTTAACGATTAAAAGAGTAAACAACGGGCGCTTAATTTTAGCTAGAATAGTGGGAGTGATATAAGGAAATGAATCTCGGTTCAATCCTTGGATATCGCGGAAAATTCATTTTCTGCTTAAGACTCGTTGAACGAATGGATTTACCTTCTATTCGATAATTTGTTTGTCGTATAGAAAGTGAATATACCATTTGTAGTACGAATCCAAGACTCGGACTTTTTGTTTGATAAAGTCAAAACCACTTACAACCGCTGAAATATGTATATAAAACACATCTTAAGAACTATTAAAAGCAATTGGTTTCTATATTTAGATAAACGCTTCTTCATATTCCATAGTTAGTGCATAGTCCCTAAAAGACAAGACCTGAAGACTGGCTCAGGGTGATTCCTTTCTCCCAGTCTGGTTATATTGTCTCAAAGGTTCAATGACTAAGTTTCCTTTCAATCGGAAAAGGATAATGGATATAAAGAAGTAACATAGCTTGTTCATGACGACCTTCGGGGTCTGATGAAAGATACGAGCTAGTAGGAGCTTCCGAGTAGTGACTTCTTGTCTGATAACTATTCAAACACTCCGGTAAGTTTATCCAAAATATTTTGAGGTTTCTCTATTTTCAACAGAGATAGAGTATTCTATACTGAATAGGCCATTCATAGTCCTCTAGACCGATGCTCACCGCCTCATTGTGACATGTTCTCACTAAGTGAGAAACCGTAAAATTGCTTTATATATGTTTTTAGATGTGCTACAATACATTGCTTAACTCAATAAAGATATTGGAAGCGAAATAACGGTTTACGTTGAAATGTAAGACCGAGAAGTCTACCTAGTATATGCTTTGGAATTTACGGATAAGGTGTGGATTCGGTTCACCCCACTTCCATAAATATAAGCATTTAGCACACGGTGCTTGTAGGTAGGTCTCGAAATTTCGCGAACACGCTCGGTCGCTGACCAATCGTTTCATATCTTGTAGCATTGAGAAAAAGGTTTGTTATAAGATTCTTGAAATCGGGAAGGACGCTTATACCGCAAGGCGCCCTTTCTCGATAGAGTCTATGAACAAGAAAACCTTAAACCTTGCAAAGACGCTTACTCAATGTAGTTACTAACCGATTAAAATCGCACCACATCCAACATCGGTTGTTGGTGATAACACTAAATACTACTAAACTAGATCGAAATTTCGATCCACCCGCAATGTAGTGGAGTATGGTTTATCCATTACCCATTACGGGTTCTCATGGACTTTGTAGTCCGAGGATCGATTGATGACCTATGGCTCTTTTGTGAGCAAAGATAGATTCTCGATAATAGAGGTTGGTTTAATAGCCATAACCCTCGTGAATGGAGTTCGGTACTCCACCTTGCTCATCATACTCTTGTAGAACCACCGAGCGCCTCAGCCCAAAGGGGAGTAATTGGATCTACACGGAAAAGAGTAGAATGAGTTCGGTATTGCATGATTTCGCTCAAAAGCGTAAAATAGGGTGATTCCCTCGAGACTTTCTTGCCAAACAAACGGAGTCCTGATTCATTCAAATGTATGGTATTGACTTATGAACTTATGACAGATGACCGCAAGGCTTATGTCCTTTGTGGATAAAAAGCAAACCTCTCGGGTCATTGGAAGTCATATATTTCTACAATATGTGGATTTGACCGCACTATTGATAAGACTTTTTGTAGACTGATATCAATTTTAGTACAAGAGTGAATATATAAATATATATTAGTGTTTGTGAAGGATAACACCGCACTAGCTGGAATCAACATGGGTGTGTTATCTCAAGTCGAATCGACAATACCACAATTCTCCTGCAATGAGATTTGGACAACATTCTTAAGAGTTTGACTCGGTCGAATTCATTAGAATCACCACTGGTTTCCCATCCATCTTATTGGTTAAGATGATGCATCCGTGTATGCAACATTCAACGAGGAAGTTCTACCCTATGCCTCGTGAATGACTCTCAAATCTTCGGATCAGAGAAATGGGATAAATTCTCTTTCTAGTAAGAGATGGTCGTTATTGAACGTCAACTTTGATCGAATCTTAGATTCAAGTTAACAAAGCAAGTTTAGTATGTCCTTTAGTATCTTGAAGAGAACGAGGAACAATATGCGGACATATTCATGTGTGAACTTGGATATGTGTGATACACCGATTTTGACTTTAAGTCGATTGAGGATGATCGTTAAGTCGATCTCGGCTCGTGTTTTACTCAAGACTCACATGATTAGATGGACCGTAACGCTTTCGATTCTACGGATCGCCTCGAGCCGACAACCCGACTAATCATTAAGACCCATGACATTTAGATGTAGGTGCTCCCCGAGTCACCGACCTATCCTACGACGGCATACTCGGAGTGTACTTTGGAATCAAAATGGTTATGATATGCTTAGTGGGTACTAGAATACGGGATGGGTCTCCATTGCTTTTGAGCAAGTGGGAGATGTAGTTTGTTGTATTTTAAATAATAGGGTGTGCTCTAAAACAATTAATCACATGCTTTCGCAAGTGGGAGATTGTTAGTGTGATGCCCGAAAGACAATTTTGTAATTGTTTTATTTAATAAATGAAATGATATTGTTATTCATATTTATTATTCTCATATTCACCGATGTGACAATAGTAATTACACTACGTAAAACCCTAAAGTATATCGCTTATGTAATCACTTAACTCAAAGGTGTATGGTATATACACGGGAGGATTGAGTTAGTGAAGATGTACTTAAAATACAATTAGTCCATAGTGAAGTTAATCGAGAGTATCGGGTCTCTCCTTTAACGTGCTATTAATGCGCCTGTAACACTATTGGTGTGATTGTCTTATCCGGACTTTCGGTTAAGAGAACCTAATGGGGCATTTATATATGATAGATATATCATATAGTATCGGACCGATTTGATTAGAGTTCACGATATAATTCCGTAATCGAGAAGTCTTATCGAATCAATGGATGATCATATTTATGGATATATCTTAATCTCGAGGTGATCACAATAATTGCTTGAATCAAGATGAAGTTTGACTTGACGGTTAAGGATTACACCGAGTCCGTGGTCCGAATTACCCCATCTTGGCATTGTATCGATTGAGTGAGTAGTCCGTGTTATCACAGATACGAATCCATTCCTTCCATTTATGGAAGTAGATAGACAGCCTCTTTATTTGTTAATCCTAGAAACCGATCGATCGCGAGAGTTCATATCACACCGATTGATCACCAAAGAGTTGTATGAATTAATTGATCACTAGTGGGTTAATGGTAAATAAGGATAAGAGGTTCTAAAAAAGGGTTAACGGTAACTTCCCGATTTAGAATGAATAATCATGGAGGATTAATCCATATGTAATGATTATATCAATGGACGCTTATTATTATTCTCGTGAGAGATAAATATAATCTCATAATCGGAGAGAGTGCAATCACGGATTATGGTGGCATATTCCTCGTGATTGATTTATCGAATATAATTATTCTATAATTATTTATTTGATTTATCGGAGTCACGATTATTAGTCCATTGGTCCCCGACGTGCTCTCCTAATATAGCATAGCTATTCTCTGACGTCGAATCCTAATAATATTAATTTAGTTCTTATTGACTTTATTAAAACGATATGTGAATTAATTGTTTAGTGACTATTAAATTAGTTAAATTAAATAATAATAAATATGTGGAAAAGACATTTTCCATAATCTCTACCCAATTGTGTTATAGCCCAAAAATTAATTATGACTAGGTCATGAATTAAAAGTGGCGCCCCTCTTATTTTTGGAACAAGAAATTAGTTTTCTTGTGATTAATAAGATGCAAGATAAAATATTTATTGGATAAATATTTATGGAAAGAAATAAAGATAAATATTATCCTAGATTTGTTCTAGAATATTATGGGATTATCTTTTATTTAATAGGATTATCATAATTGATTTTGTATTAATTATAAAATCCTTGGGCTTAAGTTTTACTTCTCCTATATAAAAGAGAGTTCTCTGCCAAAGAACAACAAGATTTTCGACTTCTCCTTTTAGAGAGAAGAAGTGATAAAATTTCGCCAAGGGGGTATAAGGGAAAATCTTGGAGATTTTTCCGGTAGCATATCTGGAAGGGTTCGAAATCGAAATTTCTTCCACCGGGAGTTGCTTGGATCACACGTGCACGGAAGATCGTGGTGCTTTCACGCTTTCCTTCGCTCATCCTATTGCGGTTCTTCAACTTGATTTTTGAGATCCAAGAGGTATGTTCTACAACCCCTTGTAGATATAGATCTATTTATTTTATTACGTGTAGTTTATAGATCTGATCCATAAATCGTTCCACATGGATGGTATTACTAACAAGTTCAATATCAAATCGAGGCCATGTCGGTCTATTTGCTGAGATGACATTTGATATTCTATCTAAGGCTTGACATTTTACACCATGGTTTGTTATGTAACTTATAAAGATCAATAGTTCCGCACGATAATAAATAAAGTTTTAAACATACCTCCCCCATTCAAACCGGCCAATTCCAGGAATCTGCAGCTCCCCTTTATTTATGACCTCAGGTTGAAATTCTAATTCCCCTCGAATTAAGCGTCGGTCTCAGCATTTCTCTCCTTCCTTCTTCCATTTTCTCTCCCTCAGATCCCTCTCCTCAATCGGCTTCTCAGGTGAATCCTCGCTTTCTTTCGTGATTTATCATTCGAGTTACATGGTCGCTGCTAATTAATCTTTTGAATCTGATGCCTACTTTTAGGACTTTGTTTTTATTTGTGAAATTTTGCTCCCTGTAATTCTTTGCTCTGATTAGATGTATTTTGCGATCTAAACTTCCCGCCGTGATTATGTGTATGAGAAGGATATGAGATTTATTTGTTGAATGCTTAATGCTGATTTACTGTTTGGTGTGGTTTATTTCTGTTGATTTTCAGTTTGAGTTTCGACAGGTGCAAGCTTTTTAGTATTGCATGATCTTGTATGTTTATGTTATCTTGATTGTCCTAGTGATCTGTAAGATCCGTTGTTATACAATGCTAACAGTATGGACATTGATTCGCTGATTAATGTGATTATGCAGAAGAAAATTGAGGTCTGCTTGTCTTTGGTGGACATCAAACTATCCGATTCACTGACCTTTTGTACTTAGCTGTCTATTAAAAATCCATTTCATTCATCATGACTCGCTACTCTTTCTATCATTTGGTTTTTGCATCTGCCCACCGAGTGAGACTGAGATTTGAGTGTTTCCTTGTAATTTGTGTGGCTATATTTTGAATGATGCACTTGTGTAGATGCTTATGATTGGGTATAAACGTGCAGGGATCACTCATAAGAAAGCATAATGGGGCTGAGTTTCACGAAGCTTTTCAGCCGCCTCTTTGCCAAGAAGGAGATGCGCATTCTGATGGTGGGTCTTGATGCAGCTGGTAAGACCACCATCCTGTACAAGCTCAAGCTTGGTGAGATTGTCACCACGATTCCCACCATCGGTATGATCTCTAACTGATATTGTTCGCGACGCTGCTGTATTTTTTTTATTTTTTTACGTGCTTGTTTTTTTGGGTTATTTCATTCAATCGAGGGGTTGAACATAATGGATATCAAGATCAAACATTTCTTGCAACACCCTTGCACAGGTTGTACATTTGATATCTTGATCTTTTGACCATGAATAGAAGCCTGTGATCACTGTAGGCTTAATATATATTAAGAACTTTGATTTCATGATGACTCTCTGTTGACCTACCATATCACCCAAAAGCTGCAAGGTGTTGTCGGTTGACTATTCAACATATATAAACATTATCATACTTGAAAACGTTCCTTGAATGTGAACCTAATACAAAAAGCATAGGCCAACATGACAACAAAGACATATAAAGGGCATACAAAGGCAACAAGGGGGAGGCCTAGCACTTGGAAAACATAAATAGAGAGAAAGGGGAGGCAAAGAGGTGAGATCTCATCAGCTCCTGTTCTGATACTGTGTTAAGTTAGTATTTTCCTAAAAACAGAAGCTGTTAAGGAGGAACTTCAGCTGTTAGAGAGGTGAGCAATTAACATTTCTAGGCATCAACACACTTCAAGACTCTGCAACTGTATAATTGTCGAAAATGAACACCTAGATGCTTTTATATGGTTCACCACCTAACTATGCTGAATGTTCTCTTTTGCCAGCTGCTTGAGCGTCTATTCAGTTTATCCTGGGTATATGATGATGCTGCTTTTCTTTTATGAAGAGATACATAATGATCTGATGGGAACCAGGGACCTATTGATGCAGTCATATAAGATGATGCATAAAATATCAACCCTACTCACTTTTCATCTAACTTTAGTGATGAACCAAATGTTGTGGTTTCTGCTAAGAATCTAGTTAATTAAATGAATCTCAAGTATTCCTTCCTAAGTGTATGAATATGCTGAAATAGATGCTACAATGAAGTGAAACATCGTTCATTAATTGCTTCTGATGGGTAGATCAACTTTTTACCTTTTAGGATTAGGTATTAACTTAACCTTTTCATGCCTGGTATTAAACTTGATTGTTCAGCATCTTTAACCAGTATCCATTGTTCAAAGATCATCTTTGATTTTACTTGGATATGTTATACGTACTCAAGCTTCAGGGATATTGATTATTGTTACTTTCATCGCCATTAAGTACTGTTCCTGCGTATTGAGTACTGCTCTGCTTTTATGTCCGACACATTTGCTAGCTCGCTTTATTTTATAATCAGATATCATCTGTTAACATAGTTGAAAATGGAGACTTTAAGTTTGTTCTTGTGGCGCCTTATCCTCATGTAGTTTTCGTTGCATCTAGCTTTTCATGTGACAATGATGACAATGGTAGTGCCACGATAATGCTAATCCAGAATGCATTGTAGATTTAGTCTTAGGACTTATTGTCCATTATCAGTGTACATAGACATTTAAGAGTTCGAAAGTCGTTAAGAATAGGGAAGAAAAAGAAAAACTAGCAATGTATAAATTGCAGGATACAACTGATGTATCTCTGTTGGCTTAGGCCTCTTTAAAAGTCGATGAAATCGGTGCACGATTCCAAAATTAAAAAATAAGACTAATAATAGAAAGGACAACAATGCCAAAAACAATAATGATGATGATGGTAATGCTGTTTAAGTAGTTTAGAGACAGCATTATGAATGCGAGTACTATACTTTATAAGCGTGAACTTTACCTTGATGAAAGATGCAGTTCAGGCTAATGCAAAGCTAGTCTATGGAGCGTGAAGCATTATTTTGAATGATAAGACCCCCCTTTGCAGGGAAGACGTTCTTGTAGAAGGGCTTACTGTGTTTCTTAATCTTTGCGTTGCTTCATATGGTTATGTAATAGGTGTGATTCTTCTTTCTACTGAAAGGTGTTTGAATATGTTCAAGTTTGTAGCTGCTGTTAGCCATTGTGTTTTGTTAATTTCTGGCTTACGGAGTTTGCCCTAAGGCTGTTTTTTCTGTCGTCATTTACACCTTACGAGTGAGCTTTCTCTTGTATACAAAGTGTAGTATAACCCCTTTTTATTATTTTGTTAAGAATGCGGTCATATGCTAATTACTATGTTTAATTGTAGGTTTCAATGTGGAGACTGTTGAGTATAAGAACATCAGTTTCACTGTTTGGGACGTTGGGGGTCAAGACAAGGTATAGCCTTTCCAGTCCTTTAGTTTTCATGCGCCTTCTTCCTTTTATCTTTTGTTGTTTAAGGTCACCCCAGCCCTCCCCCTTTTTTTTAAAAAAAAAAATAAAAATCTAGCTTTGAAGTGTTGTGCCTACAGCCAATTACTATATTGATAAACTTTGTTTGGACTTGTGACAGATCCGTCCCTTGTGGAGGCACTACTTCCAAAACACGCAGGGTCTTATTTTTGTGGTTGATAGCAACGACAGAGACCGTGTTGTAGAGGCGAGGGATGAGTTGCATCGGATGTTAAACGAGGTAATCAATTTATTTAGAACATTATGCAGCAATAAAACCTTAGTTTGGGACGGTGCAACATGTTAGCGACATTTATGGTGGAGTTGATGCAAATATTGATCAAATGGGAGATGTAATGACATTTTACTTTATAGATTTTGTTTTTAAACTTTCTCAAGTTGTGTTTATAAACTGAAGTTGTACTTAGATTTGATTCATATTGACGGGAGTGTTGTGTGTGGGTGCTTTTACATTGCAGGATGAGCTGCGAGATGCAGTATTGCTTGTATTTGCTAACAAACAAGATCTTCCAAATGCAATGAATGCTGCTGAAATCACTGATAAGCTTGGCCTCAACTCCCTCCGGCAGCGACACTGGTGAATTTTTCATCATCACCATTTTCATTTTTTTATTTTTTAAGTTTTATTTCCAATGCTCCTAAGGCTAAAAAGGGTACATGTCATGAAAAGCATTAAAAAAATTACAGAGTCTTGATCTTACGGATTATCTCCAATGCTATCATCGTGCGGTAATAATATGCGGTGTGGTAGAACGCGTCATCGTCGTCGTCATCATCTAATTGGATTTGTATTACTAATTGGTTTTGTAGGTACATTCAAAGTACCTGTGCAACTTCTGGAGAGGGACTGTATGAGGGGCTGGACTGGCTCTCTAACAATATAGCTAACAAGGCATAAGATAAGATATGATGGCTCGCCATCTTTATGGGTTGATCCTGGATGCTGCTGCGGTTAGCCTTTTTATCTAGTGTTTTACTGTTTTGTTGTTATGGATTATTATTATTATTATTATTATTATTATTATTATTAAAGTTACGGTACTTGTTTGAAATGACTGTTTGTAATAGAAGACATGATTTTAATGTTACTTGAGGAACCTGTTTGTTTTGAATTTATTGCTTTGAAATGCTAGCTTTTAAAACCTAATTATAATCATTAATATCTTTTTGTATTGTTTTTGGGGTCAAGACGGATTTCCGATTCCACTAGTCTTGAGCTTAGGCAACCAATACAGATAAGGGTGGTTCTATTGGCACTCCTTGTCTTACTGCTGGCAGTCTCGCACCCTTTAACTGATTTTTTTTTTTTTTTTCTTCACACCACATAATTACTTTTAGCACCACAAACATATTAAAAATCAAATTTACTACATTTAAATCCCTACAATGTTTTTTTTAAAACTAAAGTCCCTACATTTTCAAAACTACGATTTCATTCATCTTCTTCAATTGTCAAACCCTAAAACCTATCTCCCGCATCCAGCTGCCGCCCATCCCTCCTTCCCCAACCGCCCCAGTCCATCCCTTCTTGTAAATCAACCTCCCAAAATCAACCCACCACCTCCTCGCCATTTTTGCCCCACCGCCACTAAATCCACAACAACCACCCCTAGCCCTCCATTTTTTATCAACGAGGATGAAGATGAGAGAAATCTTCTGTCATCATTTCTATATCTGGAAGCTTTGAAAGGTCTCAGTTTACATTTCTTCATCACCGCGGCAGAAGCATTGAAAGGTTTGTTTTATGTTTCTTCACCACCGCCCCCATTTTTTATCACCTTCTAGCGGATTCACCGGAGGTCGTAATTGCTTCACCGGAGCTGCCATGGTTGAGCACAAGGTGAAAATGAATCACTAATACTCTTAAACTGAGGTTAGATAAGTAGTTATCACATTTTGGAATATTCCATCTTAAAATTCAATTATATATTAAAATCTTGTCTTATCCTTCACAAAGAAAAAGAATAAGGAAAATAAAAATAAAAATAATTGAACAGACGCTGGGCCCTTAAATTCATTGCTCCGTCTCCGGCGGAGGAATTCTACTACCTCGGCTAGGTAGTCTCCTAACTATGAGACTTGTGGTCAACTCCCTAAAAGGGGACTCTAACTAAGGTGTGTCTTCAACGCTCTCGAATGTTGAAGTTCATTCAAGCATCGAGAATGTCTAAAGCAAAGGTTCTTCGCAGATTCCAAAAGTAAAAGCGAAAGCGGCGTTTCAGCCATTCGGACTGTCTCGCCCCACTCGAGTTTGGAGGCAAACTGCTAGCTTCGTCCCAGAGGTAAACAAATGCTAGGAAGAGAGGTACGAAGTCACTCTTAGTATGTGAGAGGTACCCCATTACACGTTCCCGGACATTGTAGCCTAGCCGGGGGCGAGTCACAAAATCGAAAAGTTCCATTTTCGCTAAGTTACTTACGATCTTTCTTCTTCTTTCTAGTTGCCGGTATCACAAATTCCCCATCAAATTTGATGGTGATTTCCCTTCCCCACCAATTTGATGGCCGAATTACATGTCCATTGGAGGCTTGACGAGTCGAAAATCGTCACCTTCTAATCTAGGGTCCTTATTCTATATGATAGTCCTGGGAAACTCTCGTAATATGAAGGTTATAACAAGGGAATTGGTTTTGGGGGTGATTTAGATCGCACTTGATGGTGATCAAGCTGCCTACGTATCCAATATGTGAATTGGAATCAAGTCTTCGTAGTTCCTTAGGGATAGTTTATATAGAGGGCTTAGGCCCTTTAGGTTTTAAGGCGGCGTGTCATGAGTGACACCGATTAACGTATTCCCTGGGAAGAAGATTATGATTGAGTGATCTCCTGATTATAGGAGATAATTATGGTATTCAAATATTAGCATTAAATGATAAAGATTCGAGCTTTTATTATTCAGGATTCTGTAGTAATTATCTAGTTTTTATTAAGCAGACGGGGTATAAGATTAGAGACGGACTCTGCCGGAGATATACCGGATCAACGTGCCTACTCCGAACTATTATCCTGGAACTGTACAAGTTAAAGGTTTAGGCCGATCTATGAGATCGGCAGGGGCATATTGTCGACAACCAAGAGTTCAAAGCCTCTTACCCGCCCGAGACGGAGGGTGGAACCGACCCGGTCCCGCCAGGGGTCGGCCACCGAGATCGATGGTAAGACGGATAAGCGAGCCCCTGGCTCGCTATTAGGTAATTAAGTGGTTTGCGTCCGCTGGTCGAGTCTTTGACTCACCAAAGAGGCGCCACGTGGGCGAGTCCATTTTCTCGCGAAGATCATAAGCCCCAAGATCCAACCGACCCTTGTTGGTCGGCTCGGATCTATCAAGGTGGTGGGTCGGCACGGGAGCTTGACCCGTGGATCTCGAGGCTAACCTGGGGGTTCTTGCTAGTGGCGAGCTAATTCTGACGCAGCTTATAGATGCTCCGGGAAACGAGGCGTCACCGCCTACTTGGACCGTTTTTCGAGGTTAGTGAGGAGTTACGCCCCCCCCTCTACTTAAACGTTGCTTCATTCATGGCTGATTTATCTGGCAACCATCACCGCTGCGCTCTTTTGTATTCTCTCTCGTTGCGCTTTATACCCATATGTCCGTTCATTTGGAGAGGAGCCACTCGATCTGTATCATAGGCAATAATCGAGAGAATCTGGACTAGAGTCTGTGGTTGTTGAGGAAATTCCTTGGATCCTCCTCGGCCATTACTCACCGCTTCCGTTAGGGCCATCACAAACACCTTTGACCCTTCCTTTAGGCATAAAATTGAAGGCCACTCACGACATCATGGGGTCACGGAGTATCCACTACCTTGGTCCAAAGCGGTGTGAGTACATCCAGTAGAGAGTGCGGGATAAGTCATAAAGAGTTTACTCCCTGCTCCCATCGGAGCCCGTCCCCTTTGCTTCCAAATCCTCCGGGAGGTTACTTTGCGGTCTACGAGGCTCAACTGGCAAGGCGGGCCGAGGCTACCATTGTGTCTGCGTTGGTGGCGGTCTTTGAGGCACTATGGACTCTGGGGTGGCCGGTATTGCTCCTTCGGGAGTACGGGCGATAGTTGGGTTTGTTGTACTTTGCGGGGTGGCGAGGTGCAATTTTCCGTAGGCTTGTTCCGATCCTTCTATCGCTTATCACAGAGTCCGGGGCCGAGGGATGGTATCACTTTTCACGCCGATCGGGAGTTCCGAAATGATGCCTGAAGGCCCTAAGTATGGTACGTGGCGGGCGCTTTTTCTTCGTCGTCGAGATCGGGAGACTCCAGTGCTGGGGCGCTGGAACACCATGATTTTACAAAGGGACGAGTGTCCACAGCTTTCCTAATTCCTCCAACGTGGGCGCTTATTCGAATGCAGGGGTCGTTCTAAAGGCTGCGGGAGTTGACGTCGAATCGATCATCGCGCACGGTGAACGATGCCGGACCTGATCCTTATCATCTTTTGGATGATGTGCGCCGCGAACTAGGTAAAATCGCTTTTATTTAGTGTCTTATCGGGTGACAATGTATAACTATTCTCTTTCGTGCAGTATGGACACTGGCTGGTCTCCTAGCCCCCAATCCGGGAGCCGGGATAGGGCCTTCAACTTCTAAGGCGGCGGAGTCCGTTTCTCCCGGGGCCATCATTCACCTGTAAGGGTAGTGGGGTCGCTTCATAGATCCCACACACTCACCAATTAGCCGAACGGAAGATGACATTCCGGGGATCTTCTCGATCTCCAAGGAACATGGTCGTTCTCGCCGAGTGGGACGAGGATGAAGATGATGAGCCTGAGACTCATTGATCCACCGATCTTCCCGCTTCAGTCGGAAGATCTGTGCTTAGAGAGGAGAGGAGAAAAGGTGTCGAACCACCACGGACTGGGCTCGGAAGATTGTGGAATCGAAGAGGTAGGGCCGACCCCTCGGCCTCGTGTCCTGTCTTGGGATTACTCTCGATGTCGCTTATGGGTGACCCGAAGTGGATACGCGCCATGAGACAGTAACTTTAACTTGCCGTAAGCTTAATAACCGCTATATACTTTGTTTGTAATACCTTAGCTATGCCTGCTTTCTCGAGGAGCGATCGTAGGGAAGAGATCTTACCGCGGCTAGTGCGTTAATTTGCCGACCAAAAAAAAGAGGCCCTTGGACCTGAAGCTAAAAGATGACCGCATAAGAGAACTTGAAGAGCGCTTGCGGATACAAGCGAGAGAGGCCAAAGGGTTAAGGTCGGAATACGAGGTTTGCCTACAAGAGTTCATGACCGAGCACACTGAGAGGAGGCCGAACCCTGGGGGAGCACATTCTGCGACTTCGGGAGAGCTTTAAATCGGCCGAGGCCGCAGCTTCGAGATTTCCGGTTCGCCTTCAAGAGGCTTCCGATCGAGCCGTTGGTGCTTACAAATCTTCTCTCTCACCTGGTCGAGTCTTTGAAGCGGTTTGCCGAGTCCTCAGTAGTGAGGGCGCTTATACGCAGCGGGTGGCAGACGATCGCCGGGCTCATCATCCCGACCTTACCATTGACACTTTAGCTCACCCTCCTCCTATACGCTCACGGCGCCGAATCGGACTACTCCATTCGGGTGAAGGAGTTTCAAGCGAGGTGGATCTTGTAACGAAATACCTCTATGAGGATAGAACCTAATTGTTAGTTCTAATTGTAAAGTTTAATGGAAATTTTGGTAATTTTTTGATTTTTCACAATTGTGTTTGTGTTGTTTTTTTTTTTTTTGGTTTAGCAGTATGGTAGCCCCCTAGTATGGCATGTCTATGATTATTCAGGGATGGCGTACTAGTGTGCTTTTAAGTTTGATTGCGCAATCAAGTTGTATTGAAATAGTACGGTTAGTGGTCGCTTTGGGTGACTTAGAGAAAGGTCGGCGGGGTCGGGCTTGTCTTGACTTCTCACGATTAAGGTCGATCGGATCGACTTCGTAGAAAATTACGGAATTGCACAAGACACTGTAAATAATAACAATTTTATTCAAGATGAACAAGATGTAAAGAACATTTTAGTGAAATCCGATCATGGGACACCGCTTAAGGATAGAACTTTCGCGAGTTGTTGGCGTGCCAACTCCTCGGGATGGTTTTCCCTGGAGTCGGCCAACCGATAAGCTCCTTTCCATGTACCTTGACCACTTTATAGGGTCCCTCCCAGTTTGGGTCTAACTTGCCTTCAGGACCTTGCTTGCTCACTGCGTTCTTCCGGAGGACCAGATCTCTCCTCCTTGAAGTATGAGTGTTTTACCTTGCTGTCGTAATACTGAGAGATTCTCTGTTTATATCTTGCCATTCGAATGAATGCTATTTCCCTATTTTCTTCCAGGTCGTCCTTTGCATGTTTGATTTCTGTTTCCATATCCGTTCTCACATTATGAAGCTCGAGCCGCGTGGCGACGGCAATCCGATCTCGGCGGGAATTACGGTTCGCTTCCATACGCCAAGGAGAAAGGTGTTTCTCCCATTGCGGAGTTCGGGTCGTTCAAGAGGCCCACGAATGTTCGGCGGATGCTCAACCCAACTCTCTCCTTCCTCTTCAAGCCTTTTCTTTAAACCAAACTTGATCTGTCTGTTTGTATGTTCGACTTGCCCGTTAGCTTGCGGATAGCCTACTGAGGTGAAATGCTGAGAAATTCCTAGCTCTGCACACCAGGATCGGACGCCCTTATCATCGAACTGTGTTCCATTATCTGGATATTAGAGCCTTTGGGATCTCATACCGCATACTATATTCTTCCAGATGAACTTTTGAATAACTTTCGCGGTAATGGTGGTGAGAGGTTCGGCTTCCACCCACTTAGTGAAGTAATCCACAGCCACTATAAGAAACTTAAAATGGCCCGGTGCCCGGGGCAAAGGTCCGACCAGATCGACTCCCCATTGGTCGAATGGCCAGGCCGCGACTAGAGGTGTCATTTGCTGTGAGGCTAGATGTGGTATGTTACTATGCACTTGACATGATTTGCATTCGCGGACGAGGTTTTCGGCGTCTTGTTGCATGGTCGGCCAATAGTAGCCGAACAACCTGCACTTTCGTGCTAAAGTCCGAGCCCCCTGGATGGTTACCACAGATTCCCAGTGAATCTCGCGGAGCAAGTAGTTCCTTCATCCTCTCATTACACATCCGAGCCACATGGCGACGAAGGACTTTCTATACAAGATGCGTTGTCGAAGAAGCGCGTACCTTGCCGCTGAACTTCATTCTTCTTGCTAAAACTCACATTCGGCAAGATGGATCTCGTAGATAGGACACTTTATGAGGTCCATCCAGTATCCTTTGAATGATATGTTGAACTTCCCGGGCATCGTAGCTCCTTTTCTCGCAGGTAATTCTACCAAGACTTTCTTGCTTTGGGTGTGAAGTTAAAGCTATCTTGGAAAGGGCATCGGCTCGCCGATCTCGAGATCGAGTACTTGTTCGATAGAGACACTGTTGAATGTTTTAAGCCGATCGTTGGCTATGGCGGATATTTTTCATGGGCTCTTCCTTTGCCTCGTATTCACCTTTCACATGATTAACTATCAACTGGGAGTCGCTATATACACGTAACTTCTTTGCTCCCAACTTGGCTGCGCAGGTTGAGCCCAATAATTAACGCCTATATTCGGCTTCATTGTTTGTGGCGAGAATCCGAACCGTAGCGCGTGGAAATTCCTCACCTTTGGGCTAATGAAAGGAGGCCTGCACTCGCTCCTTCTTTGTTTGAGGCCCCATCGACGTATAAATGCGTCCAAGACTCGCCTCAAGTCTTGGTTGGCTTTGCTCAAGGGCGATGGCGCTTCTTTGAAGAAGAAAATCTGCTAAAGCTTTGTGCTTTGACGGCCGTTCGAGGCGAAAGTCCGATCATATTCGCCAATTCCACCACCCATTTTGCTAAACGTCCCGACGTCTCGGTCGGGACAAGATCTGCCGCTTGGCCGGTCGGTAATCACAACAATAGGATGCGCTTGAAAGTAAGGCCTCGACTTCCTGAGGCGTGGACTAGGGCTAGCGCTAGTTTCTCGGCGCCGAATACTCGACCTGCAGGCCACGAAGTGCCTTGCTAACGTAGAAGATTGGTTTTTGAGTATTATCTTGTTCCTAACGAGGATCGCATCGATGGCTTCTCCGTGCGCACCCAGATATATATAGATAGGGTATCTCCTGGTTGTGGTGATGTTAATGTGGGCGCTCGGCCAAGTATGCTTTAGGTCTTCAAAGGCTTGGCTGGCAATTCTCATCCCACTTGAACAGGTTAACTTGTTTTAAAATCTTGAAAAGGGCGAGCTCATTTGCAGATCGACTTCGACAGGAATCGCCCGAGTGCGGCCATCCTTCCTGTCCATCTTTGCACTTCTTTCAGGCTTCTCGGTGTCGGCATAGTCCTCAATGCATCTACCTTGTGCAGGTTAGCCTCGATACCTTCTTGCGATATCATGTATCCCAAAATTTTCCGGTCCGAACTCCAAAGGTGCACTTTTTTGGGGTTGAGCTTCATTTGTGAGGCTTGAAGCACCTCAAAACCTCTCTTACATCTCCCAAATATTGTTCCAGAGACTTGCTTTTGATCAAGGAGGTCGTCCACGTATACCTCATACACTTCCCGATCGATCTTTAAATATCTTGTTAACACTCTTTGGTAGGTCGCTCAGCGTGCTTTTGAGTCCAAATGGCATGCTTCGGTAGCGATGACGTGCGAACTCCGTGATGAACGAGGTCTTTTCGCCGCGGGATCCATAACAATCGATGATACCTGCCGTAAGCATCCATAAAGCCGAATACTCCGAAACCTATGGTCGAATCCACCATCCGCCCATGCGGGGTAGGGGTAGCAATCCTTTGGACAAGCTTGATTGAGATCGGTGAAATCCACACACATCCTCCACCGCCGTCCGGCTTTTTACCAGACAGGGTTCGCTAGCCACTCGAGGGTAGTTCACTTCTCGAATGATGTTGGCTTGAAGTAGCTTAGTTACCTCCTTCCGCACGGCGCCTACCCGTTCTTGGGCGGCGAGTGTCTCTTTTCGCCGGATCGGCTTCGAGAGGGGTCCGCGTTTAACGGTGCATGGCCAAATCTGGGGATAATCCTCGCATCTCCTCCGTTGTCCAGGCAAACACATCCTTAAATTCTTTTAGTAGGGCCACTAATTGTTCTTTATGAGCACTCGGAATCCAGGCCCTACCTCGATGATTCGATCATTTCGTCCTTCCACAGAGCAAATCGCTTCCGTCTTGTCGTCCGGCGACCAAGTTTCCTCGCGTTGAGCAAGAGAGCTCTCAATAGGGATTGGTGTTGTCTTATCGTTCCCGGGCGCTTCGGAAGTGACGCAGCTGCTTATCCGACCCGAGTCGCCTACGACCTCTACGGGATTACCATCGGCTAGAAATCTTACGCTATTATGCGCGACTGACAGGACGGCTCGCAAGGCCATTAACGGAGGGCGTCCTAACACTATATTATAGGGAGATGACGCCTTAACCACCACATACTCCATCGGGAGAGTCCGACCCGGAGGGTCGGCCGGCGGTAGTTGAGAGGACAATGGTACCCTCGGGATACACAGGTGAGTCGGCAAGGCCGAACAGCGGGTGTTCATTGGGACTAATTCAATACTATTCAGATGCATTAGGAGTAGGGTAGAGTGGTACATGATACTTACCGCACTTCCGGTGTCAATGCAGATGCGCCTTACCAAATTTTGTTCCACTATGGCTTCAATCACCAGACCATTGTTGTTGACCTCTAGAGAAATAGGGTCAGTGGCATCGTATACCACTTCCTTGACAAATCTGCGCTTCTTCCAGGATGTTTGAGTGCAACCACCATGCTCTCCAGGAACAGTACTCATGCTTTTCATTGTTACGCAGGTTCCACAGACGAATTCACTAGCAGCCCTCCTTCTAGTGCCAATTGACGAGTCAAAAATCGTCACCTTCTAATCTAGGGTCCTTATTCTAGATGATAGTCTGGGGAAACTCTCAGAATATGAAGGTTATAACAAGGGAATTGGTTTTGGGGTGATTTAGATCGCACTTGATGGTGATCAAAGTCGCCACGTATCCAATATGTGAATTGGAATCAAGTCTTCGTAGTTCCTTAGGGATAGTTTATATAGAGGGGCTTAGGCCCTTAGGGTTTAAGGCGGCGTGTCTATGAGTGACACTGATTAACGTATTCCCTAAGGAAGAAGATTATGATTGAGTGATCTCCTTGATTATAGGAGATAATTATGGTATTCAAATATTAGCATTAAATGATAAAGATTCGAGCTTTTATTATTCAGGATTCTGTAGTAATTATCTAGTTTTTATTAAGCAGACGGGGTATAAGATTAGAGACGGACTCTGCCGGAGATATACCGGATCGACGTGCCTACTCCGAACTATTATCCTGGAACTGTACAAGTTAAAGGTTTAGGCCGATCTATGAGATCGGCAGGGGGCATATTGTCGACAACCAAGAGTTCAAAGCCTCTTACCCGTCCGAACAGAGGTGGAACCGACCCGGTCCCGCCAGGGTCGGCCAGCCGAGGATCAGTGGTAAGAACGGATAGGCGAGCCCCCTGGGCTCGCTATTAGGTAATTAGAAGTGGTTTGCGTCCCTTGGTCGAGTGCTGACTCACCAAAGAGGCGCCACGTGGACGAGTCCATTTTCTGGCAGCATCAAGGCTGTTTTTCCATCAAGTTGCTGTTTTGGTGTTGAAAATCAACACCCTTGGAGTTGCTCTTAGTTCGAGTTGTGGCATGCATTGTATGATGCTTTCAATGTGGTTTGTCACCGTGAATATTTCGAGTAACTAGTTAACTCATAAAAACATACATGGAGAGTCTAACAGATAAAATATTTTGGTTTTTGGTTAGACACAGTATATTATATCGCGACGTGAGACATATTTCCACTAAGGGGCAAGCCCTGGACCGCAAGCAGGTTGCATATTGATGTGTTTCATGGTGCTCTCACACCTGACGTATTGCGCTTAGACCAAAGGATTGTTATATTGATGATAGATATAATGATATGGATTGTTATATTGAATGAAACAATTGTGTATTTTTATTCATGCTTTGATAAAGTACGTTATTCGATGACTTCTATCATGTACTAAGTATGTATGTACTTATCTTTTCTTTATTTTTTTATTTTTTTTTATTTTTTTTATGTTTTCCCAATCCCGAAAAGATTGGTAGGAAAAAAAAAGAAATCGATGTTGTGGTCGAATGAGCATGTTCAAGATCTAATGAATATGGCTTGTTTAACTTTTGTTGTTATGTTCATGGAAAATGTTGAAGATACGGTTACGATAGACAATAATGATGATTGATTTTATTTTATTCTCCATGATATTTTGTAATAAATGTAGCCTTGGTAATCAAGAATTCAAGGCCTATAAAACACTGATGTAATACTCAAATGAGATCAATGGAATTTTAACATTCCTTATGTTCATACACGGTATCGGAGCTTTTCGACTAACGTTTTTTGGACCCTGAAGAATTCTTCAAGGAATTCGTTTGGGTGGGGGTTCGTAACATTAATCTAAACGAACCCTCACCCCTCCACTTTTACATTTTTTTTTCAATGGTTTTTATGTTATCTCAATTGTCTAAATAAACTCTTTGCTTCTTCTTTGGTTGGTTTTTTTTTCTTTTTCAAGAACAAAATCTTAGCAATCATTCATATGGCCATCATCATCTTACGTCTTAGATTTCTCTCTAGTAATGAACAAGTACGTATGTTGCTATATTGCTTCTATCCATGGCTATTTGTTGTAAGTTCCTTCTTCCCAAATTTAAAGTCGTCTTGTTCCTTCTCTCTTTTTCTTGCTCCAATTCACTCAATTCTAGCACCCTCTTTCTCATAACCTATTTCTCTTTCTCTCTTCTTATCCGATCCCATCGTTTAAAAAAGAAGGGAAAAAAAATATGTCGCTTTTTGCAAGTTTTTGTTTTGTTTTGTATTTTTCCAAGCAATTAATCTATACCTATCTTCTTTCTAGTAATCAAAATCAATTATCTCTCTCAATTCACTCCTTTAATCGGCAGTTAGACTTTCAATAACTTGATTTGCTCTATCCCAATCTATAAATTAAACTTTCTTCTATTTCTATTTTAGGGTATGATATTCCCTCCAAAATATTTCTTCTTTTCTATCACTTTTTTATGATTGACTCTAAATTTGAGTCATCCAAATATAATATTTTTTTCTTTAGGGTATCTTCCCTCCAAATATTTTCTCCTCTCTATCACTTATTCTATGACTCTTTCAAAAAAAAAATTTGACTCATCAATTGCAGATTCAAGCAATATCAAGTTGTGACGAAATTGATGCCGATTGATCTGGAGAAGTTTGTGGCAACCACAATGTGAAGAATGTAAGATTCATTCATTAGGAGTCAATCTTTATTTTCATTGCATTCCTATGAGATTGCAGAGCGTGTTGAAGATACGGTTACGATAGTTAATAATGATGATAATAATGATGATTGATTTTATTTCTCTCATACTATAATAGAGTACAATGGTGAAAATATATATGTAGAATACATAATGTGAAAGACATAAATACTTAATATTTTCAGTATATTTGCGTGATTAATATTCTAATTTTTGTGTATCAATAATATCTTCAACAGAAAATTATATAATTCGTATCATATGGTAAGTATCATTGAATGTTCCTTAATATGTAAGCCATGTTTTGGCTTTAGTTCAAGTTTCGTTTAGACATTGGATGATATATGAATAACCCGATCAAAAGAAACACAAGCTGCCCCTAACAAATCCCAATAAAATAAAAAAACACAGAGAGACACCCTTTAATGATCCTAGAATGAACGATATCACTTTTTTTTTTCCATGATGTTACTTTATAATCATACGAAACAGAGAGACATAGTATTCTTCCAGCTTGGAATTTTCCACTGTTTTCTTCAACATTGATCATAGACCAAGAAGTAACACCTAGAATGCACGGATACGGATACGTGGATACGAGATCTGTGATCTGCGATTTTATGAAAATATAGGATACGGATACTTTGGGTGTATTTGTAAATAATAAAAATATGATGATTATATATATATATATATATATATATATATATATATATATATATATATATATATAAACGCATTACACATATTAAGGTTCAAACTCATTCTTTAAGTATCATGTTTTTCGGATACGTGTATCCGATAAGGTATCCAACTTTTAAAAATTACAATTCACCCCAAATACATATCCAACAGAGTATCCGGAGTATCCGCCGAGTATCGATATCCGGAGTATCCGCCGAGTATGGATATCCAATACGTATGGATACGATTGCAGGATGAAGCATTCATGCATATCCTAGAGTAATACTCACATTTTCCAGATTTCACATATTCTTGTATATGATTTCTCAACGAATAGTTGAATTTGATTACTTTATATAAGGAAAGACATAACAATCTCGTTTCGAGACAACCATAAAATCACTTCTAGTCATAAAACAACACGTTATAAAACCGAAACAACTCTAGATATTAATGTAAAGAAAAAGAAAGATAAGAAATTAAAAAACCCTACTAATAATCGGTATAAGGAGGCTCTTGATACCAATAAGTCAACTTCCTGGATGGAATTGACTTGGATTTATTACATCATTATGATCACCAAATCTCACATGATGATGTCCCCTCCCTCCTCCTCCGCCGCCTCCACCACTTTGGTGGTTTGGCATCGGCATCGGCATCGGCATCATCCTAGGTCCTCTAGGATCACTTCTTTGTGGCATCATGGGTCCACCAGCTGGTGGTGGGCCAAGATTTCCATTAGCAACTTTAGATGTTGAGATTCTCTTATTCCCAAATCCAAATTCAATGTCACCACCTTCATCACTTTCTTGAAACTTCCCATTGCTCAACTTCCCTGCAGCTACACCTCCTCCTCCTTTACCTTTTTTCTTGCCGCTGCTCTTCCGATTTGCCGCCTTTCCGCTCCCTTTCGGGTATCCACACCGGCCAACGACTACAGCGATAATCGTTACCACCAAAATCACTGCAAGTACAATAAGCACTGGGGCGAACGACCCGTTTGAGTGAGATGAAGGTTGGGCTGGAGTTGAAGGGTATGCATTAGGATTGTATGGATAAACTTCACCCGGCTGCTGAGACATTTTTCTTTTTCTTTTTGATTTTCTTCTTGAATATGTAATGAACTAAAAGATTGTCAAATTAAGGAGAAATGTGAAGAATAAAGGGGACAGTGTGAGATTTATTTCAGATGTCCTCCCAGTTGGGAAGGATTTGAATTCCTTGAGTGTAAATAAAGGAAGCTAAGAAGCGGGGTGATAAATTAACTTTATTCTCAAAGTTAAACTAGATATTATAAAATAATATAAATCTTCCTCAATAAAATAAAATAATATAAATCTAGACTATAAAAACATTTAGATAATCCAGAAATTCAAAATATTATTTACACTAGAATATCCAGGGAAGTTATTGGATCTGCACCCGACATATACTGAAAGACATTAATATGACAACATGAGAATATTTTATTACTACAATTTGAATTAAACTATATTATACAAATTTGTTTCACCTATCAAACATATGCAAATGAATATACTACCCAAAAAACTTCCCGAATCTCGACTCATATGTGTAAAATACAAAGTCCTTTAGTTTATATATAGGTATGAATATTTTAAGTCATTTTATTCAGAATAGAGATTCTTTTAACATAGAGAAAGTTGAAATTTGAGTATGTATATTGTATAATATATTATAAACCCCAAAACAAAAGTATAGTATGTATAATTGATACTGGTATAATCCGGAATCGTCCACACGGCCCTCACGAAAGAGTTATCGGATCATTATCAAAACTGGGCGACATGGGCTTGGCCAGACTTTGGAATCTGCGTCATCTGGCCTGAACCGGTCTCTCATAGGTTCGGCATTTGCTATGTCTGACCTCAATTGCCGACCTGACACATGATTGTCGCGAACACTCTGTCCACATTAGTGAGAGGCGTGCGCGATCTCATACAATATGAACTCCCAATCAATGAGTATTCAGGACATTATGCATGACTTTACACCATGGCTGTAACTGCTCTCTTAATGGCTCTGTGATTATCGTCCTATGCATTAAGGTATGAAACTAATGCACGATTCCCCTCAATCATAGTCCACGAAATCAGGGATCCACAATTCCTGATTCCCTTCATGCAGAGCGCCTATATAAAAAACTCTTGTCCTGTCTTTCAGAACTACGTTATTGACTTATTAATCTCTTACATACCGAGTACGTTGTCACAACCATAAATCCTTAACAAAATCATCAGTTTACCAATTCTCTCAAAATGATTAAATTGCCCGAAATTATAGCCAGACGATTTACGTACATCGTGAATAATATATAACCGGATAACAAAGACCTATGCAAGCTCTCTTATAGTGAATGACATGTCTATTTCGTAAAATTATTTCAATCGTAGATAAATATAGCAACCCTTTATTTGTACCATAATGACTCTACAGTGTACCACACTACGTACATGTGCATCATAGTAGAATCGATCATGTGATTTTTTGAAAGTCAAATGTATGGGGCAACATGCAACCCTATGAAAGTCGAATCGAAAGCGACGGTCACGAGAAGTCGCGTGTTCTTCCATACATTCGAACTTTTCGCGCGAACGATCTGTGAAAATGGTGTGATCATCGGCATTTACGGGACAAAAACTAGATTAGCCGTGGTGCGAATAATAGCCCTGAAATATATTACGGTCAGTTAGATTCATGACTTTTTTTTATAAACAATTTGACATATATACATACATAATAAAAATTTTCATTTCAATTATGATTTGCTGGTATCTGTTAAGGAAGAAGGGTGATTGGAATTCAAAAGAAGTGGAGAGTTTCTTTATTAAAGAGAAGTGGCTCAGCTATAAAGTGATTCCTCTAATGTTCTTTACGGCGAAAAATGGGGTATTCATGTTTGCTTTTTTTTTTTTTTTTTTTTTTTTTTTTTGGGGTTAGGAGAGAAAGCAACACTTTGGCTCCTTTGAACAACATTAATATTACTTTTTCTTTTTTGTTTAATTGTTTGATGAAGACTACTAATAAAAAGGAAGTAGAGGGACAAATAGACATGATCTCGATAATTTTCCTTGTCTAGTCTTTATCAAAAGAAGCAGCTCTGAGAAAAACAAAATTGAAAGCAGGAAGTGCTTCCAAAAAAAAAAAAAAAAAAAAAAAAATACTAATCGATCGAGAACACTTTAAGAATGCACATTTGCCGATAAAATTTTTTTTTCAGAATTTTGTGCATGGAAAATGAGCCAAACCTCCTTTTTCTTTCCTTGGAAGCGGAAAAACAAACAAACAAACAACAACAACAAATTTTTTTAAAAAAATAAACAATTTAAAAACAAAAACAAAAAGAGTTTAAGAGTAAAGAATTTTGTTTTTATTTTATTTTTTTCATGTGACGTCCCGTATTGAATCTGAAGCTCTAATCCTAAAATTAAACATTCTAAGACGTGATATTCAGGAAAAACCACAAACTCTATGTAAGACTAACAACATATCATAATGCGAAAAACAAATAAACAAAAGACTTAGCAGATTGACCATCAAGGTCTTACAACACAACAACTCAATCGAATATTACTGTTGTCAAACTAATTCGTAAATAAAATGAAATAAATGCTACAATCTCAAACAAGTGGGTTAATGGTAAATAAGGATAAGATGTAGTGAAGAAGGTTTACGGAAATAATCCTACTTCAGTACGGATAGTCTATGGAGGGTTAGTTTATATGAAATGATTATATCAATGGACACTTATCGACTTCATTCGACGTTTTGAGTATAAGTTATATCTATAATCGATAGAGTTCGGTTTGGATTTATGGTGGCGTAATTCCTAAATTAATGAATTAAGTAGAAATATTACATTCGATGAATATTTTATTTAATTTATTATTCTTTCACTTATAAGTTATAGTCCATTCCTGGTTTGGCTCTTAACACGCGAGTGTTTTCTCGTTTATGGAACATAGAGAATAAATTAAATAATTGGTCTATTTAATGAATATCGCAATATTATTTATTTGGTAAATAATATGTAAAATAAAAAAGACATTTTCTATTAAATATGATGACTAAATTGGCGCCATATATGTGGATAGATTAGGATAAGAAATTTTCCTAGATTATCTCATATGTGTAATTAATTAATTATCTATTTGTTGGATAATTAATGGAAAATTAAGAGATTGATTTTTTTGGAAATTATCTCTTATTTTGTAGCAATAATATCTTTTCCTTATGGGAATAGATTTTGTGGTGTGAAAATGATAACTCTCTTCACTAGTTATTTTCCTATATAAAGAGAGTTCCTCCTAAAACAATACAAAACAATTAAATACGCCACTTACAAATTAGAAGGAAGAAAAATTAGTTTCTTTTGCGAGTATTTTAGAGAGAAGAAAAACCTGCAGGGTTTTTGCGTATTCGAGGAGGTTCTACGGCGAGGATCGACGTCCATCGATCGTCGCCGGAGATACTGATCCGGAAGACTACGGCTTCTCCTTGAGTCGATTTTATTATCTCTCTCCGTATGGGTAAATCTACTAACCTTCTCGTAGGATTAATTAGTTGTGTCTGCGTATATCGTAAATCGCATAAACTTCATTTGTGCGAAAGATCGAAATGTCTCGATCGGTCTTTATTACTTAGCATGTGGTATTAGAGATGAGAATAAATCATCGTTTATTAATTAAAAACAATTACATAAATTGTCTTTCTAAATTTACTTCCAACAATCTCTCCGACTGCCGTGAGAATGACAAAGAACAATTGTCTTTTGGGCATACTATATCTAACACATCTAACTATCGTTTTCATGAAAATCTACAAACAAAAAACAGGGTCTAACATGACTACTGATGTATGCCCATCAAGGCCATCAAGCCTAGCATGCCCAACATCGGATAATTAAGCTGGTCCAATAATTTTTCTAGCGGTGAAGTCCTTTTTGGCAGTATTAGCCTAGCAATTAATAATATGGGAAATTAGAGATAATGACACAATCTGAAATATTTTTAAATAACAGGACAGCTACATATTTTTTATAGGAAGAATGACAATGCATAATTTTTATAACGAGAATAATGAAACAATGAATCCCAAAATCGGTGAATCTCCTGAATCCCAAAAATCAATGAATTTAAATGAAAATTTGAAAATTAATGAATTTCTATGATGAATTTAAACGGTGATTTTAATAATGAATAAATATTTTTGTCGCTTATGCAAAGTTTCAAAAGATCGCCCTTCTACTCAATTGATGAAATATTTCATATTTTCTCATTCCCTTAATAATATAGTGTTGATAGACAATTACGAAATTGGGGCTAAAAGAGAATTTACTAAATTTGGAATTGCTTTGTATCAAAACGTTGCTCATGACGAACAATTAACTTTCTCTATTTCGGGAAAGACGAAGATTCCTTCTTCTCCTATTTCCTGTTCTTCACCTGTGAACTCCCCATCTTTTCTAGAAGACTGGCGTATGAATGAGGGGATTAAGGGGTGAGGTTTTCTTTTAGGAAAATAATTATTCCCTAATCATAAATTCTAATTTATTTATCCTTTAATTGATTATTTAAGATAAATAGTAATTGTTTCCAAAAAAAAAAAAGAAAGATAAATAATTAAAACCAAATATTCATTTACCCTTATTAAAACTTGGGCTGTTCCCCACGAAAAAAAAAAAAGTTGTGCTGTTACAAATACACAAAACCTCACTTATCGAATGATCATTAAAGAATTTGCTAGTGATGAGCCCTGTTACAAAAGGGACCTGAAAATGTGTTATGTATACTTGTCTAGTGTGCACTAATCCATCATTCTAATTACAATATAAAACCATGATTAAATATATTGCGTTGATCAGCTTGAAATATTAAAAAAAGCAAAGAGGAATGATTGATGAATCCATAATCTTTTTTTTCTTCCATACTTGATAATTGTTTTCAAACATTATAATATATGACTCTCAGTGCGCTGATGTCACCAGCAAATTACCTAATAAAATCTATTAGGATTAACGCGCGTCACACACTTTTGTCATCACTAAAGATTCAAATCAAACCTTTAAATTAACAAGCTCAATGGTTACCACCGACAAATATTGTATTTGATTAAGTTTTCACTGTTTTTGCTTTTAAAATATTTTGTTTTTTCTCATCCTCCCAAACATACACTACATGGTACTAATCACTTGAAACTTTAAACAGAAAAAGAGGAAAAAAAGAATGCGGGGAGGAGAGTGATCATTATGATAAACGGGATTCATCATCCACTTTAGGGGTAATGATTATAATCATGACTTTGATTGTTAATTGGTATGAGAACATATACATCATTACAACAGCGGTGTAGTTTTTAAAACATTATACTCTCTTTTAATGTAATACATTGAATGGTATTCATATAATAGAATATAAAGACATTACGCTAATGTGATTGTCACAAGATAAATTGAAATGAATAAGATTGTATAATAGATGACATAAAGGACGGTAAAGATGAAATGAGGGTAAGGTGGACGGTGGGCGATAATAATAGGAGTAAGGGTAGAAATAAAGAGCCGGGTGAAGGGTAAGAAGTTAGGAGTGGTAACATGGGTGTAAGAGCGGGGGTGAAGGATGGTAGCACAAGGGTAAGGGTAACGTGGTGGGAGATAAGGGTGATAATAAGAGGATAAGTGTTAGTGTGGGTCATAGATGTGGTGGGATGAGCTCGAGAGTTAAGCATGGCATGGTGGTATGATAAGGGTGAGATATAGGCAGGAGTTGCTAAGAGATCAGGACTGGCGTAAATGTATAGCAGGGTTGGTGGAAGTGGCGTTGAGGTAGCTAGGGTCGGATGGTAGGGTGAGTAAGGGTAAAGGTGATGGTATGTGTGAGGATTGTGGTGAGAATGATGTAGGGTGGTAGTTGGGATAAGGATAGGTGGTGGTCGGGGTTTAGGGTTAGGGTGGATGGTATAATGAAGTGTGGTGTGGTGTTTTTGTTGGGGTATTATGATGTATGTGTAAGGTTTACTGAATATGTAACATTAATATAAGGAATTAAGGTGATCAAGTTTAAAAATAGTTTGGAGTATTTTGCTCTGAGTTGCTTGGAAATTGCATTGGATTCCACGTAGGAGGGTCTACCTATTGAGCTTTTACAGTTTTATAATGTTTTGTGTTTGTTAGTGTTGCTTTGGTTAAGTTTTGCTGCTGTTTTGGGTGTTAATTTGCTGTCAAAACTGTTGGATATGTGTTGGAAATCGTAAAGTGCATAAAACTGTTGTTTTTGGGTAATTCGACCCTTTTGGCGTGCGCCAAGGGTGGACGGAGAGCAGGCGGAATGGTTCAGAGAGTTTTGGCGCACGCCGAGAGGCTTTAGCGTGCGCCAAAATGAAACAGAAACCAAACAGAATACTGCTGCAGTTTTAGCACACGCCAAAATTGAAGCAGAATGCTGTCAAGATTTTGCTGGTGTATCAGCACACGCCAAAGGTGTCAAGCACGCGCCAAACCCCCTGTTTCATGGTTTTGGGTTGTTAAGGCACCGAATCGAGTTTTGGTTGTTGTTTCTTGACCTAATAACCTTAAATAAACTTAACAAAGCCATGATTAAGCTTCTGATGCGTTTAGTTCCGGCACCGAATGGATTCTTCTTAAGAGTTGAAGTTCGGGACCGTCGGAAGAGCATGAAACGCCTTGTGCTTTGGTTGGGTTAGCATCCAGCAATGTCTGTGTATGTGGTAGACTTGTTAATGTCTAGCTGTCTAAGTGAGGGAGTAGAAGTGTAAGTGAGCCTTTTTTTTAAAACACTTTGGTGGCTAGTTAATAACTTACATACTTGTGTAGTTAAAAGCATAAACATCAATGATTCTTGGTAATTAAGACACAAGACAATATCGCATTGTGTGATGTGGTCAGAGAAGGTGAATAACTTCGCAGGTCCTTGAGAGACCCCAAGTGTGGAGGGACGTCGCCGAACACACACACTTTCGAGACTAGCCCGTGGCTATCAGTGTATGTATCGCTAATAGGTTGCAACCAGATGTTTCGTGGTGAGTAGTACCATGCGTAGTGCCCTTGAATACTTGATGTAACAAAGATGCTTCGTAGTCTCTTTAGCTTCCGTTTTGCTTAATTCGATACGACTACGTAGAGGTTTACATATAATGTTGAATTTATTTAATGTTATACGTGCCGAACGCTCCTTTCCGGATAAGGACTCGGTATCTTAGGACGGGGCGTTACACTTTCACTTAGTTTAGAGATATAGTTACCAATATATCTTAGATCAAGACAATTAATACAAAAGATGTCCAAGCTGAAAAATCGCATGACGTGAAAATAAGTTCATGGTGTGCTTAAGTCTGATAAACTTCCCAAGTTGCAATGGCTCAGGTAGATTTAGTAGTTGTGGCTCTGATACCATCAATGTTTAAAGACTCTAAACGCAGTCTCATGGATTTCTTCCATTGATCATAATAATCCAATCTCAAACAATACACCAAAAACGCTTTTCAATGATAAAATCCAGTTAACCTGAATGAGGAAATGAATAGGTTGATACACTTAAAACATTCTGAAATAGATTCCCAAACTTAAATTTAAGAATATATTAAGTTCCAAAAACTTTGATGCACAAAATCAGATTCCCAATATATAAAGCATGCAGATTTGAAATGCTCAACAAATGATCAGAAGCTAAAGCATGAAAAAGGTTGACTTTGATTGTTCAAGTTTTTCAGATAACAGATGCTAAACTTCAGAATCTATCAAAACTCAGAAGGTGCAATAACTTTATTCTAATTAATTCTATTTTAGAATGTTTCCATGTTAGAGCAAATTTCCATGTTATTTATTTTCAGGCCTCTTTCTTGTTGTACTGGGGTTCAGCTCAGCAGCACATGAATTCATTTTTATTACAGTAATGAAGTTGGAAAGTAAACCAACCAATCCAAACCAAATCTTCAACCAACTTCAAGAATGCAAGTGAAAATCAACAGTAAACTAAGAATCATACAACCTGCAAATTTCCTTTTTTTTTTTTTTTCTTCCCCCTTCTTTTGTCAGGGCTAATCAGCAAATTTACTTACCTCTTATTCTTCTTCTTGTAATATGTATAAATCAAACGTTGTACTATCCGAACACAATCCCTGTCGGGAATCCATAAAACCACCTCCTTCCTTACTCCCCCAAGAAAGTACCTTTAATTTTGAAAGATATATAGATGGTGCTTGCTAAAATGAGAATCCTACAATTTCACATTTGGTGCATGATCTCTATAATATCCCCCCTGTTCATCAATTTCCCTATTTTCACAGGTACCAAGTCTGTAGTCATATCAAAATGAAATCAAGAATGATTGTGTTATGTGTAGTGCGTTTTCATGAATAACATTTTCATTTTCAGGAAAGAAATGTAGTACTTTTGTGTATTCTTTAGTAATTATCACATAGGATTAGCTGAATCAAATGCTGAATCAAATGCTTTATGTTTTGGCAGTAGCTGCACCAGTTGGAGTTTGCTACGGTCGTGTTGCAATGAATCTTCCAAATCCCTCAGATGCAGTGAACCTAATCAAATCGAACGGGATTCCGATGATTCGCCTCTTCAACGCCGAACCGAATGCACTACGGCCATTTTCCGGGACCGGAATCCAGCTGATGATTGGTGTGCCAAATGAAGTTCTGCCCACACTTGCCAATAACAACAACCCCACTACCTCCTTAGATTGGCTTCAATCAAACATCTTTGCATTTCTTGATCCATCTCAAATAAAATACTTAGCTGTTGGCAATGAAATCCTCTTACAAGATCCATTTTACTCACCTTTTTTAGTTCCTGCAATCTACAATTTGCACCAAGCCCTTCAAATATTAGGCCTAGCTAACAATATCAAGCTGTCTTCACCTCATGCAGCCTCAATACTATCAAATTCATATCCTCCATCTGCAGGAACTTTTGATCCCAATTTGCTTCCTGTTATACTTCCTTTGCTGCAATTTCTACGCGAAAATGGGTCGCCATTGATGATTAATGTCTACCCCTATTTTAGCTTTGTCAACATTGATATTGCTCAACATGTTTCACTTGATTACGCTCTTTTTAGGACGCCGTTCATTCAAATGGATCAAAACTTGGCTTATGATAACATGTTTGATGCAACCATCGACGCATTCTTGTATGCGATGGAGAAAGAAGGATTTAGAGACATCCCTGTAGTTGTCAGTGAGACGGGGTGGCCGACAGCCGGAGGAAATGCAGCAAGTGTGGAGAATGCATTGGCTTATAATGGAAATGTTGCAAGAAGATCATTGAACAATGTTGGAACTCCCAAAAGGCCAGGGGTTGGTATTGAGGTTTTCTTCTTTGATTTGTTTGATGAGAATGATAAGGGAGGGGATGAATTTGAGAGGCATTTTGGGATTTTTGGAGTAAATGGTAGCAAAGCTTATGACTTGATATTCAATTAATTAGGCCAATTTGTCTGGTAATAATATCAATATTAACATCCAAGAGATCCCCTAAAAAAAAAAAAAAAAACATCCAAGAGATCGATGTTGTTGTCTCTCTTACTTCATTTTTACAGTTGTAATTATATTATATATACAAGATAATGTTATGAAACAATTATTGTGGATGTCTACTTGTATTCCTAAATTTTAATACTATTCATTATATCCTTATAAGTTAGAAATCTCAATAGGCATCCACACCTTTATCATGTTTAATGTAGTACTAATTGTAATGAAAGTTACTATTATGTTCACTTCCTATATATATGTATCCCCTTCTTGGTTGTAAAGTGATGGTGATGAAATATAAGAAAACTTCACTTTCTTCCTCTCTACATCTTTGCTCTTATTGTAACATCCAGACTTTTCATAAAAGAGTAAAATAGTCATTCGTATTTACTACGACCTAATCATTATTTGTCTTTTATTTAATTAAAAAGGAGTTAAGTAAAAGTTTTGGAAAGTAATAATTATAAGGAAAAAAGGGATTTAGCTAATTAATTAATGGAAATGAATTGTTGGCTATTTAAGTAAAATAATCCCAAAATCTCTTATAATTTTTATCACGCCTCTTTTGGAAAAAAAGAAGAAGAGGAGAACGAAGGCAAGCATGAAGAGCAACGCAGGAGATGCCTGGAACGAAGACTTCAAACGTGTGGTCAATCCGTTCATCGTTTCAAGATGCCGCAAGAGAGAAAAGCGATCAGCGCGATGACACGCAACTTTAGAAAATAACATCTCTCAATTTCATAAGTTTTCAATTTAGCCATAGTTTTTGGTAACCGTCGAGTTTGATTCTTCAGAAATTCGTATTTTTCAATCCGCAGCTCTGTTTTTCAGCCATGAGTAGTCGAAACGATCGTCTTGAAGCGTAGATCAATCTAAAAATAGTTTTGCAGCAGTTAATCCAGGTAATCTGCAGTTTTGATCACTTTTCAGTTTCGGTTTTCTGCAAAGAAATAGGATTTTAGGGTTTCTCGTTGATCAAATAGGTTTTGGGGTTGAGGATCAACAGTTGTTGCAGTTGCTTGACGTTTTGCTTCCGGTTTTGCTGGAAATTAAGGTAAGAGGCTCTTCCTAATGAGTAATAGTTTTATAATGATTGGTTGAGTTTTGGTGTTGTTTGGTGATATAATTCATGCTAAGTTGTAATTAATGAGATGTGATATGTTTTGGTATATTTGGGTTGAGTTTTAAATTCCTATTTTTTTGGTTCAATAACATTAATTAAATATGAACAAGCTTCGATTGAACTTCTGATTCGTTCAGTTAAAACACCGAATGTACTCTTAAAGGGAGTTGAAGTTCGGATCCGTCGAAAGGGCATGAAAGGGCTTGTGCTTTGATGAACTAGAGTTCATCAATGTACAATGTATTTGCTAGACTTGTCCGTGTCTAGTGGTCTAGGAAAGAGAGTAGTGTATGTGAGGGAGCTTACATGAAAACACTTAGGTGGCTAGTTAATTCACAGTAATAATTACATACGTGTAGTAAAAGATAAAACGTCACTTATTCTCGGTTAGGCACTCTTTCATATCAGCGATGTGATACGTTCATAGAAGGTGAACAACGCTGCTAGCCTATAAATGGCTGAATGGCAGTGGAGGAAATTCATCGGACGTATACGCATACCGGGGAGACCCCGGAGCTAATCGGTGCTAATCACCGTTAGTTAGCAAGTATATCTTCAGGCTGATGAACGCCATGCGTAGTGTCCTTGAGTGATGACGTACCCAAGATAAGCTAAGCTAGAAACGTTTAGTCATGACATGTCGATGGGCATGGATTGAACCTTAAATTGAGTCGGTCTCATAAAGATAATTTAATAATCATAATAATAATAACCTTTCGTTGTATAACTTAGTTATTCATTAGCTTCTCACTTTTACTAAGTACTTTGTACTTACCTCATTTGCATTTTCTTTTGTATGCATTGTGGGGTGAGAAGACGAACATGTTGATCAAGTGTAGATGATTTAACCTTTGAAGACTTTGAAGTCTTGACAAAGCTCTTAGTTTATTTTGTTGTAAAGGTTGTACTAGACTAGTTGTATTTCTTTTCTTAGACTTGTTGTACTTCTACTTTTAAGACATCGTATTGTATAAGTCTTTGGGTTTTTAAATCGTTGTCATTTGACTATCCATCTTTAGCATGGTTACTTTCATTCATAGTAGCATTTATGTTTTTACCCGAGTCTTTTTAGCTTCCGTTTGCTTTTATTTGATACTGACGACGTAGAGGCTTGTGTATAATGTTAGATTTATTTAATGCTATATGCGCCTGAACGTTTCTCTTCCGGATAAGGGCTCGGTATCCGGGAGCAGATGCGTTAGATTTTGGTATCGAGCGGCGAAGCGTCCTTCTTTCCTAGGCTTCTTCCTCTAAGATAAGACTTCTTTAGACCTTTTTGAACCCTTCTGATCTCTCTTGATCTTGGTGGTAAATTCTCGTAGGATTAGGAATCCTTAGAACGTGTTTAAGTTGCACTAGGACCAAATGAAAAGTCTCCTTAGGCGGAGGTTAGGTTGAGTTTTAAGCCCACATCTCTTATGTGATCCTCTTAAGTTTTGTTCTTTTAAGGAACCCTTAATAGGATTCCTCTTTCCTTTTGGAATCTTCTAATCTTTCTCTACTTTTATTTCTTTTTGGGGTTTTAATGCTTTCGTAATGCTACATTTGGTTTAAATCACTTCTTTGTAACTTGGTGTTATGCAAAATGAGTAAACGATTTTGTTCACGTTTCTACATGTCATGTTGTATCATTTTTTTTGTTCCAAGATTTCTGTAAATTTTCAGTCACTTAGAAAGTTGTCTTATCCACAATTTTTCTCTTTACATCAATTTAGTTTTCTATATGGATTGTTCACAAATTGTTTAACAAGGAGAGGTACTCTGTTTAGAAAATTCTGCAGCGGTACTCTTACTTATCATTCTGTTTTGAATAAGCTAAATACCTCCAAATGACTTGGATTTTTGATATGTTGTAGAAAACATCCTGAACTATAATTTTTGTTTTGGAACCAAGTGCAAATTCGTTTTGGTCTGAGCACAATCTGCAACACACGACAGTTGATGAAGTCCTGAAAATTTTTGACAGCTTATAGCAGTAGATGAAAAGAATTCTTTTGACTGACCTATGGCTTCCCAAAAATTTTGATTTTTGAGCATCACATGTAAAACTTATATACTCACAGATTTTCTCTTTGCCTCATGTTCAAAATCAGCTCAGTTTGTTTTGTGCAAATCAATTATTTCATGGCTTATGTATGCACCCGAATTTCTCAAAACCATTTAAGTCATCTGGCCAAGAAAGGGTAGATGTCTTTCTTTCACCCTGTAAGTTATAGTGTAGTAGGTTATGGGAGATGAGAATACTTTGATTTATCTGATTCTTAAGCTAGTTGTTACCCAGGATAAGAAGTTTGGTAGGTAGAGACTAGGTGCAGTCGTTATAGTGCTCCTCGATGGCAAGAAACATTTTGCGTGGTGATTTTCCAATCTTATGTCTTCATCAATAAGGTTCTCTTCTATAATCATATAGTTTCCTACTTGGTTATTCCGATTTCAATGTTTCCCCATCCATACTAATTGTAATCCATGTTCTAGTTAAATCCTCCATTTGAAACTTCTGAAACTCGGTAAAAGTCCCTTATTACGATGTTTTGTTTTCCAAGTGTGTACATTTTTTTTTGATGTGCCTTATTTTTTTTAGATGTTTTCATCGTGTCAAATGCTTGACTTAAGAAAAATAAGTTTATCATCCTTCGAACTATTTGAACTGACAATTGCATATCCTTCCAACTATATCATGTTTAGCTATTTTAGGGCAACACACTTTTGCATCCTAGTGATTACCCTTAATGCATCCCCTACAACATGTTTTACTACATACAAGCTTTTGTTTAAAGACTCGACTCTACAAATCCTTCGTTTTCTCTTTTCGATATCGCTTGGTTTATGTTTACAAAAAAATTTTGGCCTTGCTTTGCTCGAGATGGGTTCCACACGAACTCCATATGCAAATTTTATCATTTCCAAGTACTCCTCAGTCGTTTCAACTATTAGTGTTAAATGTTTCCTACTTTGGCACATAGATTTCATTATCCTCGTGTTTTGCTTTATCCAACATGAGTGAATGCTTTTGTTCCGTGTTTTCCTTTCAGGTTAGACCACTTACCGTGCTCTAAAAATTCTGGAAATTTTCCACAATATAGACCGATGTCTTTTCTACAATTTATCTTTTAAGATTGATTCGATAATATTTATCGATTGTTCAGAAAATCCATGTTATTACCGGACACCCTGTCCAGAAAATCTGCAGCAGCACCTTCACTTCCTCTTCTGTTTTGAACAGGTTAAACACCCTTAAATGATCTGAATTTTTGATATGTTGTAGACAAAACTTTTATCTACAATTTTTCTTTTGGAATTAGGTTCAGATTCTTTTTTGTTTGATCTCGATTTGCAATTCAACTCAGTGTTTATTAATCTGGAAATTCTGACAGCTTGTGCAATCGTCAGAAATAACTGTTTTTGACCAACTTATTTTCATTCAAAAATTACAATATTTTTATATCACCTGGGAAACTCCAGTATCTAAATCTTTTCTCTTTGGATCGTGCTCGAATTCCTCTTCGTTTGTTCTGTACAAATTGATAATGTCAGATCCGGAGTAAATTTCATACACAGCAACCTAAAAGGGATTTTCACCTCTTTGACTTGGGGTTTGGGCTAAGAGGGTAGTAAGTTACGACTGTTATGTTTAGGAGTTTCCCGAAGTTTGATCTCCTTCTAAGTTAAACCTTTTAGTAGGATGCTTGTAAAGCTAACATTATAGTTCTTTTGCAGTTGTAAACAAGAACGAAGATGCTATCCTCCAGCATGTCATGTTTGATGTTCAGACCCTTTTCGTGCCCTTTTGTAATTATACCTTATCTGGTATTTTATTTCTCATGTAATCCCTCACTTGAGATCTTTAAGCTCAATAAATCCTCTTCACTTGTTTTCATGAATTATCTAAGAAACATATCTCCATAAGCCTTTCTTTTGAACAAATCCATGCTTCCTTACTTGTCAAATCAAGGAACAGGTTCCCTCTAACTATGCATTGTTGCACCCCCCATTCTTTTTTCAAGTACAAATTTGACTGAACATTTTAATGTCAGAACATTCTTTTTACTTGTGTTTATTTTCAGCTTCCTCTCTAAGGGTAGTGTTGATTTTGTAATCTTTCCATCTAATGCTACTTGTTCTTTCAAGGTATGCATCTCATCTTCTTACCAGTTGGATCCTTAATCCTACCTTGACATCCATCTAGTTACCTATATTTAACCTTCTAGCAATTTATGCTAAACCGCCAAAGCGAAGGTAGTCTTTGCCAAGGTGCCTTCCGAACCTTCTTAGCCAATCAACTTTTGAATTCTAAACTTCGATTTTCAATTCAGATTAATGTACCTTGTACCCTTCAATTTTAACTCTCTTTCAGGCCATTTAGAGCCATGAACCGCCAGATACACTTTTTGATATTCCATCTTCTATTTTGGCGTTTCTATTACAATTTTGTCATACTAATTGAAAGTCTATTTTATCTTAACCTTTTTTCCCACATGAGGAATAACCTTGAGCCCTTATTTCCCGGTAGTGTACTATTCCTCTCGAGTAGTGCAACCTTGAAACTTTGAATTGGATCATCAATGATCTTTCACACTTCATTTGAAAGTTTGAGTTAATTCTTTGAAGCCAAACTTTATCCAAAAATTCTTAAGTGTCTTTTCCCCTTCACTTGAAAGCTCGTTTATCACATACTTTTTCAAACTTTTGATTTTTCCCTTACATTGTCATGAGGAAAACCCTATCTCCTTTTCAATTTTGAAATAACCTCTCTTTGATTATTGCAAACTTGGACACTTCTTGACAAGTGTTTATTTTATTCTGAGACCTTTTGGTGTACTCGTTTTGTCTCCATGGCTCCTTCATGTTGAGATTCTGCCCCCTTTTGATTTCTAAATGGTTTAGTCTTCCTGGTGCTCAACCTGTCACCTTCAAACTCTGTTTGTTTTTCCAAGCTAACCCTTATTGTCATAAGAATTGGATTAGACCGTCAGAGAGAAAGTATGACAATGCATGTTCCCCACCCACAGGGAGTCTCAGAAGTCCTTCAGCTGGGATCCTTGCAGTTCTTCAGCAAGTTCGTGGTGCCATGATGGAAGTTGGGATCGAAAGAAGTCAAGTGTGCCAGAAGTGTGGTTTCGGCTGGGAAGATTCAGCCTATCGGGTATAGGTCAGCAGGAGCAAGCAAAGAGTGTTGAACCGATGATTTCAAGATTCGAGGCAGTTGATGAGTTCATGAAAGAAGCAAGACAAAGACCCAGTTGTCTCCGGTTACAAGTGA
Source organism: Gentiana macrophylla (assembly GCA_026214975.1). Taxonomy (NCBI): domain Eukaryota; kingdom Viridiplantae; phylum Streptophyta; class Magnoliopsida; order Gentianales; family Gentianaceae; genus Gentiana; species Gentiana macrophylla. Next base: position 74,518,478 of record CM047815.1, on the reverse strand, counting down.
GTGGCTGGAGCCCAACCAGCCATTGGTCAAGAGTTAGATGAAGATAGCAACCGTCGGCATCGGAATCAGCTTTGGGTTCCGAATGCGGAAGATTGTGAAGGACAATGAAGAATGAAAACCTCGAGATGACAATTGCAGTTCATCTCGGAACGACCAAGATGTACAAGAGTTGGAACAGTACTGCTGATGATCTTTCTTTAAGATATAGATAGAAGAACGCGAGTTTCTGGGATGAAATGGAGCGGCAGCAGAATACGAGACTAAAGTTGATACATCAAGACGACGTGAAGATTGAAGCGGATCGTCGCAATCTCAAGTTGGCTCAAGACAAGCAGAAGAGTTGGGAAGATGGACAAATAAGAAGAAAATTGTAAGAGTTAGAAGACGAAACGCCTTGCAAAGTCCAGAGTTCAAGTACACCCCAGTTACATTCGAGTTTCGAGGACGAAGCTCCTCTTAAGGGGGAAGGAATGTAACATCCAGACTTTTCATAAAAGGGTAAAATAGTCATTGGGTGTATTTACTACGACCTAATCATTATTTGTCTTTTATTTAATTAAAAAGGAGTTAAGTAAAAGTTTTGGAAAGTAATTATAAGGAAAAAAGGGATTTAGCTAATTAATTAATGGAATTAATTGTTGGCTATTTAAGGAAAATAATCCCAAAATCTCTTATAATTTTTATCACGCCACTTTTGAAAAAAGAAGAAGAGGAGAACGACGGCAAACATGAAGAGCAACGCAGGAGATGCCGGGAACGAAGACTTCAACCGTGTGGCCAATCCGTTCATCGTTTCAAGATGCCGCAAGAGAGAAAAGCGATCAGTGCGAGGAGACGCAACTTTGGAAAATAACATCTCTCAATTTCGTAAATTTTCAATTTAGCCATAGTGTTTGGTAACCGTCGAGTTCGATTCTTCAGAAATTCGTATCTTTCAATCCGTAGCTCTGTTTTTCAGCCATGAGTAGTCGAAACGATCGTCTTGGAGCGTAGATCAATCTAAAAATAGTTTCGCCGCAGTTAATCCAGGTAATCTGCAGTTTTGATCACTTTTCAGTTTCGATTTTCTGTAAAGAAATATGATTTTAGGGTTTCTCGTTGATCAAATAGGTTTTGGGGTTGAGGATCAACAGTTGTTGCAGTTGCTTGATGTTTTGCTTTCGGTTTTGCTGGAAATTAAGGTAAGAGGCTCTTCCTAATGAGTAATAGTTTTATAATGATTGGTTGAGTTTTGGTGAGTTTTGGTGTTGTTTGGTGATAGAATTCATTCTAAGTTGTAATTAATGAGATGTGATATGTTTTGGTATATTTGGGTTGAGTTTTAAATATCTATTTTTTTTGGTTCAATAACATTAATTAAATATGAACAAGCTTCGATTGAACTTCTGATTCGTTCAGTTAAAACACCGAATGTACTCTTAAAGGGAGTTGAAGTTCGGATCCATCAGAAGGGCATGAAAGGGCTTGTGCTTTGATGAACTAGAGTTCATCAATGTCTGTATTATTTGCTAGACTTGTCCGTGTCTAGTGGTCTCAGGAAAGAGAGTAGTGTATGTGAGGAGCTTACCCGAAAACACTTAGGTGGCTAGTTAATTCACAAGAATAATTACATACATGTAGTAAAAGATAAAACGTCACTTATTCTCGGTTAGACACTCTTTCATATCGATGTGATATGTTCATAAAAGGTGAACAACGCGCCACTGACCTATAAACGGCCGAATGGCGTGGAGAGAAATTCATCGGACGTATAATCGTTGGTCCCTTGAAAAGGCTTTGGGTAAGTTTAGAGGGGGGGTGAATAAACTTAACACTTAAAAATTTTGGAGTTAACAAACTCAAAGAACTTCAAAGAAATGCGATACTTCAATAGTCTCACGACCTTCCGTAGTCTGTGACTATTGAACTTCTTGAATTTGTCCAAATGGAATTATATCAAAAATTAAGCCTTATTACTTGTTTTAAAATATAATACTAAGTATTAGATACTCAATAGTGTATGTGTGTGACTTCAGTTGCTAGATTCATGAGTTGATGTGTGTAATAAACTAAATGCGTAATGTAAGTGCAAAAAGTAAGTAGGCGATTTTATAGTGGTTCCAGTGGTGTAATCTCGTCACCCCACTCTTCTCCTGTGATGTTGGAGGTAATTCACTGTAGATGTTTGATGTAGTTGTTACAAATATCCCTAAGTTGCTTGTCCTTCACCAATAACTATGGCTTCACAAACCGAACACTTGGAGCAGGTAGGATTGCCGCTCCAAAGTCTTTCACTGGTCCTTGAAGGGTAGGATTGCCTCTTCACCACTTCTCCACACAAACAACGATCTTTCACACCCCAAAGATGCTTCACTGTCTTGAGATTCTTATAAAAGAAAGATTGAATCAAGTAAATGATTCGATTCAAAGCAGCCTGATCGTGATGATATGATCAAGACTTGCGACCTTCAAGTGTGTAAACTTGATGTAGCTTGAATGCAGATTACACTTGAAGATTTTCTCTGGATCAGTAGCTTTAAGCCCAGTAGGTTCAGCTGGGTGTTTTTCTTGATAAGAAAATGCAGCTCAGAATTATCTCTTGTATTCCCTTAATTTTCATCATCTTTTTCTGAGTTTGAAGTCCTCTATTTATAGGTAGGAGTCCTAGTGACTTGTATTTGAAATTCAAATATAGCCGTTCCATGTTTTGTCCCATTTGACTTGCTTTATGTCACTGTTCATAGTACTGACACAGTCAGACTACTTTTTGACAGAATGCAGTCTGTCCACCCTTTGACTTGTAACCATTGGATAAAGTCCTGAATCATCCCAACGTCCTTTTAATCTCAACCATTGATTTGTTTGATAAATCAGAGGTAGTTAGCTGTCCTTATCCTAGTTTTATTCCAATGTAATCTTGAATAAATCGAGATATATGTATCAGCAGGTTTATGAGTCTGCTGAAGTACATATCAGTAAGCTGAACTATAATTTGCTGTGTTTAAAACACAATGCAACTTACTTCTTTTATCTAACTTTTATTTATGAAGTTAGATTACACCTTTTTGCATATAACTAAGTTCCAATCACCATCCAACTTGTGCAACTTATACCTTGTACACAAGGTATATGTAATCAGTTTAGGTCATCACAGACTTCCCTAAATTCTGATTCCATATCCTTGACTTTAATCACTAAGTTTGATCCCTTAGCCTTCATTAACTGAGTTTGAGCCCTCAGTCTTCAGTCTTCAGCAGGTTCCTGACTAGTTTACTGACCTAGCTACCCTACTGATCTATACCAGTCTGCTGATATAAGTCAGCTGACCATTACAGTGCTTGTTTGATCAAACCTATACAAAGATCAAACTCTAATAAACCTATACATTTGATCTAGACATCTTTTTGCCTTTGCACTATAACAGTTACTCTGGCACTCATCACTAAAACTTAAAAATAAGTCCAACATACACGCATACCGGGAAGACCCCGGAGCTAATCGGTGCTAATCACCGTTAGTTAGCAAGTATATCTTCAGGCTGATGAACGCCATGCGTAGTGTCCTTGAGTGATGACGTACCCAAGATAAGCTAAGCTAGAAACGTTTAGTCATGACATGTCGATGGGCATGGATTGAACCTTAAATTGAGTCGGTCTCATAAAGATAATTTAATAATCATAATAATAACCTTTCGTTGTATAACTTAGTTATTCATTAGCTTCTCACTTTTACTAAGTACTTTGTACTTACCTCCTTTGCATTTTCTTTTGTATGCATTGTGGGGTGAGAAGACGAACAGGTTGATCAAGTGTAGATGACGACCTTTGAAGTCTTGACAAAGCTCTTAGTTTATTTCGTTGTAAAGGTGTACTAGACTAGTTGTATTTCTTTTCTTAGACTTGTTGTACTTCTACTTTTAAGACATCGTATTGTATAAGTCTTTGGGTTTTTCGTCGTTGTCATTTGACTATCCATATTTAGCATGGTTACTTTCTATTCATAGTAGCATTTATGTTTTTACCCGAGTCTTTTTAGCTTCCGTTTACTTTTATTTGATACGACGACGTAGAGGCTTGCGTATAATGTTAGATTTATTTAATGCTATACGCGCCGAACGTTTCTCTTCCGGATAAGGGCTCGGTATCCGGGAGCGGGGCGTTACACTTATGGCTTTGTTTGTTTTATATTATTTTATAACACGTTATCAGCACGAGACTCTACCATTGATAAATCAAACAGCTTGGAATTTGATTGGAAAATCTTTAGGAGTTTTTAGAAGAAAACTACGAAGGCCTAAAGATCAACAATGAAGATTTCAAAAAGAAAAAGAAAAAGAAAAAGAAGAGGCATGTTGGTGTCCACTTGATGGTTGAATACCACAAGTGCTCTATTGGGATATTGCAAAATCATGGGAGACAACCAAGATAAAAATACAATTTTGACAATCTCGAAAATTTCATATTGCTTGTGGTAAGTATTGATCTCCGGTATATTGTTTGTGGTAAGTATTGAGGTTTTTTTATTTTTTTATTTTATATGTTTCAATTCATTTTAAATTTTTTTTGTATGATTATACTATAAGTAGTTTGTTCCTAAAAAAATACTATAAGTATTTTGATACTAGACATTGATGAAATCAATAAAACGATGATGATATCAATCGAAAAATGATATGATCATATAAAGATGATCAATATTTTGAAAGTATATATATATATGGACATGAAATTCAAGAATAGCCTTTAAATGGCATAGAATTCACATAAATGGAAGATGAAACTTGAGATTGATTAAAGATGATGACAACATTTGAATCATTGAGCGTGTGACAACGCACATTATACCGTGAAAAAAAATCTCAATTAGAAAAAAATGGGAGAAGAAAATGATAATGTATGCAAGCGCTATTTTTCTATAAGGCTTCAAAAGAGCCATTGAAATAAAATTATTTAGTGATGAATATTTATTGATTACAAATACAATTTCTTGACATATATGTTTATTAGAAAAGCTGCATGCTCTATCTTCTGACTTATATTATACAAAAGAATAACAATAGCTGAAATTCATCACATAGAAGACCAGAAGTCTATTAATTCTAATGATTTATGATATGGCATGATTGGGCATCCCGGTTCCACAATGATGAGACATATAAAAGAGAATTCACATTATCATTCATTAAAAGGTCAAAAAGTGCTAAATTCTAATGAATTCTCATGTGTTGCTTGCTCACAGGGCAAATTATTTATTAAACATTCATCGGTTAAAGTTGATACTGAATCACCTACATTTCTAGAACGAATTCAGGGTGATATATGTGAACCTATAGATCCATCGTGTGAACCTTTTAAATATTTTATGGTTCTAATTGATGCATCGACAAGATGGTCACAAGTATGTTTATTATCTACTCGTAACATGCATTTGCTAGATTGTTGACTCAAATAATTAAGTTACGAGCACAATCTCCTGACTATCCAATTAAGAAAATTTGTTTGGATAATGCCGGTAAATATTCATCACATAAGTTTGATGATTATTTCATGTCAATTGGAATAGGTGTCACACACAAAATGGCTTAGCCGATTGTGAAATAAAATTGTTCGAAATAAAGCTCTATGCTCTCCCAAGACTCGAATTTTTTTTTATTGAATTTTATTTAGATATGTATAAAAATGAGTATCATATCGAGACATACAAAAAAGGAGGATTTATTCATGCTAAATAACATTTTCTTGATGATTTGAACAATATATTTGAACATGATGATATATGTCCATTCCTAGAAGAACTTAGTGACCAATATAATATGTATGAGTAATACAATGATATATGTACTATATTACATAAGATGCATCATATTATACAACTCCATTCTGGAAGTGAATACCATCAAATTAAATTATATAAGATGCATCATGCTACACAAGTACATTATGTCAAGTGAATGTCATCAAATTAAAATTTTAAGAAGTATCATTTCGTTCAATGAAGTGGACGTGAAAATATATTATTCTTCTGGAGATATCAATTACCGTGGTCATACCAAAATGAGACAACGGATGAAATGATATTGAAATGTCAAACTCTAGAAGAGATTATTCAAATTCCCCCGCTTGAAAAATATTCATGAAGTTTGTTGATACCCGCATAAAAGGATATCACATAAAAATGTAGAATCCGTCACGGGTTATTGCAAATATTCTGGATATTGATTGTGATAAAAGTATTGTATGAGATTAGCGGGAGGAAAAATAAATACAAATAAATCATATCTCATGACAAATATTATAATACAAATGAACTTGAAGTTCATATTTGAATAGTCGTGATTGAATCACGTAATACACACATAGTGTTGACAAAATTTACCAGATTAATTAAGAACTCTAAAATAGTTATCAATTATAAATGTTCTGGTAATATAAAAGTTATAAAGACATGTCATAAAATAGCTATATTGGATATCAATATATAAGACACAATAAGCATTGTCAATCTCATGTGGGGGAGAAGATGATCATGAAGTTCAGTGTATTATATTACTTTATCGAAACCCCCAAAGGAATGTCAAAACTAATGTGAATGATTTTTGAAGAATTTGAAATGACATAGTGCTACATATATTGATATTTATTATAACGCATGAAGTGTATGAATTATTTGTTTCCAAAAGATATACTACCTTCGTCCCAAAATGTAAGTCCATTTAGAAAACCAATAAAGTATTTATTACATTTTTTCATTCTATCCCTCATTTATTATATACTCAACCGCTTGCATTAATACCAATGAAAGGTTATTTTAGTCTTTTTAATCAAAATTAATGACACATAACAAATTTAACTAAATTTCTTAATAAGTGTGAAAAAATTCAAATGGACTTATATTTTGGGACGGAGGTAGTAATTCTCATAGACTTGAGATAGTTAAATAAATTTTATAATCATTGGAAACAAAAGTCAAATAGCACTTGATCAAGAGGCTGATATAGCAAAATTCATTGTGTTTCAAAATGTGTAAATCGTTTGAAGCGAATGACAGAGCATCAAGTTACAGATCGGTGTAATTACTCCATTTTTAACGAAGATCATTTCACGGCATTAGGGGGAGATAAGAAAACCCAATTATAGAATTAAAGAATGCCGCCCTCAAAAAGGAATTAAAGAATGCCGAGAAATTTTATAAAAATGAAAGATCTTCCACGCATCAGTTTAAATAAATTACGAAATTACTTTAACTTGCAATACTTAGCAAGTAATCTGCCAGATTCTTTTATTCAACATAAAGGAGTGACTATTTATAAATGCACCAAATTTGATTGTTAATATATCTACGCCGGAAACGTAAAAGAACGGTCGGTGTAAAAGATAAAATCCACAGAAAGTGATTTCAATATTGATATTAAGTCACTCAAGAAATATCTCAAGAGATTCATCTTGAAGCGAAAACCCTGAAATAAATTCGTGACGTGCATCAAATGATCAAATATCGTGGTTGCGGAACAATCAGATCCATATATTGATAATGATTTGGTTTATGCTACCAATGAATATTATGGGAGAATTTTATAATATACTCTCACAGTCGTTGACGACATCGTTGCCTCATATTTAGCTATTATAATATGGATCCAGAACCTAAGTCAAAAGTGAAGTGCTAGAAGCACGTAGACTGAGTAAAAATGAAATAAGCAATGGAGGGTGATATTGACTTGAAAATTTTGGTTATTTAGTGACCGAATATTGATTTATATCAATTATATTCTCTCAATACGGATAATATCATGTTATGCTACTTAATGTCTCTGGCAGCAACTAAGAATTTTTATATGTTGTTGAGACCGTATATTTATAGGTCATTAGACAAGAATATTTATATGAAAATTTATGTTGAATTTTAGACAAAAAATCAAGACATATATATTGTTGAGTTGCAAATGTCGTTATATTGCCTAGAACATTCATGTTAAATGTAATAAGATCAATAAGTAGATTCCTTATGAAGAAGGAATATATATATATATATATAGCTCATGCACAGTGACATGAGTCGTGTGGTATTATTTCCTCTATTATTATTTCTAAGAACAATCTTGATTGTGTTGCAAGTGTTACACAAATGAGTAGTGGGCATGATAATTTTTAGCCCCTACATTCAAATTGGACTTTAAAATAGATATGACTTATAAAATGTACGCTATAAGTGACAATCTGACAGATTTGTTTACTAAGTTCATTCCAACATCTATTTTGGAGAATTATGTTTATAGTATTGGAATGTGTACATTTGAAAGACTGATGTTGTCAGGGGGAGCGACAACTTCAAAACAATCTTAATGCTTTGGTCCTGAATGAACAATGACTGTACTTTTTTTCCTTTAACTAAGTTTTTTCTCACATGGTTTTCTTAGTTAAAGGTTTTTAATGAGGCAGTCAGTGCAACACATAAAAACGCATATGTCATGAACTATTTTCTTGGTCTAGTTTTTGTCCCACTGAGTTTTTCTAGCAAAATTAATAGTATGTGACATATACGTTATGCAACTTAGATAGAGCATTCAAATCAGCTCTATATTCAATGAGCTTTGTCTACTATTAAATTTGCGATGAAGATCATTCATCTCAAATTCAATTATATTTACATAAGTGGGAGAACACGTGATCTTCGAAAGAAATGTGAAATCAATATCACGATCAATCAAGGCAAAGTGTGATCCATCCATAATGATTCATTCACTAAACGAGATGTTACAAAGCATGTGCAATCAACATATTCTTACGGATGATTTACATCCGAAGGCGCGAGCTCGGACAATGTTTTTATCAGGGGGAGTAACACAAGAACAAATGAATATACTCTTTTTCGTTAGGATTTTTTCCTCAAAAGGTTCTTTCCTAGTAAGATTTTAACGAGACATATTCATTGTATAATGTACATCCAATGGGGAGTGTTATGAAACAATTATTGTGGATGTCCACTTGTATTCCTAAATTTTAATACTATTCATTATATCCTTATAAGTTAGAAATCTCAATAGGCATCCACACCTTTGTCATATTTAATGTAGTACTAATTGTAATGAAATTTACAATAGGTTCACTTCCTATATATATGTATCCCCTTCTTGGTTGTAAAGTGATGGTGACGAAATATAAGAAAAATTCACTTTCTTCCTCTCTACATCTTTGCTCTTATGACTTTGTTTGTTTTATATTATTTTATAACATATAAGAACATATACATGGTTTGGTTTGCTTTTTTAATTTTATTTTTTATGGGGCATTCTTTTATTAAGACTGTTTGACAAAAAAATGTTGCTCAAGTAGTTTTTGGAAAAACAAATATTGCTTAGATAATCTTTCTCATATTTTTTCCCTTCCTTACCCAAAAAACCCCTGAAAACGAGTTTGGACTCATTATTTACACGAGTTTGAACTCGTTACACGAAAACGAACTCGTTATTGGAACTCGTTCAATGAGTATGAACCCAAATCACTCATCTTCTTCAACCCCAAACACGAGTTTGAACTCGTTCATGAAATTGAACTCGTTATTCAACGAGTTTGAACCCAAATCACCATATTCTTCTACCCCAAATCACCCATCTTATTCAACCCCAAACACAAGTTTGAACTTGTTTCAACCCCAAACACGAGTTTGAACTCGTTATTCGAATTTGTCACACGAGTTTGAACCCAAATCACCCATTTTTTTCAACCCCAAAATCCCTCGCCAGAGCTCTGCCGGAACACGAATTCGAGCTCATTTGAACAAAAAAATGAGCTTGAACTCGAGCATGAAGAAAACGAGTTTGAAATTGAGGAAGAAGAAGAATGAAGAGGAAGAAGAAAGAAAGAATAAGAAGGAGGAAGAAGGAAGAATACGAAGAAAACGAGTTTGAAATGGAGGAAGAAGAAGAATGAAGAAGACGAAAGAAGAAGTATGAAATGTTAAAGATAAGAGGGGGTTTGAATTTATGTTCAAAATTAGAATTTAGGGGGGGAGGGGGAGAGAGAGAAAATTTGGGGGTGGTTTAAGAGGGGGCAAAATGGGGAACTCATTAATTTTGGCTTTTTCCTTTTTTTAAGAGCCTTTTAGTCAAAGAATAAATAGGCAAAACAAAGTTGAAAAGAGACTATATGAGCAATTCTCCCTATTTATATCTTTCCAGAGATTTTGATTTTAAACAACTACATGTCGGCGATAATAATAAAAAGGAAAAGGATAAGGATAGATTTATCTTCAAAACTCTACGTTGTGACGAACAATTTCCAAAATCAAGGTATTTTCGGAAAAAACGAACCGTTCGACGTACGTGCGTCAAATTTAAAACGCAATTTGACACCTCAGCTTTAAACAATCTTAAAACTATGAAGCGTCAAAAGAGGAGGATTTAAACCATCTTAGCTTGGAAAATTGTGTGACAAATCAAACAAAAGACAACTCATTTATTCCACTAAACTTGTCTAGAAACGGTTACAGTTATTTTTTTATATAAAAAAAATCTATGCTCTCCAACGCATTTCATGGGTTGCATCAACTTGGATCGTAACATGTCTCACAAAACTCATCATGCTCTTGAATTTGTAAGGCACGAGCGCCAATTTTCTTAGTAAAAAAATTGTGTCGTAGGTTCCACATCCCCGGATAAGCCGACTTATGAATCCACTTATAACATATTACATGCATATTCACATAATTCAACAAATATCAGATAAGCACCTAACACATTTTACAACTACACTGCACAATATCATGTTACTTGCGTTACAAGCCATCTTATTTATGTCACAGAGTTAAGGTTCATTATCGTTTTACGCCCCACCCCCAACACCACGCAATTGCGTTGGTTGACTTTTGTACATTCAATAATATTGGTGAGAGACACATCTCGTACATCCATCAACCTCACCATACATGCCTTAGCGTTACATATGTCTGGCCTCGATTACTACATATATGATCCCTAATAGATCAATATGTACCCACACTCGCACCCAAGAACAATCACAAATTGCACTGCGTACACACACACGAACATGCAAGCTAGCCATATACTACTTAGTCCCCCGTTCAGGAACTTACAACACACACACAATTGATCATCATGCCCCATTTTTCATGAGCATGTGTGAACACGTACACACAAAATACCATGTCGCCCATTTCACGAACCTGTGTAATTTCCACAAGCACGCACACACACCCATTGTGTCCCCTATTTTATAAACACATATGATCGTACACTTTGTTTCAGAATCATGCTTAATTTCCAAGCACATATCCAAATCTTTGTGTCCACGGTTTCATAAACACATATGACCACACGTGCGCAACATTACCGTGTCCCATATTTTAGGATCACACGTCCTTTCCACAATTATATCCATTTACTCACAAATGGTTCCAATTTCTCAGATACATTTTTCAACAGAGTTCCAAACACACATCAAGTATACTATCCAATAAGATTATATTTTGGAAACGGCTCCGGCGGTTTCGACCATCTTATTGTGGTGGGATCATACTCTGTCTCATCGGGCTACCCGAAAACTGCCGACAACATGTTTTTCGACATAACAATACTACAATGTAGTTTTAACAAGTTTTGCACAAAAAAAATAGATACATCAAGATGCGAACTTCGATCATTGATTTACCACAACTAACACATAGATTCACATGGTTATCACTTAAGGATCCTAATCATAATTTAACATCAACAACACATAATTCAAGACTCCAATTTTCATGCTAAAAGAAAAGAAAAGTCTAATACAATTAACTGAATCTTCCTTACCCGATGGATGTTATCTTTTTCTTCCTAAGACAACTTGTTATACCCTATTGTTATCTTACAAATCACTAAAAAGTCTCATATCATCTGGTAACTCGCCTCACACAAAAAATCATCATCACTGAACTAAGAAACACCACAAAAAAGAGCACAATAGACATCAGAATCCACTCCACTCCACACCATAAATAAGTCGCTTCTTCGATGGTTGCGATAGGGAGCCGACCCAACTTGTCTCGCCTGAGGTAGTTTTGCGAATTTGTCACTTCTATGATATCTAAGAACTTATTTATAGGTGTTTCTGAGTTTTAGGACAGCGGGAAACTATCTTAAAGGTTTTGAAAACTCTCATCTAACCCTATGAGAGAAATCAATGACAAAACAACCCTTACAATTATCACATACATAAGTCTACACCCAACACCATCTCACCACACATTTTTCATTTGTAAAAAAAATTAAAAGAGGTATGAACGCTCAAAACCATGTACAAAATGGTGTTTGTGTATAATTCCATTAGAATTTTGGGGGTAACTCTATCATTTTCCCAGAATGAAGATTGATATTTAGTTACCTTGCATGTAACGCGAAAGTCTTGGGTAACGATTTCATATTCCCATATCAATAATATATGATATTCATACAAAACATCTAACGGTTATGAGTAGTGTTACTGATGCTGGAAATATTGTACCCGAATCTAGACCCTAAATGCACAAAATGAGACCCGGCCAAAAAAGCTCAGGTTGTGACCACGAAAGGGCTCCTGATGGAAGCAAATTGACTGAATGTTTTGGCCTAGATTTCAAGATAGTTTCATGGAACAATCAAACAATTCATACGCAGCGGAAACGACGAATTCATAATATGTTTTTGATTCCGTTATTGATAGTAACACATAATTAATTAACTAACTTACAAGGGTCTTGAGAGATTTATACCCAACTAATTGAGAAGCCGTAGCCTTTCGGCTTGTATCTCCTAGTGATGACTATTGTACGTCGATTTGATCCTCGAACCACCCTTGAATATGCCTTCGAGAAACACTTGTGCCTTTCTCCTTCCGAGTGACTATGACAAGAAACTTAATCCAGCTCTCTATTTTCGTTGATGTAAGTGGAGTAGGGAATAGTCTATCTATAATATAAACTCTAGGACAATTCCTAATGTGAACATAATAAATGTTATTGCTCAACTCTAATTCTTTGTCTTAAAGATAAAAAATCCAATCCAATAGGAAATTAAATCTACTTTATTATTATTTATTTATCCAATAAATACATGCACATATGATAAATTAAAATAAAAAACTAAAATAATTACATGTGGCGTCATTATTGTGATATTGGGATAATACAAAATTAATTTTTATTTTATATTATTTAACCAATAAATAAAAACCAATTTCCATTTAATATATTAAAGTCCCGAGAACCATATTTCTTCTCGCATGTTAAGAACCAAACTAGAGACCATGGACTTATAAGTTATAGCCAATGGTTCCAATACATTTAATAAAATAATAACAAACAAACTATTTCTGCGCACTTTATTAATTTTAAAATTACGCCGCCATAAATATGAGCATGAACTCTAGCGAGTAGATATTACTTAATATAAATATTATTGAGTGTCCAGTGATATAATCATACCATATAGATTAACCCTCCATATCCAGTCCGTAAATGAAATAGGATAAGTTTCTGTAAACCTTATTCATTTTATCTTCTCATTATTTTTCATTCACTCACTAGCGTTTCTCTATTGCTGGTAAGAAGAGGAACCATGAGGTGGCAGAAGAGGAAGAACTGGTAGGAGAATGAAGGAGGAATCTCTTAAGAAGCCTGAAGTGGAACCTCTGGTGGATGGGACTGAGGCTGCTCTTGAGTCCTTGGTGAAGGCGGAGTTAAAGTAGTAGGAGGAACTTGACAAGAAGTAATAGGAGTAACTTGCTCAGACCGATTAGCTAAAGAACGAGTATTACGTCTACCGCCTGACATGTCTAAGAAAGAGGAAGGGTTAGAACAACTCACATTCTATGACCAACAACTAAAGATTATCATTCTATACATCAGTGTTTATGCCCAAGTTTAAGAAAATAGGCACCACTGTAACACCCCGCTCCTGGATCGCGAGTCCTTATCCGGAGATGGAATATTTGGCATATGACTTTTATAGAAAACCCTAAAACTCGCGTAAGCCTGACGTAATATTAGAGTAATTAAAAAATGCGATGAAGAAAAAAAAAAACTTGATGAGATTGGTGGAATAGACCTTCATGGTCTTCCATAAAAGCACAACCAACAAGAAAGCTACCGTTGTCAAACTAGATTCATAAATACTGAAGCAACAAAAACATCAAATACGACTCAATATGTCCAAAACTACTGAAACTAACTGGCACGTGTGCCTTATTTAAAGGAAACATACTAAAACAAATAGCTAAACATAAATAAGCTCCACGAAGTCCATCATAAACTTGCTCACCAAGATCATCATGACACTCTTCACGTAGCTACATGTCTTCATATTCTAAAAGAAATGTGTGAGCACTAGCTAGATGCTCAGTAAGGGGTAAGAGATCAAAAAGAAAGATTCATGTTCATATATGCCGGGAGACATGACATGAATTACTTCACCTAGTTTACATTATAGTTTCAATACATAAACTTGAATCATATATAGAAACTACTTTAAAAGCATACTATAAACAATGCATAAAACATTTTTTATTAACTATTTGGTTCATCTTGTACATATTTGTTCAGTTTCATTAGCTACCTACTTACCATGTTCATGTTCTTATCTACTTAGCGTATTCGTGTTACTTATTTCTGTACATATATATATCTTGATCATATACTTGAGTGAACAGACAATACCAAATAATTTAGGGTACAACGCATGCTTCCAACTTAGCATGAGGGCCTTGTGCAACTTGGGTAATATGACTAGCCAACATCTCATGTGACACACTAAATTATGGTATCCTTATAATACTTTGAGCTACAACAGGGGTAATCCAACTAGCCATACATCCAATATGATCCTTAGATTGCAGTACTCTTATAATGCATTGCATTTAAAGAATTGTACCTTACCAAGAACATTTGACAAACACATAAAGAATGTAAAGGCATGTAAAGGCACATAAAGACATGTTTAAGGCATATTCCAACATGTGATCATACAAAGGTCAATAACAACATCATACTACCAACCTATTTCCACTACTCGCAGCAATATACATAAAAACAATTTGCAGAAATTACCAAACAACATGAAGTATTTGAAATGACCTACTCAACCGCTTAGGCTCGTTTTTTGAGCTGCAACTACTCTGCAACAACTCTACACACATAATTATGTCTAATTTCATGTAATATACCAGAAAAACAATATAATAATAAAAACTAGATCTTTAAAATAAAAACGAGTTCCTTTTTGATAAGAAGACTTCCTTACCTACTGATGTCAAATCTACGAACCAAACTGCAACTACGCCCTCCCTGAAACTATGTGAATCTACAAACAAAAAACGAAACCAACATGAATTTTACGAAAATCTAACCAAACCAAAATCAAAACTAAGAACTTTTACGAAAAGATAGATTTTACCTTCTAAAAAGGATTTGAGATTCGAAACAACTCCTCCAACTAGTTCAACTTGAGATTTGAAACAACTCCTCCAACTTGATCAACTTCGAATTCACAAATGTGATCTGCAGAACGAACACATAAACAATCAATCAGAGCTGCAAAACTTGCTTAGGTCATTTCTCCAACTGGTGTAATAGAGAAGCCGATTGGTGCTATATGGCATGACACCAAAAAAACGCAAAATTTTGAAGTTTAGGATTTCCTAAAACTTTTCTATGGACTTTTCCAGAGTCTCAAAAATTGGCCCTTTTTTTTGGCTTAAAGCCCCGGTATCCGGAACACACTGGACCGATTAATCCGGAGTCGACCCGTGACTCTTACTCAAACCCACTGGTCCAACTAATCCGGAGTCGGCTCAGGTCGTGCTTTGAAGAGTCTGACTTTTACTTCGCGTAGCGCCGACTCAACAACTCTTTCAACACTAGCGCCGTAAGAAGAGAATCGAACCGATGATATCCTTAGAAATTCTCAAATCACTTACCACTTGAGCCAATCTACTTGATTTCAAAGATCGGTTTTCATCAACTTAAAGACTAAGAAAAATTTAAAAGAAAAGGAAAAGAAAACATAATTTTGAGAAGGCATAACATTTTTTTCCAAGAGCATCTCTTTTTTTAAGGGAGAGACCAAGAGCATCTCTAATAATAAAGTTTTTATCACAATCTCACATCATTATTTTGTAAAAATTTTCTTTATAAACATTTTTTCATACAACTTTTAAAATTGTTTATAGACCCATTAGATATAAACATTTTCTTTTCTATTTTTTTCTACCACATAAATTGAAAAAAGAATAAGAGGAATGCACTCAGCCATCGAACTCTCATTTTGTCTTCATCATCAGAGTGGCAATGCACAAAAAAGAAACAGAAAAATATCGATTGGACAAAAATGTCAAAGTCGTGAAGGAGAAGCTGCCTCATGGGAGAATAAAATTGACTCGCAAGTCGCCGCTTTGGTTTTTTCTTGTGGAATTTGCTTTTATTCCTTCGCCCCCAAGTTTAGAACTTGAACTTATAGACCATCTTCCCCTTCACAATTTCAATTATTAACAACACAATTCATTAGTCATGGCTGAAGAGAATCTCGATAACAGTTCAGCTGAGACCCAAGTTTATGATCTCGAATCTATACTTTCCTCTTCTGACAGGAATTTTCTCATTCGCAACAATGGGGAGCAGGTATGTAATTATTCAATTTGTTCTATTTTACTGTATCGTGCTAACTGTGAATTTCGTGAACTTGAATTATGGTAAGAAACTGCAACCAGTTGAGTTGGAAATTGATCGGCAGATTAGTGGTTTTTTCCTGGATTAATTGGATTCCACTTTGGATTCCGTCGATTGATCATCTCATTTGAAAATCGGATTCCACTTTGAAGATTACACATCTAGGATTTTATGAAAACTTTAATTTCCAGTTTCATGAACGTTCTTCTGACTTTATGTGAAGTAACAATCCGTGATTAAATCGCTTGAAATATGGAAATCTAGATATCCAAAGATGATTTTAGATATCTATTACTTTCGAAATATATCTTCTTACTCTGCTGAACTGAAAGATTGTTTTTTTTTTTTTTTTTTTTTTTTTTTTTTTTTTTTTTAAATTCAAAATTACCATTGTACAAGTAAAGATAGTTTTTTTCAAAGGAAACAAGATCAACTTGTCTTTGGTGCCAAAACATTTGGTAGGAGAAATTTGTCATTAGCTGTTTCATTTTTGTATGATGATAAGATGCTACTCCCAATTTAGTTTCTCTTTGAATTGTTTCTAATTTTCTCGTAGGGTTCTTCTTCTGTCACATGTTAGTATTGAAACGAAATCATGTGATATTCTAGGGAGTTGGTTAAGGAACAGAGTAATGAAATCCAAGGTCTCCAGTGCTAATTTTAATAGTTGTTTTCCTTTAGTACTTCTCTTCTCCCTGCTGACTAGAAAGATTGTGTTTCTGATTGGAAATGACAATTTTGCAGGTTAAGATTGATTTCTTGAAGGGGAAAAAAGTGGGTTTGTATTTCTCAGCATCGTGGTGTGGCCCATGTCAGCGGTTTACGCCTACCTTGATAGATGTATACAACGAGCTCCATCCTAGAGGTGACTTTGAAGTTGTGTTCCTATCTGGTGATGAAGATGATAAGGCCTTTGAAGGGTATTTCTCTAAGATGCCTTGGCTAGCCATCCCATTCTCTGATTCTGCGACACGGGATCGATTGGATGAATTATTTAGTGTCAAGGGTATTCCACATTTGTTGATTCTTGATGAAAACGGGAAGGTATTGACAGATAATGGAGTTGAGATTATCAGAGAGTATGGGGTGGAAGGATATCCGTTTACTTCTGAATGGATAAAAGAGATTAAAGAGCAGGAAGAAGTGCGTAAGAGGGAACAGTCATTGAGAACTATCTTGATCTCTCGCTCTCGTGATTATGTTCTAGCAGCTGATGGAAAGAAGGTATTTACATTCAGAATCTCTTTAGTGTGTGCTTGCCAATATGTTTGATGAAGTTATGCACACTGATTTTTTCTTATTATCATGTTATTGGGTTCACCCTGAATCTGTTAGGTCCCTGTGGCTGAACTTGAAGGGAAGATTGTGGCCTTGTATTTCTCATTGTCTACTTTTCCCAGCTGCCTCAGTTTTACCTCGAAATTGACAGAAGTTTACAAGGAACTGAAAGAAAAAGGCGAGAAATTCGAGATAATCATGATACCTCTTGATGATGACGACGACGACGATGATGAAAATGTGACATTAAAGAACTTTCCATGGCTGTCATTGCCTGTCGGTGATAAGATCTCTCAGAAGTTGGTACGTTATTTTGAGCTGCATACCCTACCCACTCTGGTTATTATTGGTCCAGATGGGAAAACTCTTCATTCTAACGCCGCGGAAGCCATTGAAGATCATGGTATTCTAGCATATCCTTTCACTGCTGAGAAGTTTGCTGAGCTTGAGGAGATAGAGAAGGCAAAACGGGAGGCGCAAACACTTGAATCCATTCTTGTCTTAGGTGATCGAGATTTTGTAATTGGAAAAGATGGCGTTCAGGTATGGATTTTGTTTGCTTAGACATCTATGATTTCTGGTTTTATCATGTATATTTGTATGGTGTCTGGTTTATGGGCATTGCTGCGATTATGTGAATTTTTCTTCATAAATCATACGTATTATACGAGGTTATCATGAAATTCGCAAGAGAGGATATGGATTCGGTATCATAAATGGCTTGGAGCATGAAATCCTGTCTTTTTGTTTAGTTTGTTATGTTATTGTAAGTGAAATAATGCAGTACCCTTTGTTTCTCTGTATATATATATAGATTCCAGTGTCGGATCTTGTTGGGAAAAACATCCTCCTTTATTTTTCGGCTCAATGGTGCCCACCTTGCCGAGCCTTTCTGCCAAAGCTTGTTGAGGCATATAACAAGATCAAAGCGAAGGACGAAGCTTTTGAAGTGATATTCATATCAAGCGATAAGGATGAAAACTCGTTTAAAGAATTCTTTTCAAACATGCCATGGCTGGCACTTCCCTTTGGTGATGCAAGAAAAGAGTCATTGGGAAGAATATTCAAAGTTCAAGGCATACCCATGTTGGTAGCAATTGGACCAACCGGCAAGACTGTCACAACCGAAGCAAGGAGTCTTGTAATGTATCAAGGCGCTGAAGCATATCCATTCACGGAGGCGCGTATGAAGGAGATCGAGGCACAGTATGATGAGATGGCAAAAGGGTGGCCTGAAAAGATAAATCACGCGCTTCATGAAGACCATCAGCTTGTCCTTACTAGGCGTCAGGTATATACGTGTGACGGATGCAACGATGAAGGGCAAGCATGGTCATTCTATTGTGATGAGTGTGACTTTGATCTTCATCCAAAGTGTGCTTTGGAAGAAAAGCAGGATCGCAAAGAGGAACACGACGTTGCAGAAGATGGGTGGATTTGTGAAGGAGACGTATGTCGGAAAGCTTGAGACTTGGTAAAATAACTGAACGTTTTTCAATGTTGCTTGCTGCTATTGTGATGTCTGGAAAAATAAAGTAGAACATAGTAGGTGTTTATATCTATAATAATATTTATATGCTTACTGCTGGTTGGTTTCTGTATTCTCTCACTGAGAAGGGATGTTTTCACATGTCCTATTGAGAAGTGAATGTGAAAAGTGTTTGAGGATGCATTTGTGATAATATGTGTACTTCATAAATGGAGTTCAATCTCCCTAACCTCTAATTATTTTTCAGAAATATACTTGTCGTTTGAATTAGCCTATTACGAGTAGGCCTATAGACGAGCCGAACCCTACCGAACCCTGGCAGGGTTTGAGCTCGGCTCGGTGTGTTCAATCGTATCATCAATTTAAGAATATATTAAATCGATCACAATCCGTATTCAATCCAAACCTCAATATCTATATCATCTCCTTTCTCCCCCAGCCGTCCCCACCAGATAGAAAACCAAGAATTAGAGAACAAGGAACTTAGAAAGATGAAGATTCATTGCTATTACTCCTTACAACTCAGTTGATATCAAGCGACTAATTAATTAAATCGGCATTACTTTTATCGGCCCCCTCAAACGAAATGACACTTCTAGGACATTGAGTTTACTTCTGAATTGACTGAAAGGATCCGGAGGCAATGCCTTGGTGAGTGCATCACCAACCTGATCACTTTGAAGGTATGTGATGGGAGTCAACTTCACTGCACTTTTGTATGTGATCTAGCCCATGTTTATCATTTTATTGGCGTGTTTTGGGTAGATTTAGGCATTTTCAAGAGTAATATCGAGAGTTATACGCACGGGGAGTTAAACTGTCACATCGTTAGTAAACTCCGCCTTTTTAGCGATATTTACCTCATTTCCGAGCACTTTTGTCTTGCGGAATTATGCGTGGTGTTTTGTTAGTGTGTTTATTGCAGGACTTAGGTGACTCGAGGCCCGGAAGGCGATATTTTAAAGTGAAAGAGTTTATCAAGGCACAAGTGTAGCATGAAAGTAGAGGAAAATCGAGTTTGGAGTGAAATCAAGGCAAACTAGCGTTTGCCCTACCCCAAACTGGCGTTTGCATCAAGCTTAGGTCAAACTAGCGTTTAGCCAATCCAAACCGGCGTTCACGGAATTAGCACTTGATACTGAAAGTTGGGTTTTCAGGCAAACTAGCGTCCAAATCACCTCAAACTGGCGTTTGTGTGGGTTCAGCTCGAATCGAGAAGGCTCATACAAGGCAAACTAGCGTTTGGCCAATGCAAACTCTAGTTTGTCCCCGACAGCAGTATTTCGCCGTACATGTTCGTTAATCTTTATTTTGACCCATCTTGGAGGCAGTTTCTGGTCAAGTCGTCTTCATGAAAGTTGTAGGTAATTGAACGAGCTTTCCAACGCATCTTGAATCGTTCAAATCGGAGCTCTACACAAGAAGTTATTGCTGATTTACTGAAGACAAGTCAAATGGGCCGAGTTGGTCGGCCCAACTAGGTCAAAGTCGCGAATTTTGCCTATTTAAGAGCATCTAAACCTAAGAGAACATATATTCTGATTTTTATTGGCCTAGACTGAGTTCGAGGCCGGCTTAGGTGCTTAACCCAGCCACTTCGGCGATGGTTATGACAGGTTGACATCTAAATAGTCGGATTAGAGCTCTGGACTAGACTCCGTATTTCAATTTCTTAGTTTAGATTTTTTATATAGAGTAGAATACGATATTCGATCGATAGCTTGGTGGACTTCGTGCCTGGGATCATTGTATGAATTAAAGGTTGATATCTTTTGCTGATTTGGGATTCAAAAGTCTTGATCTACAATGTTTTGATCTTCATTATTGTGAGTTTCCTGATTTCGATTTGTTTTCTCTCAATATGGTTTTGATTGTGTAGATCATTAGTTTGATGAAATTTACTTTGGATAAAAGTCTTGATTCAGATATTTGTTTATGCCGTGAAATAATAAAAGCTTCGATCTTTTGTCTTGTTCATATACTCTTTGTCCTCTGATTTTAACACAAATTTTATATTTGATTCAATCTCCCTGTGGAATCGACCTCGGACTCTGAACGCACTACCTACGATCGACCCGGTTCACTGCCGGTTAGAAAGTGAGTGTTGCCTAAGGTTTCGAGTTTTATAAATTGTATTTGATCAAGCCGGATTGCGAAATCTCTACTTACCAGTATGTACTGAACCTTGAGCTTGTGGTCAAGTGCATGATTCCTGACAAGATGAATATCATTGTCTATGTGCTTTGTCTTTGAGTGATAGATTGATTACGATCTAAGATAGTAGCTTCTGTGTTATAACATCAAGCGGTAGGTATCTTCTTTGTAGGCTGATGGATTTTCTTCAGAAGTTGAACAATTCACTCTCAGCTGAGAGATTTGCGAGGCTTCCGTCTTCATATTCAGTGTTGGATCTAGAGACAACATTTTGCTTTTTTGAGCTCTATGCAACCAAAGACACCTCAAAGTACACACGTGACGATACAGGGTTTCACTCCCTCCACGTGTCATCTATCGGTTGGTCATCACACTGTAAATAACGCCAGTACATTCATGTCGATGCCCAGGCTAGAGGCAAGAGCCATCTCATGAACGCCAGGCTACGACGATCGACTATCGACTACCGAGCAGTGTGAGGCGACAAGTCCATAAGGACAGAGTCCACACCAGCTAGCAGTGTGGGATAACGAGTCTAGAGTCGATCACCACAGTCGGAAGTATCGACTTAGAGGCGTGGTCCACACCACCGCCCAAGCCCGTTAATAGCGATAGCTTGGGCAAGGGGCCAAGGCCCATTTAAGGGTAAAGGTGACAATAACATAAGCCGACTTAACCTTAGGGTTTAGGCAAGTGTTGTCATTATAAATACCCCATTCCAGGAACTACGTAAGGCTTGATTCCTGGAATTGAACAGGATACGTAGGCAATTCAAGAGAGCATCTTGGACTCAGCCGCAAACATAAACACTCACCCCCTCATTCCTTTTTGGCATTAAGGTTCTCGTGTGTTCATCACTAGATTAAATTAGGGCTTAAATCATCAAGGTGACATAATTTGTCATCGCCATTGGCGCTGTGAAGAGGCCTTCTATTGATTGAATACGCAAGAACACGATGCCGCCAAGAAAATCGCATCTAAAATCGCTGCGTCCAAGCTATCGATCAAGGCTCCTGGATTAACGAGCCGATCGATCCTAATGTGCTAGAGAAGAAGATCCACCTTGGATCCGATTCAAAGATGACCCTCAATCGAAAATGGGGAAAAAGATCCAGCTTTGAATCTTATCCGTGAGACCCACCAACCGTAAAAAGCAGCTCTCACCCTGCATATCGGGCGCTTGCGATCGGTTCAAGGTGGGTGAATTTGGAGGTAATGTCCAGGATAATAGCCGAGGCGATTCTGGCATGAAGGCGAGCGCAGCGCCGCCGCCCAGAAAGAAGCTATGGCGGAAGGCGGCCAGAAAGACGTAGTGGACAAGCCTAAACAGACTCCTGGGGACGAAATAAGCGCATCATCTAGCTCAGTGGAAAGGAAGAGACGTGAGATCCACCAAAAACACCAGAGAGGGGATGATGATAGCGCCAGGGAAGAGTTGAATGCAATTTTGGGAAAGAACCAGGTTTCGTTGTGGCTCGAGTCTCCCTTCACAAAGGAGATCGAGAGCTTCCCTAAACCTGCCGGGGTTTAAGATACCTAAAATAGAACCTTATGATGGCACCACCGACCCGGAGGACCATCTCCAAGTATCTATCTCAAATGAGGTGGATGGGGCACCCGATGCAATGCGCTGTCGGGCATTCGAGACGCTACTCGTAGGTCGAGCAAGAGAATGGTTCACGGGGCTACGACCAGGGTCGATCTCGATTTTGCCATGCTCGCCGAAAGTTCCGAGATGCGTTTATAGTCAATAAGAAGTTTCATCTCGAGTGCCACGCACCTCGCGAACGTGAGGCAAAGAAAAAGATGAGACAAGAATGGAATATTTGAAGAGGTTTAATCTCGAGGCCATGCAGTGTCAAGGACGCAGACGACCGACTTCGATCACATCGTTCGTAGGGGCTGCGTAATACTAAGTTATACATGAAGTTGAGCGTAGACGCTCCCCATACCATGGACGAACGTGTCAATGTGGTGCATAGATTCTCATCTGGGGGAAGAGGCGCATGCGGCACACACCAAATCCGACCGGATGGAATCCAAGAAGGACACTGGTTAAGGTGAAATTTATGATTTATATGACGTTATTCCCGTAACAATATCCTTGGTATTTTAGTACTTTTTATAGAAAAGTGTTGGTTTTATCGAATTATTGAGTGAACGAGTTTTAAATGTGTTTAAATGCAAAATCGAGATATTTACGTGATTTTATCGGTGTTTTATGTTTATCCGTATGATGTTACATTTTGCATGTTTCTATCATGTTTCTAGGTACGTTTGCATGATGAGTAAGGAGCTTAAACGATGATCACATGAAGATGGAAGAGTTGAAAGATGTTTAAGTGAAGAATCATTGAAGAAACCGAACCAGGCATTTCATGGGAATTTTGTCCACACTTGTAGGCACTTTCAGGAAAGTTGTCTTGATGAAAGTTGTAGAGGATTGAAATAGCTTTCCAACGCATGTTGAATCACCTCATTCGAGCCCTAGAAGTGAAGTTATGAGCAAAATACTGGAGCTGGGTCCTGGGCGGGCGTCCGGATTAATTACGAGTTGAAATAATATTCATGGACGGGCGTCCATGATGATGAACGAAGCGTCGGAGCGGTTATCAGTAGCAACCGACTTGATTTTTCCTATAAAAAAAGCGTGATCTTTACCCTAATGACACATTATTCAACCCTAAAAACCTAGGGGCAGGTTGTGCTGCGTTTTAGTTTTTTACTCAAATTTTATGCTTTTAAATCTCTAGATTAGATCTTTCAATTTATGTATTTTATTCAAGCAATTCAAGCCTTCAAGAAGATGCTAAGAGGCTAAACCTCTTTGAACAAGCGTTGTGAAGCCGTCAATTCAACAGCTTGATTTCTAGTTCGTGATTATTTTGTGAGTTCTATTTCAAGTTCGCTTCTTTTATCATGTTTTGTATGTTTTATTGCATGTTTAATCGAAAGATGCTTGCTTTGATGATTGTTTATATGATGAGAGTCATGTCAACCTTAGATCACCATGATAAAAGATTGGATCTTTGATCTAAATAAAACGAAAGTTATTAGATTGATTTTCTAGATTAGAAATCGAAAGATTTCACGCCTAGGTTAGAAAGACGTAATCTTTAACATCGAAAGATAAAAGATTAGGAAACAAACTTGTCTACGAGAGTAGGAGTTTATGCCTTCGATTAGGTGAATCACGACTTGAGTAGAGATCACGAAATAATCCGAATTGGAATTGAATGTTGATAGGATAGGTGGATCAATTGCTTGTTCGTTCGTTATACTTGATTTATATCCCTTAAAACTTGAGTTGCATAGTTTAGTTTACTTTTGCACTTAGTTTAGTTTAGTTAATAAGTTCATACCCGTATCTTGCCTAGCATGGAGTAATCCTCTCGCTCTAGTTAATTTTCTGCATATTTGGTAGTTTAGTTCTTCGTTTAGTTTAGCTTCGTGACATAGGTTAGTTTAAACAAAAAACTAGGATTAACAACAGTCTAGTTCCCCGTAAGATCGACCCGGCATAGCCTCTATACTACGATCCTTATACTTGAGGTTAACCGGATTATTACTTGTTTTGTGTTAATAAATTCCGTGACAAGTTTTTGGCGCCGTTGCCGGGGAACCGGACGGTTTGCCTAGTTTTTGTTTTTGTTGTTTTTCGTTGCTGTTGTTGTTTTGTTTTATTTTCTGTTTTTAGGTTGTTAGTTAGATTAACCTTTAGATATTATGTTAGTTAGGGTTTCCTTAGTTAGGTTTTTGGTTTAGATTTTTAGGGTTTAGATTTTTAGGGTTTTAAAGGTTTGAGTTTTGTGATTAGTTCTTTTTCTTTCTTTCTTAATCCCCTTCTTTTCTCGCTTTGTTTTTGATCTTTTACATCCGACGAAGCGTTTGATTTTGGACGCCCGTCCACTATAAAATTTCAATTCAGATCAATTTCGACCCTTAGACGAGCGTTCATCATTTTGGACGCCCGTCCAAGGATTATTCGAAAGACCGGACGAGCGCTCGCTTTTGAACGCCTGTCAGCCCAAACTCTGGACAAACGCTGCTCACATCTGTGGGCGCGCCGTTTGTTCTCTTTTTTTCTTATTCTTGTTCTTCTCTTTCTTCTTGTCTTTTATTTAGGTTTTTGATCTTAGAATTAGGTTTTTAATCTTTTAGTTAGATTTTAAGTTCTTAGGTTTCCTTTTCTTAGTTTAGGTTTTGAATTCTTAGTTTTAGATTTTATTTCCTCATATTTAGGTTCCTCTCAACCTGATTTTTGGGTTCGGTTTATGCAAACTCGTAGTCACAAGGGCCATTACTTTAATCCTCGACCTCGAGCGGACCATAGTCCGACCTAATAGGCGAAGACTTCGTTTTGACGAAGAAAACGCAGAAGATCAAGAGTTTGAGCAATCTTTAAGAAGGGAAATCGAAGAAACTGTAATTATGGCTGCTGAAGATAGACGTACGTTGGCAGACTACGCCATGCCTGGTGCAGTAACTGTCAACCCGGCTATCGTCTTACCAGCCATTACGGCACATACCTTCGAACTCAAACCCGGTCTCATTCAGATGATGCAGCATGCATCAATGTTTCACGGGTCCCCTTCTAAAAACCCTCACACACACGTACACACATTTCTGGAGATATGTGGTACGACACGCATTCAAGGTGTGAGTGAGGATGCGATTAAACTTACATCTGCTTTCCGTTCTCTTTGAAGGGAGAATCTAAAGAGTGGTATAGCTCCCTCCTCGCAGAATCCATTACCACTTGGGCTGCATTGGAAAAATAATTTTTAAGCCAATACTTTCCACCGCCAAGACAAATTTCAAAGGTTTAAGGGAAATATTCAATTTTATCAAACGGAAATGTAATCATTCTTTGAGGCATGGAAGAGATTTAAGGCTCTTCTTCGTAAATGCCCTCACCATGGTTTAGACTTGCAAAGGCAAGTCAATACTTTTTCAGTGGGTTGACCGAGCTCACCAAGGGCATGGTCAATAGTTCATCAAAGGGGCATTCTCCGAGGAAAACGCCTCAGAGGGGTGGGCATTGTTCAAGACATTGCCAAATATAATTATGCCCCTCCTTTCAAGTCATTGAGCACCACCTCCTCCTCCTAGGATCGAGGAGGTGAAAATGCAAATGAAATCGCCATGTCAAACAAAGAAATGGCTACTCTCACGACATCTCCAAATCCGAGTTATCGACTCCTTCATTTCTACTGAACTCTCAAGTTCATCACCGCGAAATTGCTCTCTCGATCGCCATATGGTTGGCCAAAGTCAATTCAATTCCCTGCTTCCTTATCAAGTCAATGCCGTCCGAATCATGGGCCAGATAATCAAGTCGCATGCCAAGTATGTGACGATATGGGGGCACACCGCTGCTTTTCTATCCTATGATTGGACAACGCAGAGATCAATGCCTTCAATGGCCAGCCGAATCGAGGTTTGGAAATCAATTCTCTGGCAGGGCAATTTTCAAAATCGGGGTTTCCGTCAAAGCTTCAATCAAAACTCGAATCTCAATCGAAACCCTAATTTTAATCGTAACCCGAGCTTGAATTCCTCCAATCTAAATCAAGGGTTAAATCAAAGTTGGCCTAACAATCCAAATCCCGCATTTCAAAGTCGGTCTAGCCAACCTTTCTCTCAAAACATTCGAACTCTCAAGGCCCTCTCGCCGATGATCTTGAAGCTTAGATTGGACTCCTATCGAAGGAGTCAAGGAGCGAACAATAACTTCCAGAGGAGCAAAATAATAATATCCAAATGTTGATGAGCACAATCAAGAACCTTGAGAAGCGGATGGTGACCAAAGAAGCTTTAGACCATCGAGGCGATTGCCCGATTTTATGGAGAAAAATCCGAAGGTGGCCTAAGTAACTCAAACTGATTTCAATTGTGGCCAAAGCACCGACTCTAGTTCCTTCGATTCCTTATGGCATACCGCAGGCCAAAGCAATGAATCTTAGAAGCGGTGCTCAATCGAGTGGTCCCTCTCACCAGGGAAACCACTAGCCCCTCCTCGCCAAGATAAGGCGGGAGGGAAGTTGAGCATCTACGCTCCCCGCTCGCAAGAAAAGACTCAGTGGTGATCCCCAGAGGTGAAGAAGTTGTAAGTCCTCGTGTGGTCTGCTCCTCGAGGAATGAAGAATCAAGTGAAAGTCGGAGGGTGATCCCCACTAATAATAAAAAGTCTGAAAAAGTTGTAAGGTGGAAGGACATGGAAGACGGGTCACAAGCTGCTTCCTCAAAGAAAGTATTTTCTAAGAGTGAGTTGAAGAAGCTTCCATTTCCACTCTAGGAGAAGCAACATTCCTTGAGTGAAGTTAAGAAATATGAAAAAGTGCTTAATTTGTTGAAAAAAACTCAGTTAATCTTCCATTATCTCAAGTTTTGGTTGAGATGCCTAAGTATACCAAATTCATCAAGGATATTGTTTCTTCAAGAAGAAGTTAGCGAGAAATGGATCAGCAATTGGTGAGGATTGTTCAATGATCAATTATCCGGACTTACCAATCAAAAGAGGTGACCCCGGAAAATTCGTGCTCACATTGCAGATGGGAGGCTTAGTCTTTCCAAATTCTTTATGTGACTTGGGTGCATCCATCAGTCTGATGCCATTGTCTGTGTGTGAGCAGCTGGGTTTACAAAGTCTTCTAGAACTGATGTATTATTTTTATATGATTAAATATACGTAATATTATTATGTTTTATGAACGAATTCTATGTAAAATATGTGAAATTATGATATAATTAGTATAAAATATTAATCTTTATAGTTTAGTATAGTTAGTAGTAAAAGTTAGTATTTATAGTAAAAAGTTGTAGTTTTTACCGGTTTTTAGTGACCGGAGTATTGTGTCTATTTTACACGGGTATTTTGTGTTTATTTCATTGCAGAATCCTAAGATAAACTGAAATCCCGAGTATCGACATTTTTTTGAAGTCAAATTCAAGTTGTTGGAAGGAAGTTATAAAGCGTCACGATGTTAAATGGTCAAGGGATAATTGTTTCTTAATCTCGAATGACATGTATTGGGAATGACTCATAAAAGACATTTTCCGGGAAAATGTTCTTCACGAAAGTTGAAGATCTTCATAGAAGATTTCTAAAGCACTTTAAATCATGAAGATTAGAGGTCTACAACTTAAATGATGGTCAAGTGGCTAATTGATTCGTACTATTGAAAAATCTCGAAAAGGACACGTAATACAAATGGCTCATCGAGAATGTATTTTCTGAAGAAGTGGTCTTGATGAAATTTGTAGAGAATTCAACGAGATTTCCAATGAATCTTGAATCATGTCATTTGGAGTTCGGGAATGCAAGTTATGAATTTTACAAGATAATGATATAATTATATAATTATATATAATTATAGGTAATCATTACCTTCTCTAACCGCTCATATGGGAATCATCATTAGTAACATGGGGCAATCATTACACCGGACCGATCCGGCAAAAATTCAGACCGGTCCGGGAAGGGAGTTTTTCTATAAATAGGATGCAGAGACTCACTTTCAGAGTGTACCAATATATATACACAATATTCTATATATATTCTCTATCCCTCTTTTCTTTAGTTTGTAAATAGGCCTTATGCCAAAATAAATAAAGTAGTAGTAGTATCGTAGTAATGCTCGGAAATTATCGGAAGTTCGATGTTGTTTGAAGTCGTTGTAATGTCCGGAAAAGAGGCGATTTCTAAGTCAAGAGATTGTAATCGGGTAATTTCTATAATAATTATGTTTATGTTTGTTATTTTCTTCTTTTAGTTTTTATAATGTTATTAGGCTAAATCTAATAACTAGCCAAAGTTATGTAATCGTATTATTTCGATCTTTTCGTTAAAAGAATGATGTTAAAATAAAAATGATTAAAATTGAGTTAAAATGAATCTTTTTCTATTTCGCTACGTAAATGATAACATATTCGAATGACGTAATCAATCATGATGAATACCACATATAACTCGACGATGAACCCACCGCAGAAGTCGATATGAGTAAAAATAGAAAAACCGGAGGGTAAAATGGCCGTCTGATTAACGGAATCCTATTTCCTACCGGGGGCGATTTGTCCTAGTAAAACAAATCTTATTAACTTTGTACTTTCGAGATCTTAATAATGTTAAAATCACGCTTTAATTGAAACTACACCGCTTGTATTAAATTGATCCGCTTGACAACCGGAGCCTCTTGAATAACATCGCCATCCGACAAATGGAATCACCTCTTTTATCCGGGTAGATTTGTACTGCACTGCTTTGACTAACTAAGTTTAGCATGGGCGCTTGTGGACATTGGATCGATGACAATTTGACATATGACAATTTCATACGCCGTGTGAGGAGGAATTGTTGACATTAGAGTACACCGCTTCATTTACTCAATTGGACCTAATAAAAGGAAGATCGAACACATTCTATTAATTGAAAAGATCGAATAAATTGATTACATATACTTTGGCTAGTCTAGTCTATAAACTATATATTGGTATCTATATATTTATATATATATATATATATATATATATATATATATATATATATATATATATATATATATATATTTTTACTATTTATGTACATCTATATATATTTATATATCTATATATATTATATTAGAATAACTTTTAAATTACGCATTTATTTTATGTCGGTTAGAGTAGTAGTAATCAGTATTATAAAATTGCGGTTTAGATCGAGTTAATAGCAAATCTTTGGTGTTTAACCACACTTAAAAGAATTACCACTTTTTCCCTCGAGGATTCGACACCGACTCACCACTTTATCACTACAATTTGACCCGGTACACCGCCGTTAGGATCCGTCTAACCTAGAAAAGGTCTGTCCCTTTCTTGACGCCGCTTCTAAGGCTTGGTTTTGGTGACGTCGGCTTTCTCGCGCGCCGTTGCCGGGAAACAAAGTCGCTATTTTTTTTTTGTGTCTATGGTTACTACTTGTATTAGCTTAAAAATTCTCGAGGATAAACCAACACTCTTCTTATCACATTTCTTTTTTATTTTTCGTTGGTATCTACTTTCTTTTAGTACCAATTTTCTTCTTCTTTAAAACTCGAGCATTTTTTATTTTCGTTAGTTGATGACCGTAAGCGGTAAAGCCTCACTTACTCCTTATAAGCCTGATATAAACGCTTACGAAAGGTCATTGCGGATAGAGAGTAAACGTGGTCAAACCAAATTAGACTCTCTTGGAAAATCTCCAACGGAATCATCTTCTAATAAAAATAAAGAAATGGTCAAACTAGTGATGAAACAAACGAACAGAGGCTAGATCATGCTTTAGGGCATGGCCAAAACCCCGTTAACCCTAATAATAATCGAATAATAATAATAGGAACAATCAAGATCGGAACCGTAATAATCGTAATAATCCGCCAAACCCAAGACCTATCTCGTGATCAAACTGTTAGAGAAACCGGACTAATAATCCCACTTTTACCTAATGAAGGAGCGAATAATTTCAAATTAAATCTCATCTTTTGGTTTAATTGACGCAAGAGCCCAATTTCTAGGAGAAGATGATGAAGATCCACATCATCATCTCTATCTGTTTGAAGAACTATGCAATACAGCCAAAAGTCAAGGTGCTCATAAGGAATTAACGAGGATGACTATGTTTCCTTTTCTCTAAAAGGAAGAGCCCGAGATTGGTTTATGTCTCTTCCACACCACTCGTTAACTAGTTGGGAGGATATTCAAACCGAATTTCAAACAATATTTCACTCTGTGACGAAATTTGGAATTAAAGGTCGAGGTTGCTAACTTTAGACAAGGATCTCAAGAAACACTTGGGAATGCCTGGGAAAGGTTTAAAAATTGTTAAGAGCTTGTCCCGATCATGGTTATTCTTTAGATATGCAAATTCAACTTTTCCGTCAGTGTAAACTAAGAAAGGATTCACGTGCGTGATGTAGATCATGCATGTGGTGGTTTGTTAATGATGAGTGAAGCTCAAACAGCTTTACGATGCTATGTAAAAGATTTCCAAAAATAATGTAATGTGGGAAACCGGTTCTAGCACTAGAAAAGTAGCTTTTGCAGAGAGAATGTACGTCAAACACGGAAGTTCTAGCACACTTGGAGAATTTGAGTAGAAAGTTTGATGGATTACAACAAGGTAAGAATAAAAATTCGTAAAATAGTTTGCCAACCTGAATACTCAAATCATGATAATGTGTCATTAGGGATAGAAGAACCAATGTGGATATTCAAGAGAGGAGGTGAGTTTTCTTCAAAGAACATAGAATTTGAACAACGATACTCAAACTCGCTTAATGCTATTAGAAGAGACCACCCAACTTTTAGATGGTCCAAAACCCTAGTAAGCCAGGACAACCGCCGTATCCGATTCAAAGATAAGAATATGAATATAATCAAGTTTATCAAGGAAATACATCTAATCGAAATTTACAATCATTACTAAGATCCTATCCTCAAAGATACCACTCAAAGTATACCAAGAACTCGTAGTTCAACTCAATCTGCAGAAGGGGGGTTGAAAAATGGGAAAACTGATGGAAAATATGATGGGTGTAGTATCTACTCAAGCTAAGAATATGGAAACAATGATGACTTCTATAGGTTCAAGAAGTAAGGATATGAGTTCAATGAAAACATCTATGAATGGACATGATACTGTAATGAGAACGATAGAAGCTTCATTAAGAAATATGGAAGATCATTTGAGTAGGGAAGGTGAACGTAACAACAAGAGAGACCTCCTGGAGGATTACCAAGTAATACTGAAAGAAACCCAAGAGAGGTAAATGTTGTAGTTACGAGAAGTAGGAAACTCTACGGTAGTAATGGAGTAGAAAACTTCGGGAATAATGAAGTAGAAAATGATTTAGATAAAAATGAAGAGACTAAAGATGAACTTGACTTTATCGATGAGGAAGAAGAAATCATAGAGAATTTCTTGAAAAGGAATAGAAGTTTGGAACCCGAGAATGAAGGTGAGAAATGGGTAAAAATCCTAGGATTTTGAAAGATCCCATGGATAAAGATTTAAGGAATCTATTTAAGGAACATGTTAGAATAGAAGATAAAGAGAACAAGGATGAGAAACAGGAAGAACTGAAGGAGTCTGAAGTAGAGATTGATTCAGGGAACAATTTAAAAGAAAAAATTCAAGAACCTGAAACATGGCGATGAAGTAATACTCCAAAGGATAAAGGAAAAGAGAGAATGACTTCGAACCAAAGGTTATAGATTTAGAGTCTTTACCTTTTCCACCTAAAGATCAAATTAAAAGATTAAGACTGATCGTAAGTATGCTCGTTTCTTCTTGATACTTTTCGTCATATTCATGTTAATATCCCCATTATCGAAGCTCGATAAATATGCCTCGCCTATGGAAAGTTTTTGAAGGATATACTATCAAATAAGAAAAAATTAGAGGAATATGAGAATATATGCCTAAATGAAGAATGTTCTCAATTTTGCAAAGATAAGTTACCACCTAAACTCGAAAGATCCTCGAAGTTTTACCATTCCATGTGAAATTGGAGGATTTACTTAAAAAGGTCTTATGTGATCTTGGAGCTAGTATAAATCTCATGTCTTATGAGGATTATAGAAAGCTAGGCATAGGAAAGCTTACTAAGACTGAAATGACTCTACAAATGGCGTATAGATCGATTAAGTACCCTAAAGGAATAATTGAGGACATATTGGTTAAGGTAGACAAGTTCTATTTTCCAAAGAGACTTTGTAGTTATGGAAATGGAAGAAGGATTTTCAGCGCCACTTATCTTAGGACGTCCATTTCTAGCTACAGGAGAACTTTAATCGATGTTCGTAAAGGAGAATTAATTTTGAGAGTCAATGAAGATGAAGTTGCTTTCAATATTTTCAAAGCTATGAACCATCAATATACATCACTGTAATCATGTTCTTTTATAGAAGATATTCATTCTGGCTTCATGATAATCGCTTACCAACTTTTGAAGACAGATTAGAAGAATGCTTAACTCTATCCATCTATAAAGAAGATGAGGAAGACATTGAAATGAAAGAGATAATCCTTTCTCTAAACGAAGGAAGTTTTACTTTTAAACCACCATGGCATAAGTATTTGGAATTAGAACTAGAAGGACCGGGCTTCTCAAATCATCAATAAAGATCCGCCTAAGAATGGAATTGAAACCGTTACCTTTAAATCAAGTATGCTTTTCTTGAAATTGATAATCTATTACCGCTTATTATTTCATCAACTTTAACGGAGCAACAAGAAGATCAATTATTAGGAATGTTGAAAAAGCATAAGAAAGCTTTTGGATGGACAATGGCTTATCGATATTCGAGGTATTAGCCTCGAGATATGTGTTCATAAGATAATTCTGAAAGAAGATGCTAAGCTATTAGAAATGGGAATAATCTTTCCTATATCGGATAGTGAATGGGTAAGTCCAACTCAAGTTGTACCAAAGAAAGGAGGTTTCACAAAGAAATAGAATGATAAGAATGAATGGATTCCAACAAGGGAAATTACAGGATATCGAATGTGCATTGATTTTAGAAAACTAAATGATCATACTAAGAAAGATCATCATCCACTTCCATTCATAGTGCAAATGTTGGAGCGTTTAAGTGGACATAAGTATTATTGTTTCTTAGATGGTTATTCAGATATTTACTGATTTTCATTGCAAAGCAGAGATAGGAAAAGACTACTTTCACTTGTCCTTATGGAACTTTCGCGTATAAAAGAATGCCGCTTTGGTTTATGTAATGCTCTGCTACGCTTCAAAGATGTATGATGTCTATATTTTCTGATATGGTTGAGAAATTCTTAGAAATTTTTATGGACGACTTTAGTGTTTACGGAGACTCTTTTAATGGCTGTTTGTTACACTTAGAACGAGTGTTACAACGCTGTGAGGATACCAATTTAGTGCTTAATTGGGAAAAATGTCATTTGATGGTATCGTAAGGAATTGTACTAGTCATAGAATCTCTGAAGTAGGAATCGAAGTTGATAAAGCTAAAGTCGAGGTAATCGAGAAATTGCCTCCACCGCTTAATCTAAGAACGTTAAGAGGATTTCTTGGACATGCAGGATTTTATAGAGATTTATTACATTTTTCAAAGATAGCAAAACCTCTAAGTCATTTGCTTGAAAAAGAAGTACCTTTTAATTTTGATAGTAAATGTATGGAAGCATTTAAGACCCTGAAAGCGAAGTTGATTACTGCACCAGTATTGGTAGCACCAGCATCGATTTACCTTTGAGATTATGTGTGATGCAAGCGATTTAGTTGTAGGAGCTGCTTTTAGGTCAAAGATATAATAGAATTCTCAAAGCTATTTACTATGCATCACATACGTTAAATGCAAATCAACCGAACTATGCGACTACGTAAAAGAACTGCTGGTGTGATTTTTGCCTTAGATAAGTTTAGATCGTATATTGTTGGCTCTAAGGTAATAGTTTATACAGACTATTCAAAGATTGAAATATTTAATGAGTAAGAAAGATGCAAAACCACGCCTTCTTAGATGGATTCTCCTACTTCAAGAATTTGATATTGAGATTAAAGATAAAAAGGAAGTGAGAATGTAGTAGCGCATCATCTAAGTAGAATGGAAATCGATGAAGAGATAGGAAATGAAATTAAAGATTCATTTCCGATGAACAACTGCTTTAGAATCGATATGCCTTCAACCATGCAGCTTATTAAAGAAAAGAATTCCTTCTAAGGAAAATTCACCTTGGTTTGGAGATATCATTAACTACTTAACTCGTGATTACATTCCGCCTCATTGGACTTGGCAAATGAAAAAGAAGTTCTTTATGACTTAAAATTTTATTACCGGGAGGAACTGGACCTTTTCCGTAAATGTTCGGATGGGATAATTAGAAAATGTGTGCCTGATAATGAAATTTTAAGTGTTTTATCGCTTTTGTCATGATCGTGAGGCAGGAGGTCATCATGGAGGTTGGAAAACTGCTTTTAAAGTCTTGCAATGTGGTTTTTATTGGCCTACACTTTATAGAGATGCGTGTACATATGTTAAATCTTGTGAATCATGTCAAAATGGGGAAATATTTCAAAAAACATGAAATGCCTATGCAACCTATTTTAGAATGTGAGTTATTTGATGTTTGGGGTATAGATTTCATGGGACCTTTCCTATATCGCTTGGAAAAAGATTTATTCTTGTAATGGTAGATTATGTCTCGAAATGGGTAGAAAATCAAGCTCTTCCCACTAATGATACTAATGTTGTCATACGATTCCTTAAAAAGAACATATTCACTAGATATGGCATTCCAAGGCGATCGTTAGTGATGAGGGTCACACTTTTGCAATCGACCATTTACTAAGTTAATTGAAAAATATGGTGTAACGATAAGTTAGAACACCTTATCATCCGAAACCAAAGGTCGGTCGCAGAGGTGTCGAATAGAGAGATTAAAAGAATCATAGAAAAGACAAAGTGGACTCAAACCGTAAAAATCAAGCGCTTAGACTAGATGATGCATTATGGGCGCATGAATGACTTTTAAAACTCCGATTGGCTGTTCTCACTACAAATTAGTCTTTGGTAAATCTTGTCATCTCCCAGTAGAATTAGAACACCGAGCCTTCTGGGCTATTAGATTTCTGAATTTCGATCCTAAGGCTGTCGGTGATCATAGATTACTTCAGTTAACAGAATTAGAAGAATTTCGCCTTGATTCATATGAAAATGCTCGAATCTACAAGGAACGCACGAAATCCTTCCATGATAAGAGAATCTATAGTCGTGAGTTCCATGTAGGTGATCGAGTGTTATTGTACAATTCACGTTTAAAGTTGTTTCCAAGAAAGCTTAAATCAAGATGGATAGGACCATTTAAAGTAACACGAGTTTATAAATCTGGATCTGTTGAACTAACTGATGGGAATACAACTTTTATAGCCAATGGTCACAGGGTGAAACTATTTCTGGAAGGTGAAGAAGTCTCTCTCATAAATGAAGTGATGTTGCTGATCGACCCTCCAAAAGACTAAAAAAGCAAAGGCTCAAAAGTCAAAGTATCACATTACCAGTTTTATCTTTACTTTTATATGTCTAAACTAGTTTCGCTTTTTACCGGATAGACGTAAAAGAACCTGGATGTCTTTTAGATAGATTAGGAATTTTTGTTTTACTTTTAAATTTAGGTTTTGATAAAGATATTGCCTTTACTATAGAAGCTTTAGTTTTTGGAAAGAACAAGCAATTGTTGAGAGAAAAAATTGAAAGAAGTTTGTAATGGTACGCCGAGAAGCTCGATAAAGAGAAGGGCTAAGTTTTTAAGGAAGTGCGAATCAGGAAAGATTGAACACAAGTGGGCAATGTGGGAAAAATATAACTCAATCTCGTGAATGAGTGTTTGAATGTAATTAAGAAAGGAACGATTAGGTGGTTAACCGAAAATCCCGATGGACTTCCAAGACTTAATTCAAACGCTACGTTTCTAGGATTTAATTTGCTTGAACGGTATGTTAGAAATCTGGAGTTTGTAAATTGAAGAATTAGAAACCCCGTAAATTCAAGTCTTTTATTGTTTTTAGTTTTATAAAATTTTTGCATAACTTTGAAAATTTTATAAAATTGATCTTTATAAAATTAAGGAGTTTTATAAAAGTTTTTTAAGTTTTTAGATATTTTATAAGAATTAATAGAAATTTATTGAATTTTTATAAACTTTTAAATAAGTTTTATAAAGATTTTATAAATTTTAAGAAATTGTTATAAAATTTATAAATTTTATTTTCTATTTTTATTAAGTTTTTATTGAGTTTTATAAGTTTTATATCAAAATCCAAAAATAAAAATTTCAAAAATCATAAAAATTTCACACGGACCGATCCGCCCTTATCCAGGACCGATCCGGTTCGAGTTAACCTAAAAGGACGGATCTTTTCTTCTTCTTCATTTCTCCTCTTTTCTTTTCAGCAGCCGCACCACCACCTCCACCCCAAAAATTTTTCTTTTTCTCTTCAAAAATACAAATTACACTATACCATTACATATATTCTTCCTCTTTTACTCTCCTCTCTTCAACACAAGTGAAAATTTCGAAAAAGATCGAACACAAGCTCCATTTCATCCCGGTGGCTTCTACGACTTTTCCGGTCACTTTTCACCGTTTTGTTCATTATAAGGTATAATTTGTTTACTCTAGTTATTAATTTCATGATTTTTGTAATCTTTAGATTTATTTTCAACTGTTTTGATTTTTAAGTGTGTTGTGACATTTTATTTGTGTTGTTTTTGTTTGTGTTTTTTTTTTCAAAATTAGTAGAATGGCTCTCATCTAGTCGCAAAATCTCTAAGAAACGAAAGCCTAATATTCCAATAGAAGTACCAAATCGTAGGTCTTAAAGATTTAACACCGGAAGAAGAGTCTCATTAGTTTTGTCACTACAAACTTCACCTCAAGCTAAGAATGCTTATAAGAATATCTATAGTAAATGTGGAGTTGTGTTGGAAAGAGGCTTAGATTTTGATGACTTAGGAGAGGAAGTTAGGCGTATTTTTGCAAGACGCCAATGGTTGGATTTTGCAAATCAGAGGACAGAGAGATCAATACTACCTTAGTGGCGAGTTTTATGCGCTCTGTCTACTTTGACACCCACCGAGGGTAGTATGATGTAGTCTATCCCCTTAGGTCTAGAAATGTGTCTTTTAGTCCGGAACTTATCAATGCTTTGCTTTTAGGCGTAGAAGTTTTTCCGTATGATGAGGATTACAGAGTCATGTATAGATTAGATGATCCCGCTATGTATGAGCAGATTGCCTCTAGAGCTCAGAGGGAGTTTGATGCTACAGCAGAGTGGGTGGACAACAGATTTAATTATGGGAAGTGTTTTAGAGATCTGAGGGCAATCAAAAGATTTTTGAGCCATACTCTCTATCCCACTACCAAACACACCGCCTTTGGTAAAGAAGATTTATGCATTACTTGGGCGATGATTCATGATATTAAGGTGGATGTGGGGAAAATTATGTATAGAAGGGTTTTCGAGTTTATTGTTACTGCCAAGGCAGGGAGTCACATGTACTTTCCTGGCTTTATTTCGGATTTATGTCGTAGATCAGGAGTTCCTTTCCTATCTAACGACAAATTAACTATGGCAGATGAGTCCCTGATAGGCCCTAGTCTGAGGAGGTCTCCAGAGGGTTCGATAGACTCGATAGTTAGACGTAGTGCACCTCCACCAGCCTCCACCAGCCAAGATTTTCATCTTTTTCTCGATCAAGCAAAGAAACTTCTCTCCCAAACACCATTACATACGATATGTTTCAATCTTTAGTGTCGATGTGTAGCCGAGGACAAAGCTAATATGGCTTTGTTTGTTTGGCGAGTAGGCAAGTGGGTGATGATTTACGTAGAGGATGTTGAGACACGAGCAGATGCATCTTGATCCTTCTTTCGATAAAACTGCCTATCCGCCCTGTCAATCTGACCCATATACTTTACCAGATTGGATAGCACCTATCCCACCATCTCAGAGCTTTCATCATATGCCAAATCCTTTTGGAAGCCAGTCTAGTGGTCAGGGTGTCTTTTATACAGGTTCTCAGGGTGCTGTTACATCTAGCTGGGGAGGATTTTCGGATTTTGCAAGGATGACGTCAAGTATGAGTTCGATGGGTCTCGGCGCTCGATTCGACCACGACTACTTTTCCACACCAAGCTACGCCATCGGTTCCAAGTTTGAATGATCCAGCTTTATCCAAATTGAGGATGATGATGTTGACATTGTTTGATTTCATACAACTTTGTTAGTTTTAAACATTTTCTGTCTGTTTATTTTATTTTCCGCATTTTAACTTTATTAAATACTAAGTTTGCTAATTTAATAGTTTTTCGTTTTCATAATCGTTTTATGTCGTAGTAGTAAATTTAATCATTTTTAATAGTATTTAAATATTTCATAAAAATCTAAGGAAAAAAATATTTTCGTATGTCGTTTTTAAAATATAATTCGTGTATCGGTTATCCGTATCATTTAGATAAACTTTATTAACTTATATAAATTCTAATAGCCATGAGCCTATTAAAGATAAACAAGCAAACTTGAATTTTACAACCTGTACACGGTGAAAACATTTTAAAACCGGACCGGTCCGGCCAGTTTTCAGGACCGATCCGGGAGTTAACTTTGCTTAGTCATGCTGAAAGTGTTGGTATGCATGCACGTGTACTCTAATTTTTTTGACCATTTAAGGGAAGAGAGTGAAAGTAAATAAATTGCAAATTCACTTATTACTTTCATCTTTCACTCTCTGTTTTTTTTTAAAATCAGTTTAAAATGTCAAACCGGTCATCACCGTCAGTCAATTCATACGATCCGGAGGCATTAGATGTTTTTGTCCCGGAGTCTAGCGCTTCAAACGTTAATTTACTGGTGAATGCGAGGTTTGCAAATTCTCCAATTTTGGTTGAAAAGGGTATCAACTATGAAAAAATTGATCACCAGTGGAAGGATTTAATTCGAATAGAGGTTGGAGAAAGTTTGTAAGAATCCAAGAGGTAGGATTAATGTTTCTATCGTTAGTGAATTTTATTCCGCCTCTCTATCGTCAAGATCATGTCGATCCGTCACAACTTGTATCCGTCGTGGTACACTTATTCACTTGTCACCTCATATTATCAATCATATTTACGAAATACCGATTTTCAATCAAATCCATAATCTTCATTTTGAATATCAATGGGCGCAGGGAACTCCTTTAACGTTGTCAACTATGTCACGGAAGCTTTTCCGTATTTGTTTCCGTGAGTTCGATCAAAATTACGACTCTACCACTTCCGCCTACTTGCTCATCCGAGAGCATGGAAACACTTCATTAACTCACGAGTCTATCCGACTAGTGACTTTGCGCGGGTTAGTGATAGTGAGATACTTTTGTTGTTTGCGCTGATAAGCGGAGCTCATGTGGACCTGGGGATTTTGATTTTTAAGACGGCAGAAAACTTTGCAAAGTGGAACGGTATAATAATGGAAGGCCGATGCCTTTTGCTTGGTTAATTTCAAGGTTATGTATTCATTTGAATGAAGTCCTCGAAATTGCCTCCGACGAGATATATCCGCCTCGTGATTATCGTAGAGGATTGCTACCAAAGGAGAATCCGGTTGTTCATCAACTATTTGAGATAGTTGTTAGTGGTTTTATTTAAGTCTGCTTAAGGTTGGTTTGCTTTAATAAGTTAGTAAGTTGGTTAAGGTTAGTAAGTTAGTTAGTAAGTTGTTTTATTTTGAATCTTTTAGTTGTAATAGTTTCTTTTTGTTTAATATATATGTTTGTTTGTTTTTAATATACGCGTGTTATCGATATTTAAAACGATCATCTATAATTTTAATTTAATTTTCGAACCTACTTTTTCATACTCATTGAACATCGGGACGATGCCACTTCGTAAGTGGGGAGTAGAGTTAGGTTTGAAAATTTCATTAAAATTTACGAAAAAATTAAAAAAATTTATAAAATATAACCTTTTTCATATAAATTAGTACTTTAATTACTTATTTTTAATTTTTCTTGAATGATTTAAGTTAGTTAATATATGAATAAAAATGATATAATTTGAGAAGATTAATTTTTGATTTAGTAAAATATATTAGATATATTATGAATATGTTTTATATCTTTTATAAGATTTTTAAGATTTTGAGTATGTATAACTAAATAATTTTTGTCAAATATTTCTTTTATGGAATTATTCAAGTAATTTTTATATTTATAAATAAATTTTAGATAATTTTCTTTTAAGAGAAATTATGAATTTGGAATCAAAATTAGGAATGATGATTTTTTTGACACCACGAAAATATAACTATAAATAATAAATTACCTAAATAAAATTCCAATTTTTGACCCTACCTCACTTTTTAAAAGAGTGATCAAGACTCACTCGAATTTAGCCATTTTGATTAACTAGAAATTTCCGACCCTTAGCTTGTTTTGGTCTACATTTCTTTGAAATCCTTCGAGTTTGTACGCATTTACTTATGAGAGAGAGATGATGACAAAAGAGTTAAAAGTTGAGAAAAAATGGTTATCTTTGAGATTGGAATAGGTAGATAAATTCTAATATAGATGTTCTCACCTCACGACGCTTGCAAGATAGCTGATTTTGGCAATGAGTTCAAATATGTTAGTGTCCTATGAAAAAATTATATTAAGAATTAAAGCACCATTTTTACACATAACTAATCAAATGTCAGGTATCTTCCCTATCTTTGATCGACCATATAAAAATAATAATAATGCCTGATGATAGTAGTCCAGCTAGGGTATTATCTCGAAATGTCCTATTGCTGGGAATGAAGGCATAAGTCGAATCATTAGATCTCAAGAATGATTACGGGTTTAAGGAAACCGGACTCGTAATTTTAGATCGAAAGAGTAGTACTCCGATCAATCTTGATGAAGCAATGCTTGTAAAATTTGATTTTTTTCTACACACACTCACGCTTTAGTTCTTAATGTAAAAATAAAAAAATAAAAAAAATAAAAAAAAAAGAGAAGAGAGAAAATCTAAAAAATAGTTGGAATAAAATGATGTTACTAATCGGAATTGTTTTTGATCAAAAATGTGAAGACGTATGTACGCATTTACTTGCCTCTTTCTCTTTTGATTTCTTTTTCTATCTTTTCGATTAACCAACGCCCTATCCTAATATATTATAAGCCATTGTGTCTTCTATCCTGACTTAGTTAATGATTCCGAAATTGTAATAATCAAGATAGAAAGTAATTCTAATATTTTATTTATATTTATGAATTATTGCATGCATGTTTCCATCTGATTAACATTTGATATTTAATTTATTTAAGTTATATAAACTTTCTCTCTTATTAAATTTCTATAAAAGTTATAACTTATATGTTTGTAATATTGACGATATATATTACTTTTGAAATTTTAATTTGATCAATTATAGTATTTATTTATATATTATCGCTATTTTTTTATGACGATCAAAAGCTAAGTGGGAGTAATTTGATGTATTATTTTATATGATTAAATATACGTAATATTATTATGTTTTATGAACGAATTCTATGTAAAATATGTGAAATTATGATATAATTAGTATAAAATATTAATCTTTATAGTTTAGTATAGTTAGTAGTAAAAGTTAGTATTTATAGTAAAAAGTTGTAGTTTTTACCGGTTTTAATGACCGGAGTATTGTGTCTATTTTACACGGGTATTTTGTGTTTATTTCATTGCAGAATCCTAAGATAAACTGAAATCCCGAGTATCGACATTTTTTTGAAGTCAAATTCAAGTTGTTGGAAGGAAGTTATAAAGCGTCATTACCGATGTAAATGGTCAAGGGATAATTGTTTCTTAATCTCGAGAATGACATGTATTGGGAATGGCTCGTTAAAAGACATTTTCTCTCGGGAAAATGTTCTTCACGAAAGTTGAAGATCTTCATAGAATATTTCTAAAGCACTTTAAATCATGAAGATTAGAGGTCTACAACTTAAATGATGGTCAAGTGGCTAATTGATTCGTACTATTGAAAAATCTCGAAAAGGACACGTAATACAAATGGCTCATCGAGAATGTATTTTCTGAAGAAGTGGTCTTGATGAAAGTTGTAGATAATTCAACGAGATTGCCAATGAATCTTGAATCATGTCATTTGGAGTTCGGGAATGCAAGTTATGAATTTTACAAGATAATGATATAATTATATAATTATATATAATTATAGGTAATCATTACCTTCTCTAACCGCTCACATGGGAATCATCATTAGTAACATGGGGCAATCATTACACCGGACCGATCCGCAAAAATTCGAGGACCGGTCCGGGAAGGGAGTTTTTCTATAAATAGGGATGCAGAGACTCACTTTCGAGAGTGTACTCAATATATATATACAATATTCTATATATATTCTCTATCCCCTCTTTTTTTAGTTTGTAAATAGGCCTTATGCCAAAATAAATAAAGTAGTAGTAGTATCGTAGTAATGCTCGGAAATTATCGGAAGTTCAGTGTTGCTTTGAAGTCGTTGTAATGTCCGGAAAAAGACGATTTCTAAGTCAG
The DNA here is from genome assembly GCA_026214975.1 of Gentiana macrophylla. NCBI lineage: Eukaryota > Viridiplantae > Streptophyta > Magnoliopsida > Gentianales > Gentianaceae > Gentiana > Gentiana macrophylla. The sequence continues at coordinate 74,474,808 of CM047815.1, read as the reverse complement.
CAGTTGTAATCGGGTAATTTCTATAATAATTATGTTTATGTTTGTTATTTTCTTCTTTTTAGTTTTTATAATGTTATTAGGCTAAATCTAATAACTAGCCAAAGTTATGTAATCGTATTATTTCGATCTTTTCGTTAAAAGAATGATGTTAAAATAAAAATGATTAAAATTGAGTTAAAATGAATCTTTTTCTATTTCGCTACGTAAATGATAACATATTCGGAATGACGTAATCAATCATGATGAATACCACATATAACTCTGACGATGAACTCACCGCAGAAGTCGATATGAGTAAAAATAGAAAAACCGGAGGTAAAAATGGCCGTCCTGATTAACGGAATCCTATTTCCTACCGAAGCGATTTGTCCTAGTAAAACAAATCTTATTAACTTTGTACTCGAGATCTTAATAATGTTAAAATCACGCTTTAATTGAAACTACACCGCTTGTATTAAATCGATCCGCTTGACAACCGGAGCCTCTTGAATAACATCGCCCATCCGACAAATGGAATCACCTCTTTTATCCGGGGTAGATTTGTACTGCACTGCTGTTTGACTAACTAAGTTTAGCATGGGCGCAGTTGTGGACATTGGATGATGACAATTTGACATATGACAATTTCATACGCTCGTGTGAGGAGGAATTGTTGACATTAGAGTACACCGTTTCATTTACTCAATTGGACCTAATAAAAAGGAAGATCGAACACATTCTATTAATTGAAAAGATCGAATAAATTGATTACATATACTTTGGCTAGTCTAGTCTATAAACTATATATTGGTATCTGTTGAAGGAAAATACTATTATGTGCCTTCGTCAAAGCCAATGACGATTATCTTTCGGTTATTATGTAACGCTCAATCAAGATTTATTGCCATCAATGTAATCTGTGTTCACATTGTAACCGTGACCCTATATAAAGGGATTATCTAATGGAATGAGATACGCTTTTTCCCACCTTTACTTTTACACGTTATCGGCCACGTAGCTCGTGAGAAAAAAAAAAAAAAAACTCTCTTCCTCGCGTTCATTCCTGGCGACAAATTGACCCTCCGCTCCAGCCTCATTCTTTGCCGCCGCGCACTTGCACCACTCACCACCCACGCCCCACAGGCCAGCCGCGAATCAAGGTCAAGTCGCTTAGCCTCTCTCCTCCTCATTATTCACTTCAAAGCGGTCCGCCTCGTGTTTCACTTTCCGTTTTTTTTAACCGTGTAAGATTATTGCAATTCACCCCGCTTTGTTTTCTTGAAATTAGGACTTTAAGAATTATTTATTTAATTTATTTTAGATATCGTTGAATTGCTTTTAGATATCAACTTCTCCGTTAGTTTAGCCTAGGAATTAGGGTTTTATGATTTATTTATCACTCTATCGCTGATCTTCATTAGTAAGAAGAAGGGTTGTTGCGGCGGCCGGCATAATCGTCTATAGTATATTAGGGTTTGTCCTATTATTTACTAGTTTATTTTTGGTTTTTTTTCGACCAAAGAAATAAATAAAATAAAACAAAAAGGAAGAAGGGGAAAAGGTTCAAGTTTTTATTGCGCAGGATGCAAGTAGAGTAAAATGATCCTCAATTCTTTTGGATCATGGTCGTAAAGTTTACTGGATAATAATAAATTATAATCAGGAATGAGGTTGCTTTTCGTTTGGGGTTTGTAACGTTTGTTGTTGTTATTATTATTATTATTATTCAGTTATCATTATTTGTGCATGGCATGTAATGCGTAGGGTATATTGATGGTCCGATGATTTTGTTTTGTTTTGTACGGTATTGTATTAATTTGTTCGTATAAATTGAACAAATAAGAAGAACGATTCACTCCTAATAAACAATCAATGGCCAATTTGATATGTATATGCATGTTGCCATGAAAAATGTTATGTGCTATGTTTGCCCGAAATTTCAAATTGAGCATAATAATTATATGTTGATTGCCTTATAAATAAGATTATATGTCATCCTATGATAAAGAAATTTCATAGGCGTTATATACTAAGTACAAAACAATCAATGTGAAGTATCTTCACAAAGCATCGAAAAAATGAGTGACCGCTATGTACCATGGCATCGTGATCCAATTCACACTCTTGGAAATTAATTATTGTGGATGTCTTATGACTACATAATTAATATGCTCTTCACTCTTGTTTATGTAGATGGTCGATACAACTCGACCAATTTGAAATCTTGGACTCGGAAGAATTGAGTACCACCGCTGGTTTCGAGATGTGGAAATGGCCTTTGTTGCAAAGGACTACACTCTCACTATCAAAACACCCACCGACCCTAAGGACGACCCATCTGCTAAAGTAAAAGCAAATGCCCTAATGTTCTTGAGGCGACATATTGACTCTAGCTTACGCTGGGAGTACCTTCAGTTGAAAACACCCAAAGAACTGTGGGATGCCCTAGAGGGACGTTTTGGGAACATTCATGACACTTTACTCCCGTAATGCGCCTCGCCAAAGGGAATGAAATCCGCTTGCTTGACTACAAAGGGGTAGACCAATTCAACAAGGACATGTTGCGTCTTAGAGCACGTCTCAAATTCTGTGGAAAGGAACTCACAGAAGATGATATGATCCAGAAGACTCTTTCCACTTTTCCTACTTCAGCACTTATACTAGCAAACCAGTATAGGCTGGAGTACGACAAGAAAAATATTACGACCTTTCACAAATTGATCAACATGCTGCAAGTGGCTGAGCGGCATGATCAAGTTCTCATGAATAATAATGCCGGACTCTTTGGGACAAAGAAAATTCCTGAGGTTAACTATGGCAAGATGAAAGGTGGAAAGAACCCCAAAGAAAAGGGAGTTGGACGTGCTGAGCCTTACCCACGTGGAAACAATGCACCACGTGGAAAGGGACCTAGGGGCCGTAGTATGGGCCGTGGAGGTCCCCCTAATGTATGGCGCAGAAAATGGTGGTGATGGTCCTAGTGGCCATGGTGGTCCTAAGGCTAAGATGCAAAGGCACCTAAGAACCCTCAAGAAAAAGGGAGAGAGTTGGAACCGAACCTTGCTATAGGTGTGGAGTTACTTTGGGCATTGGTATAATACCCCGCCGAGCAAGTAACAAAGTAGCGACCAATTACAAGAGGTATAGGAATCTAGAGAACAAGAGGCCCACTATACGGAAGATGGAGGCAATGACACTGATGTCAACCTCACAATTGCAGACTTCAATAGCAACAAGAACCCTGCTCAGTCAATGGATGTTCCAGACTTTGATTGATCTGCTTTGCTTATTTATTTATTTTTCCAAGAACATTGTGAAGGCGGAATGCCTTATTTTTAATTAGACTATTTTGGTCTTAAAGTTCATTTGAATAATGGTTTGTTGAATTGGATTTTGATGTACGAGACTTTTATTTTTGATTTTCGTTGGCCTATTAATAAATTTGATTTTATTCAAGTATTGAATTTTATTCGATTTTATTTACCAAGATATACATGGTTCAAAATAGCACTATTAAGGTGTAAAGCAATACATCTACCATACAATAAACATATATATCGGGATGAAAAGCATATCATTCTATCTCCATCGAAAAACTCTAAAGAATATGAGTTATGTCTTCGACTTTTTAATCTCATCTAATTTAAATGTAGGAATGAATCGAGGAGAAATAGAGTGCTTAGCTGATAGTGGAACCACACACACTATCTTAAGGAATAGACAATTATTTGTCAAGATAATTCCATGTAATTCATCTGTGACTACGATGATTGGATCATCACAAGTAATACAAGGGCGAGGAAATGCCACATTTTTGATGCCTAACGGCACAACGATAAAAGTCACAAACGCTCTATATGCACCTAGAGCCAATCGAACCTTGTTAAGTTTCAAAGATATTCGTACAACGGTTATCATTTGAAACTCACCGTGAGAATGGAACTGAATATTTGTATATTACCACAAATGCATGTGGAAGGAAACGCATACTAGAAAAGCTTATGAGTCAATCTAATGGATTATATATTACTACTATTCGGATTATTGAATCCTATCGTCATCACCAACAATGAAATTTGGGACACCGACTCATACAAAGCTTTGGCATGATCGCCAGGACACCCTGGTCGAGATATGATGATCCGTATTTTAAAGAACTCACACGGACATCCCTTCTTTCGAGGAAAAAACAAAATGGGACAAAAATCCGACACAATGCAAAGTGTCCAAAGTAGTGTTGTTTCAAAGCGACCATTGTCGTGCAAGCACCGGATGAGTTATATCCTCTTCCTCATTGACCATTTCCAAGGCACACCAATCATTTTGCAAAGCCTCGCTTTTAGCAAAAAAGCAGGATCGAGACCTTCCTATGCTAAAGACATGAAACAAAACATTCCATTCTTACAAAGAATACAAGGTGATATATGTGGACCTATCCATCCGAATGCGGGCCATTCAAGTATTTTATGGTTCGGTGGATGCCTCGACACGCCGGGTCACATGTCGCATTATTGTCCACAAGGAATGCCGCATTTGCAAAACTCTTAGCACAGATTATACGCTTAAGGGCTCACCACCCAGATCACCCTATCAAGTCTATAAGGCTTGATAACGCTGAGAGTTCACATCAAAAGCATTTGATGATTATTGCATGTCTATCGGGATTGACGTAGAACATCCTGTACTTCATGTGCATACACGTAATGGTCTCGCAAGCCACCATCAAAAGGCTACAGATGGTGGCCAGGGCATTGGTTATGCGCGCACCAACTTGCCTCTATCTCGCTTGGGGTTATGCAATATTGCACGCAGCTTTACTTATTCGCTTTTGCACCCACCGCTAGCCAACCATTTTCTCGCGTACACGGTTGGTTACCGGATATGAGCCTGATATTTCACACTTACGCATATTTGGTTGTGCAAAGATATGTGCCTATTGCGCCTCCACAAACAGCACTAAAATGGGTCCTCGAGAGACGATTAGGTATTTATGTTGGATATGAATCCCCAACTATTATCCGCTATTTGGAACCTTTGACAGCGATCTATTTACCGCAAGATTTGCGGATTGTCACTTTGATGAGACTGCCTTCCCGTCGTTAGGGAGATAAGAAAAGGATTTTCTAAGGAACGACAGGAATTGTCGTGGTTTGTCCCCACTCGCCTCATTTTGATCCCCGTACCTCACAAAGTGAAAGTGAAGTGCAAAGAATACTTAATCTTGAACGTAGCGTGATTCGATGCCTGATGCGTTCTCTGATATTGCTAAAGTGACAAGATCACATATACCAGCTGCAAACGTGCCTGCAAGGTTAGAAGTCCCCAAAAAGGGGCACAATGCTATAGCTAAAGGCATTGCGACCACACTTAGTGGAGGTGTGGATGAGGCCGTGGCTGCCCAAAGGAAGAGGGGGAGACCACTTGGTTCGACTGATACTCACCCAAGGAAGAAGAGGGTGAGTAAGGCACAATCCGACCCATTAATCATCAATGTAGAAATCCTCTCTCATGAGATTATCTCTGATTCTGATTATGTCCATGAATCAATCTTGGAGGGCGCTCCGATGTTTGAATTGATTCCAGAGAACAAAGAAATCTCAATGGATTATGAGAGTGCATACGAGTTGATGGAAAGATCTTCCATGCACATTGATGATATATTTGCATATCTTGTTGCTCAAGAAATCATAGAGCACGACGATGTCGAACCACGCTCTGCTGCGAGAATGTCAACAAAGAGCGATTGGCCTCAATGGAAAGAAGCAATCCAGCGAAACTAGATTCTCGACAAAGAGATGTATTTGGTCCGGTAGTGCTAACCCCACCAAGTGTAAAGCACAGTAGGACATAAATGGGTATTTGTCGAAAGCGTAATGAGAAGAATGAAGTCCTAAGGTACAAGGCTCGCCTTGTGGCGCAAGGTTTCTCACAACGCCTGAATTGACTATGAGGAGACATACTCTCGTAAATGGATGTAATAACTTTCCGTTACCTAGTTAGTTTAGTTGTTTCCGAAGGATTGGAAATGCAGCTCATGGATGTGGTTACAGCATATCTCTATGGGGATCTTGATTCGAGATATACATGAAAGTGCTCGATGGTCTTTCATTGCCCAAGTCAAGTGACTTAAAACCACGGAGTGCGTTTGCAATCGATTGAAACGCTCACTTTACAGATTAAAACAATCCGGGCGGATGTGGTATACCCGCCTAAGTGACTACTTGATTGGGAAGGGATATAAGAATGATGAACTATGCCCTGCGTATTCATAAAGAAAACAAGTTCGGATTTGCAATTGTAGCAAAGATATATCGATGATATGAACATAATAGGTACTCTTAATGAAATAAGAGAAACCGCGAGCTATTTGAAATCCGAATTTGAGATGAAAGATCTTGGGAAAACTCGGTTTTGTCTAGGCCTTGAACTAGAACACCGAGCTTGTGGAATACTTATCCACCACCTGCATATGTCCAAAAGATGCTCGAAGCGATTTAATATGGACAAAGTGCACCTCGTTAGCACTCCCATGATCGGTCGAAGTTTGGACATAAAGAAAGATCCATTTCGTCCAAAGGAAGATGACGAAGAGCTATTGGGAGCTGAAATTCCCTACTTAAGTGCAATAGGCGCATTATTGTATTTAGCTCAATGTACTCGACCAGATATTGCATTCTCAGTGAACTTGTTAGCTAGATTCAGCTCCGCGCCAACGCAGCGTCATTGGAATGGTATTAAAAACATATTTCGATACCTAAAAGGAACCATTGACTTGGGCCTATTTTTTCCATACACAAAGACAAGAGGGACCGTAAATGAAAATACAACTCCTAAAGAAAACGTCGACAGCGAAATCGCCACCCCCTACTCTGAAACCCCAAACAATGTATTAGTTGGGTTTGCAGACGCTGGGTATCTATCTGACCCACATAAAGGTCGTTCCCAAACCGGTTATGTATTTACCATTGGGAACACGGCGATATCTTGGAGATCAACCAAGCAAAGTCTTGTGGCTACCTCCTCGAACCACTCTGAGATTATTGCTCTACATGAGGCGGTTCGTGAGTGTATATGGTTAAGGTCCATCATTACACATATTCGAGGACCAAAGTGGTTTAAGTTCCACCACCAAAGAGCCTACTTGCATTTATGAAGATAATGCACTTGCATCGAATGTATGAAGCTTGGTTATATCAAGGGTGACAACACAAAACACATATCACCAAAGTTTTTCTATAACCAAAGAACAACAAGCTCTCCTCAAGATTCAAGTGAATCAAGTAAGGTCTGAGGAGAATGTGGCAGATTTGTTTACCAAGTCACTGCCTAAAGCAATATTTGAGGAACATGTGAAAAATATAGGAATGCGAAGGCTTTCAAAGCTTCCTTGATCGGTGTAAGGATCAGGGGGAGATATAGACCTCAGGGGGAGTCTAATACACACATGTTATCCTTAAAGATTAAAGGTGCGTTGTGCTCTTTTTCCCTTTGACCAAGTTTTATTTTGTCCCACTGGGTTTTGTTACTTGGCAAGGTTTTTAACGAGGCAACGATCCATGCACCATTTCGCTTTGACTTGGCACAAGGGGGGAGTGTTGAAGGAAAATACTATTATGTGCCTTCACAAAAGCAATGACGATTATCTTTCGTTATTATGTAACGCTTCAATCAAGATTTATTGCCATCAATGTAATCTGTGTTCACATTGTAACCGTGACCCTATATAAAGGGATTATCTAATGGAATGAGATACAGTTTTTCCCACCTTTACTTTTACAGTATCTATATATTTATATATATATATATATTTTACTATTTATGTACATCTATATATATTTATATATCTATATATATTATATTAGAATAACTTTTAAATTACGCATTTATTTTATGTCGGTTAGAGTAGTAGTAATCTGTATTATAAAATTGCGGTTTAGATCGAGTTAATAGCAGCTCTTTGGTGTTTAACCACACTTAAAAGAATTACCACTTTTTCCCGAGAGGATTCGACACCGACTCACCACTTTATCACTACAATTTGACCCGGTACACTGCCGGTTAGGATCCGTCTAACCTAGAAAAGGTCTGTCCCTTTCTTGACGCCGTTTCTAAGGCTTGGTTTTGGTGACGTCAAGAACCCACTTCCATGAACCTTCAGTTCGCCGATAGATCTTCTAAGAAAGCTTCAGGGATTCTTTAAGACATTTTAGTCCAGATCGATAGATTTACCTTTCCTGTTGATTGGTACGTCTTAGATATGGGAAAAGATGAGAAAGTCCCCCTGATTCTTGGGAGACCTTTCCTATCCACAGCTAGAGCCCTCATCGATTGCGATGGTGGGAAAGTAACTATCCGAGTTGGTGACCAAGAGGTGAGTTATAGTGTTACTAAGTCTATCAATATGCCCTCTGAAGTCCCAACCGGCTGTTCCATAGAAGAGACATCCGACGATTTCGATGATTTTATGGATAAGCAAGTCATGGTGTGGGAAGTGAATATGAGCGATCGATCGATAATTTGAATAATCATGGTGTGGTGCGTCTAGATCAATTAGAAGTCGAGATCGAAGATGAGTTGTTGAAAGGAGAAGGCTGCAGCGCGGGGGGGCCACTAAGTAAACTCACGGATGTTGAGTTGAAAGGTGGGGATCTTAAGTCAAGTCTGAGACACCCGATGATTTGGTCTTTGAAGCCGTTACCTAAACATTTAAAGTCGTGTTTTTAAGAGAAGGTGACAAGCTTCCACTGATTATATCCGCCAAGCTGTCTCGTTTAGAAGAGACGAAATTGATCAACGTCCTGAAGAGAAATGAAAAATCCTTTGGATGGCAGGTGGGAGATATCCGAGGAATATCTCCTGACATCTGCATGCACAAGATTAAGACTAGTGAGGGTGCTAAATGTGTAAGATAGCCCAGAGGAGGCTTAACCCTCACATGCAAGAAGTAGTCAAGAAGGAGATCATCAAACTTCTAGTTATGGGTATCATATACGCCATCGCTGACAGTGAATGGGTTTCCCCTACTCAAGTAGTCCCCAAAAAAGGAGGGATTACTATTGAGAAGAACGAGAAGGGAGAAGAGATAGCATTGAGGCTCGTTACAGGCTATAGAGTCTGCATTGACTATAGAAAACTCAATGAGGTCACAATGAAAGATCATTTCCCCCTTCCCTTCATTGACCAGATGCTAGAGCGTCTGGCGGGGCACGCATTCTAACTGCTTCTGGATGGATATTCGAGATACTTCCAGATACCCATCGATCCTGTTGACCAAGAGAGACCACTTTCACCGCCTTATGGTACATTCGCTTACAGGCGGATGCCATTTGGTCTCTGTAATGCCCCAACCACCTTTCAAAGGTGTATGATGGCTATCTTTGACGGGCTAGTTGAAAAGTGTATGGAGATTTTCATGGACGACTTTTCGGTCTTTGGTCAATCCTTCGATGATTGCCTCGATAATCTTGATCAGGTGTTATCTAGGTGTGTGGAAAAGAACTTGGTGCTAAATTGGGAGAAATGCCATTTTATGGTAGATGAAGGAATAGTTCTTGGCCACAAAGTGTCCGCCAAAGGTATTGAGGTAGATAGGGCTAAGGTGGAAGCTATCGAGAAGATGAGTTATCCTAAGAATGTTCGTGAAGTCAGAGGTTTTCTCGGACATGTCGGCTTCTATAGGAGATTCATTCAGACTTTTCAAAGATCGCCAAGCCCCTCGCTCTACCTTACTTAGGAAAGACGTTACATTCGCCTTTGATGATAGCCGCAAGCAAGCGTTTGAGGAGCTCAAGAATCGGTTAATATCCGCTCCACTTACGATATCGCCAGATGGAATTTACCTTCGAGCTTATGTGCGATGCATCCAACTATGCGATTGGTGCGCTTTTAGGCCAAAGGATCGAGGAAAATTCCAGCCTATCTATTATGCCGCCACACACCGAGCCCCCCACAAGTTAACTACACGACCACCGAAAGGAATTGTTGGCGTGGTATTCGCGCCATGGACAAATTCCGTAGTTACTTGTTGGGAGCTGTAGTCGCCGCTTGGGTGACCACGCCGCCTTGCGCTATCTCATGACCAAGAAAGAGGCTAAACCGCGTGCCTACGTTGGATACCGACCTACAAGAGTTTGATGTCCAAATTAAAGACAAAAGGGCGTTGAAAACGTAGTGGTGATCATGTCTCAAGATTGTTGGTCGAGGAAAAGCGAGAACTGATGATATAGATCTTTACTTTCCTCTAGAAAACATCATGCTTATCGATGGTTGCGCTCCCGATGTTCCATGGTATTCTTCCATTGTAAACTACCTTCATGCCCGTTATCTTGACCTCGAAATGTCTTATCAAGAGAAGAAGAAGTTCTTCTCTCGATATGAAATCTTCGTTTGGGATGAACCTTACCTCTTCAAAATCAGTAAAGATGGTTTGCTAAGGAGGTGTGTTCTGAATCGAGCAACGCGATATAATCGAAACAATGCCATAGTGGACCCACGGTGGTCACTTTGGTCCTTGGAAAACGGTTGCGAAGATCTTCCATCCGGTTTCTATTGGCCCACGATCTTTAAGGACACGGAAGCTTTCAGAAAAGCTGTGATAGGTGCCAAAGAACCGGTACTCGACAAGGCGGTTTGACATGCCTTTGAAACCCATCTTAGAATCACGCGAAGTCTTTGATGTATGGGGCATCGATTTTATGGGTCCATTCCCATCTTCTTGTGGTAATAAATACATCTTAGTCTGCGTAGACTATGTATCGAAATGGGTGGAGGCAATAGCCACTCCTCGCAATGATCATAAAACGGTCATGAATTTTCTAAAGAAGAATATCTTTGTGAGGTTTGGATGTCCACGAGCCTTGATTAGTGATGAAGGGACACACTTTTGCAACCGACCTTTGGAAAAAGTCCTCGAGAAGTATGGTGTGCGTCCACAAAAGCGGCACGCCATATCATCCGATGACTAGTGGTCGAGTTGAGCGAAGCAACCAGAGCTTGAAGAAGATCTGGAGAAAATGAGTGAATGATCATAGAAAAGACTGAGTCTAAAGTTGGATGATGTACTATGGGCATATCGAATCGCCTATAAGACCCCCATGGGTACATCACCCTACCAGATGGTTTATGGTAAATCGTGCCACTTGCCAGTTGAGTTAGAGCACAGAGCTTATTGGGCTACAAAGTTTCTTAACTTTGATTCCCAAGCCTGTGGAAAACATCGACTGCAGGAGTTGGACGAGTTGGACGAGTTTCGGCTTCAGGCTTACGAAAGTGCCAGGATCAGTAAGGATAAGATGAAACTCCTTCATGACGCAAAGATCAAGAAGAGAGAATTTCAAGTTGGAGAGCAAGTGTTACTATACAATTCCAGGTTACATTTGTTTCCTGGGAAGTTAAGGACACGTTGGTCTGGTCCATTTGAGATTCTCCAAATCATTCCTGGAGGCGTTCTAGAACTGCGCGGTTATGGTGATCAACCGTTCCGAGTGAATGGTCAAAGATGCAAGCATTACATTGGTGAACCCAAGGTAAAGCCTTTGACTGTTCGATTTCTCGATATCCTCGGGTGTAGCACCCCTAAAGTCGATGAGTTTGACGAGTTTTCGCCCGATTTGTTTTCTGAGGATGACGGTTGTGATAAATCAGAAGAAGTTCTATCTGGTAGTTGGGACATGGAAGAGTATGAAAGGGAGCAAAAGTTGAAACGTCATCGAAAGAAGAAGAAGTCAACCATGGGGACATTTAAACGTGTGTGGAGAGCTATCAAAGATTTAACCCCATGTGTTAAGTGCTGTTTCTGCAGCCACTCTACGGACCGGAGCTTACGAGGTAGTGGTGGCGCGAAGGTTAAATGGCCTGATCCAGGCTGAATTTTAAATCGTCGAAGCGCGGCGTTAAACAACAACGCTTGGTGGGAGGCAACCCACTATTATGTATTGTTTTACCTATTTTCTAGTTTTATAAGTTTTGTTTTCTAGTTTTCGTTTGTATTCTTAGGTTGCATTGTAATATATGATCATTTAGTTGCATATCACCTAGCCTACTATTTTGTCATGTTTCATGTATATGTTCTATCTTTACATGAGCTTAACCTGAATAATCTCTATGACTTCTTTTCCATGTTATCTTCACTTGTTTCCCCGAGATGTTTCCGTGTTTGTCAAGTGTGCAGGATATTTTCGATAGCAAATGTGCGTTTTCAGAAGATCTCAGTTTTCCAGTGGATGGTCCACAGTTACTAATTTCTTCAATCATTTCTGGATCTGACTTTGAAGCATTTCCAGAATTGCCACATTCGACCGACAAATCAGCTAAGTACTTTGTTCTTTTTACATTCTGCACAACATGAGGACATGTTGTAGTTTAAGTGTGGGGGAGGGCTTAATTGTCTAGTTTGTACCTACATGACTATTTGCTCATTTAATTACGATTATTACCATTCTGAGAACTTAATTGTTACACCATGAATTTTTAAAATTTCAAAAGTTTTGTTTTGTCTCGAGTGAGTACATATTTTTGATTGGCTTACTAGTTATTGATTTTCTACCATAGTACTATATAGTCATTCATGCTATATACTGTGTGTTTAGTGGGTTAGATGTTTCACCCGATATAATTTTCACGAGCCATATTAAATGATGAGCTAAAATATAAAGCTGTATCCGTTTGGATTAGTGATTTTCGATTATCTTATAATTTTGTACTTAGTGCTAATATGCATGTTCGGAGAATTATAATAGTTTGTGGTTAGAGTCAGAGTATGATATACTGTGAATGTCTCAAGTTTGAATGTGATAAGCGAGATAGAACTATAGTGGTGGGAAAGTTGTTTAAATAATAATATTGAGTATGTCGGAAGCTGGTTGATGATTTGGGTGAGGTAGGGTATACCACGTATGTCCTACGCCACTATGATGACCAAAAGCTCACGACAGTTAGAAAAAGCTGCCTTATGATTGGAGTAAGGTAGGGTGTACCCAGTATGTCCTGTTCTGCTATGAGGGCAAAAGCTCATTCTGATGTGTGTTTAAGTGAAATAATTAAATCAACTTATGAGAATAGTGATATGAATTAAACGAAAGACTTAGTTATCGTCTACCTTATCCCCAGTATAAACCGAAGGCATCTTTGTAGGATTATCCTCTGAGTATATCGAGAAAGATTTTAAACGCATTTTATTATCCTTTTCGGGACATGTTATGTTTTTTAGGGTGCATGTTATAAGTGTCGGTTATTGCTAGTTTAGATGGGTATTGGCTAGTTGCTTGAAAAATTCAAGTGTGGACTTAGTGGAAGTTTGATATGGCTATATATACACACACGGGTGAATGTCTAATTTATTATATATGCTTTATATGTGTTGAAAATGTCTATATGTATTTTTGGTTGAAGTTTTTGACTTAGTAAGTTAGCTTGTTTTTGTTTTGTCTTGCTCGGACGAGCAAGGTTTAAAGTAATGGGGAGTTGTTAAGGGTGAAATTTATGATTTATATGACGTTATTCCCGTAACAATATCCTTGGTATTTTAGTACTTTTTATAGAAAAGTGTTGGTTTTATCGAATTATTGAGTGAACGAGTTTTAAATGTGTTTAAATGCAAAATCGAGATATTTACGTGATTTTATCGGTGTTTTATGTTTATCCGTATGATGTTACATTTTTCATGTTTCTATCATGTTTCTAGGTACGTTTGCATGATGAGTAAGGAGCTTAAACGATGATCACATGAAGATGGAAGAGTTGAAAGATGTTTAAGTGAAGAATCATTGAAGAAACCGGAACCAGGCACTTCATGGGAATTTTGTCCACACTTTTAGGCACTTTCAGGGAAAGTTGTCTTGATTAAAGTTGTAGAGGATTGAAATAGCTTTCCAACGCATGTTGAATCACCTCATTCGGAGCCCTAGAAGTGAAGTTATGAGCAAAATACTGGAGCTGGGTCCTGGGCGGGCGTCCGGATTAATTACGAGTTGAAATAATATTCATGGACGGGCGTCCATGATGATGAACGAGCGTCGGAGCGGTTCTTGTAGCAACCGACTTGATTTTTCCTATAAAAACAGCGTGATCTTTACCCTAATGACACATTATTCGAACCCTAAAACCTAGGGGCAGCTGTCTTTGCGTTTTACTTAGTTTTTACTCAAATTTTATGCTTTTAAATCTCTAGATTAGATCTTTCAATTTATGTATTTTATTCAAGCAATTCAAGCCTTCAAGAAGATGCTAAGAGGCTAAACCTCTTTGAACAAGCGTTGTGAAGCCGTCCAATTCAACAGATTGATTTCTAGTTCGTGATTATTTTGTGAGTTCTATTTCAAGTTCGTTTCTTTTATCATGTTTTGTATGTTTTATTGCATGTTTAATCGAAAGATGCTTGCTTTGATGATTGTTTATATGATGAGAGTCATGTCAACCTTAGATCACCATGATAAAAGATTGGATCTTTGATCTAAATAAAACGAAAGTTATTAGATTGATTTTCTAGATTAGAAATCGAAGATTTCACGCCTAGGTTAGAAAGACGTAATCTTTAACATCGAAAGATAAAAGATTAGAAGCGAACTTGTCTCTACGAGTAGGAGTTTATGCCTTCGATTAGGTGAATCACGACTTGAGTAGAGATCACGAAATAATCCGAATTGGAATTGAATGTTGATAGTGAAGGATGCAGGTTCTTAGATCTAAACGAATTAGATCTATGCGCAGCGGATGGATCACGATTTATATATCAAAACACATAATTAAAGGACTTAAACTACTACAAGGGGGTTAAGATCATGTTACCAATATAGGGAAGAGAAGCCTTGATCTTCCGATGTGTTCTCCAAACGGCGGTTGGTGGACACCCTTCTTGATACACGAACCTCCTTGATATGCAACACTCAAGAAAAACTTAGAGTTTTTCTTCTACAAAACCCTAGATGAGAAAACTAATTATTTCTCTCCCTTTAGTGGTGGTAGTCTAAATTCACACTTGTGAATTACCTTGGAATAACTCTCCTTTTATAGGAGAGTAAATCCTTAACCTCCAAGTTTTAATTAATTAAATAAATAATTAATTAAACAAAATAAAAGATATTTTCCTTAATGACTAATTGTGACATGTATTGACCAATAGGAAATCAAATAACAAGTCATCCAACCAATCATATAACAAGAATATCTTTTATTTTCCACATCACAAAAAATAATTCTTGTGATAATTAATAAAGGAGGAGGCGCCACTTTTAGGTTAATTAAGCCCACATAAAATGTCTTTTATGTGTATTATATTATTTAGCCCAACTAAATAATATCCATGCATATCAATTAATTAGCCCACCAATTAATTATCAATGAGAGCCCAAGTAACAAGATTATTAGTCCGAATTACGAAGCCACATCGGGGACCATGGACTATAACCATGAGCTCCAATAATTAATTATTCATCGAATGTAATAAGCACATTAATTATTAATTCCGGGATTACGCCACCATAAACCCGCCCGAACTCTACCGATTATAGATGTATACTTATACTCAACCCATGTGAGCGAATAAGTGTCCATCGATATAATCACTACATACGGATTAACCCTCCATAGATTGTCCATTCTGGTGGGAAGTCTCCGTGAACCCGACTCGTAATATCTTATCCTTATTTACCATCAACCCCTCGATGATCAATTAGTATGCATATCGACTAGTAGCTAATTAGTCAAATGCGAAACTCCCGGGATCGATCACTTTCTTAGGGCTAACAAATAAGGGGATTGTCTCTACTACTTCCCATGAGGAAGGAATGGATTCCATGTCTGTGAAAATCGAAACTACTCACTCATCCGGAGATAGTGCCAATGAGAAGTGGCTTGGAACACATATTTAAGTGAACCGTAACTAACACATCAAACACTACCCCGGGACAAGCGGCACCTGTGATCACCTCGAGGATTAAGGTTGATCCATATATGATCATCTAATGATTTAATAAGATTTCTCGATTACGGAATTATATCGAGAAATTCAGATTAAATCGGTCGATCTATATGAATGCCATCATATATAAATGCCCCACGTAGGTACCCTCTACCGACAGTCGGATAAGACTATCACACCCTAAGGTGTTAGGCGCGCATTATTGGTGTTTTAATCAAGAGACCCTAAACTCGATTAAGTTCACCACGGACTAACATTTAAGCATATCTCCACTAACTCAATCCTCACGTGTAATCCATACACCGAGTTAAGTGGTTACATCTGAGATATACTTAGGGTTTGCGTGATGTATTACTTTACAAGCACAAAGCAAGTAATAAGGTGAGATAAATTACATCATTCATTGTTAAAAACAATTACACAAATTGTCTTTCGGGCACTACACCTAACAGATAGGATAGGTGGATCAATTGCTTGTTCGTTCGTTATACTTGATTTAAATCCCTTAAAACTTGAGTTGCATAGTTTAGTTTACTTTTTGCACTTAGTTTAGTTTAGTTAATAAGTTCGTTACCCGTATCTTGCCTAGCATTGGAGTAATCCTCTGTCTAGTTAATTTTCTGCATATTTGGTAGTTTAGTTCTTCGTTTAGTTTAGCTTCGTGACATAGGTTAGTTTAAACAAAAAACTAGGATTAACAACAGTCTAGTTCCCCGTAAGATCGACCCGCCATAGCCTCTATACTACGATCCTTATACTTGAGGTTAACCGGATTATTACTTGTTTTGTGTTAATAAATTCCGTGACAGACACCCGAGGTCCGAACAGGAATCAGTCCAAGAGGCAGGATGTCGAAAGTAAGCCATCAGTTTGGGACCGTATCGACACGTCCACCTCAGACCGTGGGGGCAAGAAGGGACCCTCACGTGATAAGGACTTTATCCCACTCAATCGACCTCGATCTGAGGTGTTGTCGATTATGCTTTCAAAAAACTTGGCGAGGAAACCGCCACCGTTGAAGAAGCCTCGAGAAAAGAGGAATGCAAGCAAATACTATGATTTTCACGAAGACATAGGCCATACAACAGAGGATTGTATCGACCTGAAGAGAGATATCGACGTCTGCATTCAGGAAGGAAAGCTAGACGAAGTTGTTGACAGATCTCGGTATGATGGGCCCAGGGGGCGTGGGGAATTTAAGAGGAAAAACTCCGATCAAGACAGGAACCGAGGTCGAGATGCCCAAAGACGAAGGGACCGATCACCTCCGAGGAATCGATCCCCGGGTCGAGAAGGAAACAACATAGAGAATTTTGGTCGAGATAGATATGAAGATAATCGACCGATTAACTATGTCAACACAATCTTTGGTCCTGGTGAGAGTGATAAAGACCAGACCAAAAAGAGCCGACTTGTAGCTCGAGAGAGCGCAAACAGCTCAGGTTCACAACATAAGTCGGATATGGCCCTCGAGATGATATCCCCAAGTCAAGGAGTCACAAATGAAGGGTTAGTTATTGAGGCGATTATTAGCCGAGCTGTGTATCGAGTGCAGATCGATAACGGGAGTGCGATGAACATCATATATCACTCGGCGTTCCAAGCGATGAAGTTGAATGAGAAGGATCTAGCCCCATGCGCGTCTCCCCCTGCTCGGATTCTGAGGCAAGCGATCCACCCCTGGGCTCGATAAAGTTACTCACGACAGTTGGTGATGGTGAGAAAGGAAGGACACTTGAATTAAGTTATGTGGTGGTCAAGGCTCCTTCTGCTTATAATGTTATCCTAGGACGACCTGCGCTCTTCGACCTGCGTGCTATCATATCGACTTTTCATAATAGTATGAAGTTTCCCACTAGAGGCGGTTCCCACGAAGTAAAAGAGGACGTTGAAGTCGCTCGAGTTGTAACTCTGTTGTCATGAATGGGAAGATGGCGGTTCAACAAGTCTTAGTCGAGGAATTGATTCCAGAGGAAGAAGATGAGAAGAGTTGGGTCTCCAGTGACGCAGTCGAAAACGTCCGACTCTGGGAAGGAGAGGACGATCAGTGTGTGCAAGTTGGGATTTGGATCCCAAAGAAGGAAAAACAGCTACTGGTCGAGCTTCTAATCGAGTTCAGGGACATCTTTGCCTGGAAAGCCACCGACATGCCGGGACTGTCCACCGACATCGCGGTTCATAAGCTCGAGATTGACCAGGCTAAAAAGCCAGTCAAGCAGAAAAAGAGAAATTTTGCGTTGGATCGACTCGAGGCTATCGAGTTAGAGGTCGGCAAGCTACTAGCAGCCAAGATAGTAAAAGAGGTATTATATCCGGAATGGCTAGCTAACCCGGTTTTAGTCAAGAAGCCTGATGGTAGTTGGCGCATGTGTGTGGACTTTACAGATCTTAACAAAGCATGCCCGAAAGACTCAGTATCCATTTGCCCAAAATCGACGAGTTAGTAGATTCAACCATTGATTTTGAAGTTTTGGTTTCTTAGATGCATATAAAGGATATCATCGATTTTAATGGATCCTCGAGATGCGGAAAAAAGCAGTGTTTATCACGAGATTCGGCACCTTCGCTATGTGACCATGCCATTCGGATTAAAGAATGCTTTGGGCAACATACCGAGGCGATCAACAAGATATTTGCAAGACAAATTGGTAGATGTATGGAAGTTTATGTAGAGCGACTTGCTTATCAAGAGTCGATCTATGAGACAATACAGTCGATGCTCGAGAGGTTTTCGAAGTGTTGAGAGAAACGCAGATGAGATTAAACCGAAGAAGTGCACTTTTGGAGTCGGTCGGGTAAGTTCTTGGGCTATATGATTTGAAAGACGGGATTGAGCGAACCCAGATAAAATTGATACATTGAAGAACATGCCCGCACCGCGAAATATCAAGGAAGTACAAAGGCTCACGGGTCGAATGGCGGCTCTCAACAGATTTCTATCAAGATCGGCCTGACGTGCGTGCTACCATTTTCAAGATACTCCGAAAGGCCATCCTTTTCATTGGGATGATGAATGTCGATGACCTTTGAAGAGTTGAAGACTTATTTATCGAAATTACCCACCTCACTTCCCGCCGAGAAGGGAAAAGTTGTTGGTTTATCGGCCGTGTGCGAGAAGCGATGAGTGCGGTTACGATGCGAGAAGGGTACATGGCCAGGTGCCAATATACTTTGTTAGTAAAGCATTACATGGCCCGAGATCCGGTACTCACCAAATGAAAAGTTAGCATTATGCCTGGTTCATGCCTCGAGGAAGTTAAGGCCATATTTTCAAGCTCATCCTATTGTGGTAGTCACGGACCAACCACTAAAGCAAATTTTGGCAAAGCCTCGATACTTCAGTCGATCGCGAAATGGGTGATAGAAATGGCCCGATCGACGACATCGAGTTCGTTCTCGAATGCGATTAAAAGCACGTGCCTTGGCGGATTTTTTTGGCTAAAGGAATCTCTCGTCCAACTCGATCAAGAAAAGCGAGGTCCGGAGGAAAAATGGACTCTGCAGTCGATGGGGCATCGAGTAAGGAAGGGCGGGCGGGGCTCCTCCGGTAAGTCCGAAGGCGAGGAATTCCCATCGCCCTTCGATTCGACTTCAAAGCAACTAACAACGAGGCGAGTATATGAGGCCATGATTACTGGTTTAAAGCTCGCGAAGCCGGTGTCGAAGATCTGCCGGTTCTGATGACTCGCGATTGGTGGTCAATCATGTAAAGGGAGTATGAGGCTAAGGAAGAAACCATGAAGAATTACTTAGCGATTGTCGAGAGCCTCATACCAAAGTTCAAAAGCGGTTCAATTGAAAGCGGTCCCCTGAAGTCGAACAAGAGAGCCGATCGCTCTCCAAGTTGGCCTCAAACTTCATGTCAAGTAAGAAGGTTCTAGTCGAGTTCTTGACCGATAGAGCTACATCGAGAGCAGAGGCCCGACCGATTACTCGGCCAGGCCACGTGGATGGACTCGATCGCTCTTTACCTCAAAGACGGAATACTACCAGCTGATAAGGTACAATCTAGAAAAGTTCGACTACAGTCCACTCGATATGCGTTCTTCGACGACATCCTCTATCGGAAATCTTTTGTAAGTCCATGGTTAAGATGTGTATCTGAAACCGAAGGTGAATATCTCTTGGAAGAAATTCATAGAGGAGCATGTGGAAACCACTGCGGGGCTAGAATGTTAGCTCGAAAATGCAGATTAGCTGGGTATTTTTGGCCGTCGATGCAACGAAATGCGAATAGTCTTGTCCAAAAATGCAACACTTGTCAGATTCATGATAATATCTCCCATCAACAAGCGCAAGACATGAATGTCATCTCGTCAGCATGGCCATTTGATCAGTGGGGAGTCGATATCGTTGGACCCCTACCCCGAGCCCCGGGAAATCTTAAATATGTGGTCGTGGCTGTAGATCACTTCACGAAGTGGGTCGAAGCTAAGGCTATACCGGACATCAAAGCTGCAACCATCAAAAAGTTCTTGTGGGTCGACATTTTGTGCAGGTACGGGATCCCGAAGGCTCTGATATCGGATAACGGTACCCAGTTCGAAGATCGTAAAGTCAGAGAATGGTGCAGTGACTACCATATCGACCACTATTCACCTCGGTAGCTCATCCACGAGCAAGCGGTCAAGTCGAGCAAACTAATCGATGAGATCAAGTTGGGGTCTAAAAAAGAGACTAGAGGCGGAAGGTCGAGATTGGGCGATTCAACTTCCGAGCATCCTATGGTCATATAGGGCGACTCTAATTCATCAACTGGGGAAACTCCTTTTTCTTTGGTATATGGGTGTGAAGCGGTGATTCCCGCCGAGATCGGAGTTCCCTCTCCTCGAGTTCTAGCCTACAATGTGGAGACAAATGATCCCGAACTCCGACAAGAAAGGGACAATGTCGAAGAGCGAAGGGAGATAGCCTCAGCCAGAATGGCAAGGTATAAACAGAAGATCTCTCAGTATTACAACTCGAGGGTCAGGCATCGATACTTCAAAGTCGGTGATTTGGTTCTAAGGAAGAATGAAGCAAGTCGACAGGAGGCGGCCGGAAAATTAACCCCGAATTGGGAAGGACCTTATCAGATCCTAAAGGTCCACCCCAAAGGGTCTTATCAACTTGGTCGGGAAGATGGAACTACTGTTCCTCGACATTGGCATGCCAACAATCTGAGGAAATATTATGTCTAAGATAAGCCTCAACAAACTTGTTTACTTTTCAATATTGAACCTTGTAATAAGTCCATGAGACAATTTTATGAGAATCCTAATAAATTTGTATCTTTTAAGAGATGTTTTCTGTGTTTGTTAGGATTTATAGCCAAAAGCGATACAAGTCCAAAGTGACGAGAAAAGTTAAAGGCAAAACAATCGACAACAAGTAAAGAAATCCGCAGTCGGACATCTCGATAAAGCGAGCAAAGTTAGCCTAATGGGCGGCGAACGCAAAAAACGCAGAGGCGGTTCGCATGGTCGGGCCACTGTCCCGATCGAAAGCCGAATAAGCCCGAGTGGCGAAAAAGGCCCGAGACAAAGGGCGGTTCGCATAGTCGGGCCACCTGTCCCGATCGAAAGCCGAATGAGCCCGAGTGGCGAAAAAGGCCTGAACAAAGGGCGGTTCGCATAGTCGGCCCACATTTCGATGAAGGTCGAAAAAGCCTAAGAGGCAAAAAGACCTAAGACCAGGGGCGATTCTGTTAAAATGCAGCCTAAGGTCGAGTAAGCCTAAAAGGCAAAACACCAAGGCAAGCAAGCAAATCGATCTCAAGTGCAATAAGAACCAAGGGTTCATAATACACTTGGGGGCAACATAAATTAATAACAAGAACGACTAATGAAGTGAGTAGTGAGTAGCAAACAGAGCGGAGGCTCGATAACGAAAGACTATAACACATCGAGAAGGCGAGCAAAATAATGAGAAAGCAAAGTGTAATTAAATTGCGAAATCAAAGCAAGTCAAGTTTGGAGCATAGTTATTACAAGATATGGCCAGGTCGAAATGCCAGCCAAAGTTGATTTTCAAAATAATACCATTACAAAGCTTCAAGTTCAGATTGCAAATGATGGAGATCAAGGGTTGGCTTCAGGGGTCGGATCAAGATTTGCAGAGGTCGGATCGGCGACAGTCGGATCAGGAGCAGGGGCAGAAGTAGAAGGAGCATACTTTATAGCCAAAGACTCTCCTCAATGAAACTCTTGAAATCATCGATCATACGACTTCTCCGAGTCGATTATAAAACATAGGCGTCTCGAGGGACGACAAGTCGAATCCTGAGACGACAGCCTTCACCTGATCAACGGCCAGGGTGTAGCCGCCCATCATCGAGGTGCGCATGATCACCTCCAAGTCGTCTTCTAGGTTTGTTGACTTGCGATACTCCATGATCGCGTCGGCCTTAGCCTCTTCGACCTGCGCGCGCGCTTGATCCAATTCAGCTGTAACGCATCTCGATCACGGCGGGCCTTCCTAGCTTCATCATCCGCGACCTTCGCCTCCTCTCAGAGCATCTCATAGTCTTGAGCCGGCCTTGAGCGGCTCCTACCACGATCATGCCTTTCCTCCTGCAATCGGCCCGACTCTTTCGGTAGTGGCGGTTTTGTTTCAAAGAACCACCAACTTATCTTGCGAACTTCTCGAGCTCGGCGACCGACTCATGCTTCAAATAGCGTTGTATTGTTTTTCCACAGCGAGAGGGCAGCATTTTTGGCAACATTGTCTTGAAGCGACTGCCATTCTCCTTCTTGATTTCGTCCCACGATTCCCTTTTCTTGGCGGCCGTCGGGCGACCTCCCGACCAATAAGGGTATTACGCAAAACGTAAAGAGTGTATCAGAAAAGGGACAGGGCATAGGTTTCGAGAGAAGTTAATAGGAAAAGAAGGATCGACTTACAAGGCGATTTAATTTTAGCGACCACGAAGGATGTTCTTGTCGTCCACGCCAGCGTAATCATCGGCAACCCAGTCCGTACCAATCCCTGACTCGGTGGAGGTCTCAGCGACCCTCTTCCTCTTCGCCTCTCGAAGCTGTTCCCTCACCACCTCGGCAACAGATGATCTTTTCTTTGTTTGCACCGCCGGCTCTTCAACATTAACCTCGATATTCGAGGTCAGATCGATAGGCTCCTCCTCGCCTCTTACCGTCTCGAAGAGAGCCGAATCGAGACGATTAACTCGCCGGTGGTCGAGGTACTTGATCGATCCAAATTGCGGCGCATTTAACTCGATTGCGGCGGGGTTTATCCTAGGTGGAAGGGCGGCCCTCTCGAAGAGGAAGGCACACGATCTCGACCAGCGGCAAGTCGGTAGTGGCCTCGACCCTCGAGGTGGAGCGACCATGACCATCGACTCGAGAATGCGCGAGGTTGGTGACCCTGGAGAATTTGCCCACCGCAATATAGAAAAAAGACAAGTTAGTCCTGACCAACGAACAACAAGTTATCGACTCAAAGAATAACCAAGGTATAAAAGCAAGTAAACATCCTACGATTCTCGTGATCAGGAACATTCAGGCCTACGTATGGCATTGGCCCAGCTTCCTCCAAGTGAGCCAGGTGATACAGGAGACTCAGGTCTCGAGTACACACCTCGAAGTTGTGTCCACTCAAGAGTCGAGCCTCGTGAGGAGCCGGTTCCTTCCCAAGCTTGTCTTGTTTCCCCTCTCTCGACCTCCATTGGCCAATGTAGGGGTTATCTAGGCCATGACGGAGAAAGAAAAATCGAGGTTTCCACTCCCCGTGAGAAGAAGGCC
This sequence comes from Gentiana macrophylla, assembly GCA_026214975.1. Classification (NCBI taxonomy): domain Eukaryota; kingdom Viridiplantae; phylum Streptophyta; class Magnoliopsida; order Gentianales; family Gentianaceae; genus Gentiana; species Gentiana macrophylla. Next base: position 74,451,174 of record CM047815.1, on the reverse strand, counting down.
CCCTCGTAATAAACTCATGGCGATTTGCTCTCCTCTGGAAGGAATACCATAACTTGTCGGGTGTGGCAGCAATCTTGTAGTAGTGTCGGAACACGGGCACCGAAAAGCATACCTGGGCCACTCGACATGCTATGATGAACCCCATCAGAGTTCTGACGCCATTCGGGGCGAGTTGGGAGACACTTATTTCATAGTGGTGAAGGATGGCTAGGACGGCTGGACAGAGTGGAAACCTCAATCTACTCGCCAGTTGATTCTCATAAACCGCACAAAATCCTTCCGGGGGCTCGTCGGCAAATATATGATTACCGGAAGGGAGTCGAGATTCGAACGGAGGACTAATGATGTTATACTTCTGGCAAATTTCGACAACATCCTCTGGAGAAAGTGCACTGAGACATCCTTTTGCACCCTTTCCATCCATCCTAGTTACTAGCTTTTTAGGCTGGTTAGGGACAGGAGGGGGGGAGGCTGTGGGTTCACCGGAATCTCGTCGGAGAAGATGATCGGAGGAAGCAGATACCGGTGTTTGGGATTGGGAAGTCGTATCGCTACCTCTATCAGATTCTGTGGCACTGCTACTACTACTTGACATAGATAAATCAAAAGGAAAGATGAACACTGAAAAAAGAAATAATCTTACTTGGTGTTTTGAATTTGGGGATTGTGACAAGAAAATAGCGAACAAATTTTGCAGCAGCTTCTATCCTTCCTCTCTTTATATATGATAGTGAAGAGTTTGCAAATGAAGTGAAGAGACGTGGGTAGTGGGGGTTATAACCCCTGGAGATCACGACAATCAAGGCAGTGACGCGTCTTTTGCGGGATTCGAAGCGTTTTGTATGCCAGATATCGTGCCACATGGTAATAAGCAGTTAAGGAAAACAAGTGGCGGGAAAAAGCCCGCCCAAACAAAACTCAACTCGAAGACGACTCATGTGACAGACTCGACCTCGGACAACGGGAGTCGCCTCTCTCAAGTCTGGGGGGCTTATGACGATACAGGGTTTCACTCCCTCCACGTGTCATCTATCGGTTGGTCATCACACTGTAAATAACGCCAGTACATTCATGTCGATGCCCAGGCTAGAGGCAAGAGCCATCTCATGAACGCCAGGCTACGACGATCGACTATCGACTACCGAGTAGTGTGAGGCGACAAGTCCATAAGGACAGAGTCCACACCAGCTAGCAGTGTGGGATAACGAGTCTAGAGTCGATCACCACAGGTCGGAAGTATCGACTCGAGGACAGGGTCCACACCAGCTGTCCAAGCCCGTTAATAGCGATAGCTTGGGCAAGGGGCCAAGGCCCATTTAAGGGTAAAGGTGACAATAACATAAGCCGACTTAACCTTAGGGTTTAGGCAAGTGTTGTCATTATAAATACCCCATTCCAGGAACTACGTAAGGCTTGATTCCTGGAATTGAACAGGATACGTAGGCAATTCAAGAAAGCATCTTGGACTCAGCCGCAAACATAAACACTCACCCCCTCATTCCTTTTTGGCATTAAGGTTCTCGTGTGTTCATCACTAGATTAAATTAGGGCTTAAATCATCAAGGTGACATAATTTGTCATCGCCAACACGGTACCTTGCCACAAGCTTTCTGTCATAAGTACTGCAGCCGTAGTCATCATCATAATATACATTCACCACCAAATAGGATCTAGATCTAAAATAAAGTCCATAATCCAAAGTGCCTTTGATATATCTCAGAACACTTTTTAGAGCTTTCCAATGATCACTTCTAGGTGCCTGTATAAATTGATTTAGGTGGTTCATTGCAAAACTGGGATCGGATCTAGTCAGTGTGGAATACTACAATCCACCAATGATGCTTCTATAGGATGTAGGATTTTGTAGAGGAACTCCCTGATTAGGTGTCAAATGAGTGCCAACAACAATAGGTGCTGGGCAAGGATTTATATTCTAAATATCAAGTTTCTTCAGAAGATGAATAGCATAATGCCTTTGACTTAAGCAGAGGCTTGATGCATCCGTTTGAGCTTTCACACCAAAGAAATGAGACACTGGATTAAGATCTTCACAATTATCCGTGATGAATTGCCCGTCACAAGAATATCATCCACATACATAAGAACATACAAGATTACATGTTTATTCTTGAAAATGAATAAAGAAATTCTAGTTACGGATTGCTTAAACCCCGAGTCAACCATATGTTTTCTCAAGACTTCAAACCAGGCTCTAGGATCATGTTTAATTCCATACTTATTCAATTTCCATACATAGTGTGGCTTGCGGGGATCCTCAAACCCTTCAGGTTAAGGCATAAACATTGCCTCCTTCAAAGGTCCATTCAAAAAGCATTGTTGATGTCCACTTGTCTTACATCTCAATCGAGAGGACACCGCAAGAGACAAGATAAGTCGATGGTACATGCTCTAGCCACTGGATGAAAGTCTTAGCAAAGCACACTCCATAAGCCTAGTGATATCCTTTGGCAACAAGTTTAGCTCTGTGTTTAAGGACATATCCATTAGGTCTAAGTTTGACCTTAAAACCCACATGTTCCCGCTAGATGCCGAGTTTTGGCAGGTGGGAGAAGATCTCATGCGTTATTTTTGCAATGTGCCTCAAAACTCTTCCTAGTTTTTTCCACTCTGGTAGGATGATAGCTTTTGATGCATTGGAAGGTTCAATAGGACATGAGTGACCTTTGTCTTAGGACTGCACACTATAAGTCTTAGATTTGAATATGCCATTTTTAGACCTTGTCTGCATAGGATGTGTGGGAAATGTTACAAAAGATGAAGGTTGAGGCACTGTTGGTGGAATTTCAACAGCAACATTGTACGGTCAGGATTGACTTGAGCATCAAATGAAAGACTAGGTGATCTTCGTACATGGGAATTGGATTTAGAGGAATGTTTAGAACATTCACTTGTGGATGAAGAAGACTGGTAGTGAAATGACCGCGTGTAAGTCACTGATGCTAATAAGAGGACTAGGACAATCGCAGTATGGGATAGTGAGTCAAGGTCGATCTCATAAAGATTGATATTCAACATGTGTAAATGAAACTAATAAACTAAAGTTAAGAACACAAAAGTGGTCTTTGATAAAAATATATTCAAAAGGAATGTGATTAAACTACAAAGAGAAACTAAAAACACAAGTTCACGTGAATTCAAGTAATTATTCGATAAAAGCTAACCAAACCATGTTCCAATTAACTGCCCACAGTCTGCTAATTAACCAGATTCGATGATCTAACACAGACTCTGGTTCTACTCGATTAATGGCGTGATCCCTTAATTTGGTTACTAATTCAGGGCAAGACATTAGAACCCTACGTTCAATTCAAAAGTCTATCCGGGCAGGACTATATGAAATTGACCAAACGATCATTTACTATCTATGGGGTGCCAATACAAGTATTGAAACCTCACTCATGAGACCATCCACCCCAGATGGAAATTTTACATGACGATCTAATTATCTATGTTCTAATTATTTCTTCAACGGGCAGTTCCTTCTAAATAATTTATGAGAGCATGCATAAATTGGCTAGACTTTAGACACGCATAAACTGAGAACTGATAACCAAAATTAAATAGCAAAACGGGTCAGTTTATGTTCCCACCCATCGGCATGTTGGCCACAAGATCACCGTTGAGCCGGTGGATACAAGATCAGAATCTTATCTTTCTCTATTCACCTATGAATCTGGATAAAATCATCGACTGGGTTCGAATTAATCTTCACATGATTTGGTTAACAAAAACTTTAGCCTAGCATCGTTTTAACGGAAGCACAAGAAATCATGTTACCGAAAGATAAAACGAACATTAAGACTAAATATAAACCCGAGGTACCTTAGAAGAACTTGTAAGAACTCCGATTGTAGTGTAATAGTTTTATGATGGTTTAGTAGGCAGTTTGATCCGAAGAAGGCCACCGATTTGTTATTTATGGTACACTTGTTACACTTGTGGCCTTAAACAATTTTGTTACCAAGAAAGTGAAACATAGGTAACAAATCGGTGGCCTTAAAACAGTTTTAAACTTGCCAAGTGTAACAAAACTGTCACAATTGGTGGCCTTCAATTTATAGTATAACGGTTGTAGAATAATTGTGTCACCGGTGGTGACTTGCTACTTATTCCGATTAAAAAAGCATTTAGAGAGTACACTCTGAATGCTCCGACCAATAGGGATACGGCAAGTGTCGACCAACTCGAGAACGAGGATAAAAATTGATAACGAAAATGAGGCGCAAGCGATTAGCAGGTAAAACGGTTAGGAGCTGGGAACTCATGGAAACTATCCTCTCTCCCAATGCTCTGCAACTCAGACTTAAACCATTTTTAAAACCCAATCCTCCATTCCCAAAACAAACCCATTCCAATTCCAAAACATCTCCATTTATAGTAAACATAACCAAAAGATCGCATCTTTGTCTTCATAAAGTTGCATTTTCCTCTGTCACAGTCAAGGCAAGTTCCCAAGCTGCATCTGTTTCTACTGAAGATTCTTCAACTGCTTCTTTGCCATCTTCAATGAAGGGTTGGGTCTATAACGAATACGGAAGCGTTGAGGTGTTGAAGTTTGATGAAGACATTACGGTTCCTCAAATTAAAGATGATCAAGTGCTGATTAAGGTCGTTGCAGCTGCTCTTAATCCCGTTGATTTCAAGAGGAGACTTGGCAAGTTTAAGGCCACCGATTCACCTCTACCGGTAAATTCGTCTCTCTTCTCTTACTTAATGAGGATATTTTTCAGTGTTTATTTTATATGAATTACATGTAATCTCCATGGTTCCATATCACTGAAATTGGATATTTAATTGATTTCTTATTGAATGCTTAACAAATCGGGCTGGCTTAGTTAGCAAAGATTGTGCTTTCCAAAAAGAAATTTCAGGTTGGGATTAGAGAAGTTCAATTTAGTCCTCTGATTTTTCTTTCCACTTATGTTGTTTTAGCAGGTCGGATTAACTGTCCCTTGATTACTACAGCAATGATACTCTGTTTCCGCATCTAATTGCAATTTTTTGCTGGATTTGTAGACTGTTCCAGGTTATGATGTTGCAGGGGTGGTAGTTAAAGTAGGTAGTGAAGTGAAGGGTCTTAAAGAAGGGGATGAAGTATATGGGGACATAAGCGAGAAAGCATTGGACGGGCCTAAACAGTTCGGCTCACTTGCTGAATATGTTGCTGTGGAGGAGAAATTACTAGCTTTGAAACCCAAGAATGTTGATTTTATACAGGCTGCTGGTCTTCCACTTGCTATTGAAACTGCATATGAAGGTCTTGAGAAGGCTGGATTTTCGGCAGGGAAATCTATCCTCGTATTGGGTGGTGCTGGAGGGGTTGGATCACTTGTCATTCAGGTGTGTATCTGTTCAAAGTGTTCTTGTGTTTGAATATATAAATAACTTATCTTTCAAACAAGTTAAGATTTTTGGACATAATATTGTCCACTTCCACTACATTTATGTTGTCTAGTGTTGAGCCTCCTTATATGCCTTTACGTGCCCTATATTGACTGAGGATTTTCGTTATAGACACATAGTTGGACTAAGGCGGGTTGAAGTGTATTGTGCTTAAATGTGTAAATTAGTTGCCTCTGAACATGCTCTAAGTTTTTGGGAGATATGGTAATTCAACTATATCAAACCTCAAAATCCCATCAAACCTCTCTATTTCTGAATTCTGATCAGAAGCTGATCATTGGTGAAATTATAGTTGCATAAAAGCATTGCCAGCTTGTTTCTTCTATAAAAAAATGTAGACATTTGAAGACATTTTACTGTATCTGGCTATGTTCTAAATTATAGAGTAGGCATATTCATTTTGGAAACTTGATTACTGATATCTTCTTTTATGAGGCAGCTAGCAAAACAAGTGTTTGGTGCCTCAAAAGTAGCAGCTACTGCCAGCACAGGGAAATTGGAACTGCTGAAAAGCTTGGGTGCCGATTTAGCCATCGACTACACAAAAGACAAGTTTGAGGAACTTCCAGAGAAATTTGATGTAGTTTATGATGCAGTTGGTAAGCTAATATCATATCCATTGATGTCTCTGTCTTCGATTACAGCATGTTCTTAGTGTAGTTTAGACATTGGACTTAAAGTATATTGATTTGAAAACTAACAGGAGAGGGAGAGAAGGCGGTGAAGGCAGTGAAGGAAGGCGGCAGTGTGGTGGTGCTAACGGGTGCAGTCACACCTCCAGGTTTCAGATTCGTTGTCACATCCAATGGACAAGTTTTGACAAAGCTGAACCCATTCCTTGAGAGCGGAAAAGTGAAGCCTGTGGTTGATCCAAAAGGACCATTCCCATTTTCTAAGGTTGCTGAAGCTTTCTCTTTCCTCGAAACGGGTCGTGCTACTGGGAAAGTAGTCATATATCCTATTCCATAAGAACAATGTGTGAAGCTGCTGTATTTTTGGTATTCAAGTTTCTTGATGAGAAGATCAGATAAATTCACAGAATAAGAAATAATATTAGTAGCTTTTGATGGGGCTTGTCAATGGAATCTATACATTTCTTTTATAGAAGATTTTTTATTTTTATTAATGAATTAAAGAAAGAAAGATAGTACAAAAGGCGATTCAACCCGCCTTATTTCAGTGTAAGAAAGCCTCGACTGTCGACACCTAACCACGCCTTGTTAAAACTCTTAGCAGCAAAACCTAAAAGGAAAAATCTACTAAGAAGGAAGAGTGTGGTTGTTCGTGCTGAGTCAGAGTATAGAAAAAGAAAAACCTATCGAGGGTCCCTAGTTTAAGTTTTCAATCTGCTTTATATAATTTCTTGTTCCTCCCCACGGGAATTTCTTTTTTCTTTTTGATCTTCTTGAGCATTGTACGAAGTGTGGAGCTTGTCTCATCATCTATTCTATTAATCTGTTATGTATGTCTCATCATCTATTGTATTAATCTCTGATGTAAGCTACCCATGTATGTCCTTTACAAACATGTATTCAACTTTTGTTCCTCGTGGAATATCTATTTAATCGTCCTCTGAGTCACCATAAATGGACAAACCATCTTCATCATTGGTATCATCATCCTTATCATCAGTGTCTTGTCTGTCCTTAGCTAAAAAAAAGTGTTTTTAGGACATTTGTCTCCAAAAGACGGTGTGCATTGCAAAATTGGTCTATTGATATTAGCTAAACGAGCCCTTTGATGCTTCCTTAAGGAATAATACCATTGTGAGTGTGTGTGCGGGGGGAAGGGGTTTAAGGATCACGACGGATCTGTTTTAAATTCTTTCTCGTTTTACTTGGGGTCAGGGTTAAGGTTAGAATAGCTCTGCTCGCCGCTGCTCTACTCCACTTTTGCTGCTTCGGTGCTTAATTAATAATTTTTTATGTGTTTTATTATGTGTTTTTTGAGTTAGTTACCGTTAGTTGTCTCAACTAATGGTAACATTTGACATAGATTGAAAATTTCAATTGTCTCCTTCCTTTTCTAGCCGCTCAGCTTTCTTTATATTTGTAATCCAATGCTCCTTGCATATTCTAAGAGAATTATATTGAGATATTTCATTCCCATCATGAGTTTTTACATGGTATCAGAGCGATCAACTCGATTTAAAAAAAAATATTTTCATCTTAATTTATATTTTTTATATGTCTGATTCAACTGCTACAAACACAAAGTCTTAATCTATTCCTCATGATAATCCTAGCCTAACAGGAGATTTGCAACAAATACAAGCTGCATATCGACTTAATGGCAAGAATTAACTGATGTGGTCTCTGTTTGTAAGAACTTTTCTTAAATGAAAGGGAAAACTTAGCCACTTAATAGGTACTGGACCTGCTCTGATGATCTTAAGTACTCTATTCGGGATGAACATGATTCTATGCTCATGTCATGGCTGTGGAATTCAATGGTCCTAGAAATAAGTGATACTTCCTGGGATCAGCCAAGGAAATTTTGAAATCTATTAGAGAAACTTACTAGAAGATTAATGATGCTACGAAAATATATGAGCTAAAGACTAAAATTCCAAGTGCCAAACAGGGTCCAAGAGTATCACTTAATAATTAGGACTTCTACAAGGCCTATGGCAATAGCTTGACCACTATTAGTGTATCAAGCTGAATGGCAATGAAGGTACTGCCATTATAAAAATGATCTTTGATAATGATAGGATTTATGCCTTTTTTGCTAGTTTAAATCCAGAATATGATGCTGTCGGAATTCAAATTCTGCGAAAAAGAGATCTTCCATCCTTAAATGAGACCACCTCAATGGCCAAAGTTGAAGAAAGCAGAAGGAGAGTCATGGTAGACCAAGGAAAAGTGCTGGAAACTTCCTGGTAGACCAGGGACTAGAAAGAATAAGAATACTGCTCACTTGCCAAAAATAACAAGAAAAATAAAAACTCCAATTTTTAGGTATATGAATTTGGAGCCCGAGACATTGAGAAGTTGAAACGGTTCATGGAAACATTGAAAAATTTACATGTTCTCTAGCTTTTTCAAGGATGACTATTGATCACCATTCTCATCATACCAATGAAGAATGCATGATTGATTCTTGTACTACTGATCATATGACATATGATATGTCAAAGTTTAAAACTTATAAACCTTGTCCTAGTAACAAAAAGGTTACAATGGCTGATGGATCATTGATTACAGTTGCTGGAATATGGCACATTGAGCACTATAAGATAACTCTCAAGGGTGTCTTACATGTCCCAAAATTGACAACTAATCTAGTATCCATTTTGAGAATCACCAATGATTCTAAATGTTTTGTTATCTTCTCTACTAACTCTTGTTCGATACATGACAAAGGAATGAAGAAGAAGATCGAATTGTTGAAGTTACATGAGGCATGTATTTTTTGAATAGAAAGGATAACATGAGTATCTCATGTCAATTATCTTACTCTAGATCTTCCGGTGATAAGATTTAGTTGTATCATAAGAGATTAGGTGGGAATATGAAAATTTTGTATCATGGTCTTTTTAAAAGAACAAAACCTAAATCTATGTTTTGCAATGAATGTCAATTAGCTAATCACAAATTGAAACCTTTCTCCAACATCGGTGAAAGATATAAAACTCGTTTTACCTTAATCCATAGTGTTATTTGAGGACCATCTTGAAACACCAAATATCACCGGGGCAAGGTTGTTTATAACTATCATTGATGATTGTATTGGGGTTACTTGAGTGTACCTTCTTAAGAATAAGTCAGAGGTTGCTAATCAGTTCCTTAGTCCTTTTCTCCAAATGGAAGGAACCATTCATGAGTCCTCTTGTGTTCACACCCCACAGCAAAATGGAGTTGTTGAACGCTTTGGGTTGGTAGTAATGGAATGCTTTCATTATCTAAAATGAAGAACATTTCCCAAGAATAGACACATAATAGAGGTAACTAGGGCTCTTTCCAGATGAATGTTCCCAAAGGTTACCGGGAGAGGCAGTCCTAACTGCAACTCATCGTAGTAATAGAATGCCATATAGGTATTTGGAAAATTTGACTCATAGGCATATTTTATCCAACTTGTATCCAAGTTTTTGAAGTTCTGAGAAATTAGAGTTAAGAATTTTTGGGCGTGTTGTGTATGATTATATCCATTCTCCTAATATAGGAAAGTTGGATCCTAAAACTGTTAGATGCATCTTTATTGGTTATTCTAATACCCAGAAAGGGTATAAATGCTTTCATCCACTCACTAAACGTTTTTTTTTTATCTTCAAGGATGTAACTTTCCATGAAGCTGAACCATATGATGGAACATCTCATGTCCAAACTCAGGGGGAGACTTTCATGACTGACTTAGAAAATGATCGGTTTCTTCTTGACACGGTGACAATCCCAGATACTTATAATCTAAGACTTGAACAACATGATAAGAAGTTCTTGAGAATGACAAAGAACAAAACATGTACTCATCATCAAAAAACCAAAGATTCAAGAAACAAATTCAATACATGAGGAAATCAATGTCATTCCTTAACTTTTTCCACCTAAAGATCCCATTTTTGTATACTAGAAAGAAGAATTTGACAAATAAATGTGAAGCTACCAAATCTATTTCTCCACCAGGAAGTGAGTTGTTACCCAAAACATCTATTGATCCACTTGTAGATGAAATCTTACCAAACACATCAAAGGTGGATCTTCATATTTCCCTAAGGAAGAAACCTAGGGCCTGCACTAAACATCCCATCAAGTACTCTATTCCCTATCAAAACCTCAGTTCCAAACACAAGAACTTCATAGCCAACATGCAATCCACGAAGATTCCTACCACTTTACACGATGGACTAAATGATGAAAAATGGATAGTAGCTATGAAGGAGGAAATGTATTGAGAAGAACAAAACGTAGAACCTTGCTCAACCACCTAAGGGGGTCAAACCTATAGGGTGTAGATGAGTTTTTACCATCAAATACATCTCAGATAGGTCTATTGAAAGGTACAAGGCTAGACTAGTTGTCAAAGGATTTACACAAACCTTAGACATCGACTACTTTGACCCTTTTGCTTCAAAGGGAAAATGAATATTGTGTGGATTCTCGTATCCTTAGTTGCTATGTTCAATTGGGATCTCTAGCAGCTTTGACGTAAAAATGCCTTCTTTCAATGAGACCTATAAGAAAACATATACATGCAAACTTTACCTGCCTTTGAAAAGAAAAGTAAAGATTTGCAAACTCAACAAAGTTCTATATGGGCTTAAGAAATCTCTCAGGGCTTGATTTGAGTAGTTTACAAAAACAATGAAGGGACTGGGGTATTCTCAGAGTCAAGGGGATCATACTTTGTTTATAAAACACTCATCCAAAGACAGTGTTTCAATCCTCAAAATCTATGTTGATGATATCATAGTGACTATGAATGACATTAAGGAGATGTACATATTAAAGAAATGTGTGTTCAAAAAGTTTTTGATATAAAGTCTCTAGGAAAAATGAAGTACTTCCTTAGGATAGAGTTAGCACACTCTCAAGAAGGAATCGTCATCTCACAACATAAATATGTGCTGGATTTGTTGGCAGGAACATGGAAGCTGGGGTGCAAACCAATTGCAAGTCCTATTGTCTACAATCATGGAATTTCTGATGCACCTGAAGATGAACAAGTGGACAAGACTTATTATCAAAGATTAGTTGGAAGCCTGATTTACCTAACTCATACAAGACCTGACATTTCTTTGGGGGTTTGTGAACTTCTATGTGTAAAGATCCTCCTAAGTGACCTAAAGATCAAGTGGATTCCTCATATGAAATTGTATTGTGATAATGAACTAGCCTCAAAATTTCTCATAATCATGTTCAATATGACATGACTAAACACATTGAAATACACACACTTCATCAAAGACTTCATCAAAGAGAAGATTTAGAGTGGCTTCATTTGCACTTCTTATGTTTCTATTCATGATCAACCTGCTGATGTTCTAACTAAAGGCACACTTTGCACAAATTTCAAGGAAGTCTCCAACAATCTTGGAATGCATGATATACATTCATCATCTTGAGGGGGGGTGTTAGAATAGCTCTGCTTAGCTGCTCTACTCGGCTATGCTCTGATGTGCTCTACTCCATTGTTGTTGCTTTGACCTTTGTCTTAGTACTAAATTATGTATTTTATTATGGTGTAACAAAGGGCTAATTAGACCTGCTATACGCTAGCTATTTTTTTCCTTTGTTTTGAGTTAGTTACCGTTAGTTGTCTAAACTAACGGTAACATTTGACTTAGATTGACAGTTTAAATTGTCTCTTTCCTGTTCTAGCCGTTGAGCTTTCTTTATTTTTGTAATCCGATGCTCATTGTTATATTGAAACATTTCATTCCTATCTTGAAATATTCCGGTTACAATATTGATGCCGAAGAAGATTTAGCCCTATATCACTGTATGTCTATAACTTAATCATATGGTTATCGATGTGTGATCTTTAAAGGAGATTCCTTGAAGATTTTGCAGAGAATGGTATATCATGAGGAAGACTTGTCGAAAGTTGGAGGCATTCCAGAAGTTTGCAACAATTTACGTTATTGGTTTTCTTAAGTCTCTTTTTCCTTAGTTTAACACACCAGAACAAAATTGACGAAAATTCAAAATATATACCTTTAGGTAAAAATAGTTTGTTTTATATACCCCTATTTTTTAATCTTACATGCATAACCCTGTCAAAATACTCGGTAAGATGGGCAATTTGGTATTCAGGATCGGATATATATTGTCGTGAGGCAAGGTTATTTTTCATTGAGCGCCGACTAAAATAACACGTCATGAGCAAATTTCTCACTCGGACGGGCTAAAACTCCCGTCTTGCATATCCTTTCTTCTACAAATTGTCCGACGTTTTTTTTTTATTTTGAGGCCGATTTTTTTTTTTTCTTTTTCAATTACAAATCTCTGATTCAAATAATCGTGATTGAAAAAAAAAACCATCGTCGATCATCTTCAAAAACCCTTTCTCCTCCGACGAATTATCGTTCCACCACCCTACCAAACCGTCGGCGTCATCTTCTTCCTCCATCCCTTAATTATCTTCCTCCCTTTGTGTCAAATTTACAAACCATTCATTCTTCCGTCCACAATATTCACGAATTTCAAACCCGTCTTCATCCAGATTTATTCATTATTCGGGGCTAAATTACAATTTTGGTCCTCTAACTAGACATGATTTTCGATTTTGATCCTGGTTTTTCTCCGACGACAATTTTAGTCCTGTAAGTGGTATTTTTTTTTTTTTGCAAAAATAGTCCTGAACACCGGAAAGATCACTTATAGGACTAAAATTGGTCTTTTCAGGCGACAATTTTAGTCCTGTAAGTGGTCTTTCCGGCAACAATTTTAGTCCTGTAAGTGGTCTTTCCGGCGTTCAGGACTATTTTTGCAAAAAAAAAGACCACTTACAGGACTAAAATTGTCACCGGAGAAAAACCAAAACCAAAATCGAAAAACGTGTTTAGTTAGAGGACCAAAATTATAATTTAGCCTATTATTCGGTTGTGAAATAAATTAAAGGGTTTCCGACTTTCCGTTCATCAACCTACCATAGCCGCTATAGCTGCTACGGGCGGGACTACAAATGCCGATTAAAAAACCATTGGGTCATGAATATCTTCATCAATTGCCACCGCCCCACCTGCAGCAACTCCTCTTTGCATTTGCATCATACTGATCTCCTCCCCAATATTAGGTATCATTTGCTGCTGCTGTGGGGTTGGTGATCTGAAATAAATTAAAGGGTTTCCGTTCATCAACCCACCATAGCGCGCTGGCCGGTCCTACGTTTTTAGTGAAGTAGGCCAGGCTAAAAAAAAATTGGCTATGCATGCAAAAAAAAAATCCTTTGATTTATCTTGATTTCCTTATTTTTTTCCCTTTATGACTAAATTTATTTATCTTCATATATATAAAGTGCATTACAATTTTTTTCAATTCTTTTATCTCGCTTTTTTTCTTCATGAAAGAACGTTTAAGAACATATAAATTGTTTTATTGGGTTGGATATTTTTTTAAGAATCGGCCTATATATAAATTTTTTATTGGGTTGGGTTTTTTTAAAGAATCGGCTTATTTGTTATCAAAATCGAGAACTTTTTAATATACGATTTTTTTATAAATCGATCGGATTAACTCTATAAAAAAATTTGAGATAAACAAAACACTGACTTACGCTTATCGGGATTCATTGCCCAAGTTCGACTCTGCTTTGCAGCTTGTGATAGGGCCGGCCCTGATAGCCGCTGTAGCTGCTACTGGAGCTAAAATGGTGGTGATGATTATTATTATTATTATTAATCGCATTATAATTAATCTGATGATGTTGATGTTGTTGGGAATGGTGGTGGTCCCTACATCGGTGTTGCCGGAAAAGGGGATGATTCCATTGGAGGAGAGGGGAGGAATTTTAGCCCGGTGTTTGAAAAAACAAAATTGGAATTTTAAAAAACTAAAAGAGAATATTAACAATAACTCGGAGTTTTTAAATTGTCCGAAATGAGAAAATTTCTTTCTGGGCGTGTTATTTTAGTCATCTACTTAAATGAAAAATAACTCGGCCTCATGACAATATATCCCGTCCTAATGTCAAATTGTCCGTCCTACTGAGTATTTTGACGGAGTTATGCTTGTAAAAATTAAAATTAGGAGTATACAAAACAAACTATTTTTACGCAAAGGTATATATTTTCAATTGCCTCAAAAAAAATTCCCGCACATATATTTTCAGGTTTTTAGCTCTTATGCTTTGTTTTGTTTAGCTCTCATGCTTTTGAGGAATGAGGCCTTTCGCCTCTAGATGATGTTCTTTTAATTAGCCTACACGGCTGATTGTGTTTAATATTTTCCTTTTTTTTTTTTCTTTTTTTTTTTTTCCCTTAAAAAAAATATGTTTCTTTTTTCCTTCAAGAAAAAATAAAAACATTTTGTTAATATGATTTGATTTATCACTTGATCGTGTAAACCGCAACAGATTCAATTTCTTTTACTCATCTCCGTCTTCAGTTACCATGTTCGAGGTGTTATTCAATATGAAAACTAGCTGACATATTTACCAACTGTGAGGTATAAAAATATTTGTTTATATTAATATATATCTGTGTCCTGTCCTCTGAATATTCTGGAGTTTGTTCTGCTAAATTTTATGCACAAAGATGCTTCTAGTTTGGGGAAGTTATTGTGTGGTGAATGATTTTGAGGTGAAGTGACAGGTGAAATTATCAGAACCACACAGATTAAATACAGAATAAAAACGTGTGGAGACACCACACAATAACCTTTCCTAGTTTGGCACATACAGCACTAGCTCATTATTATATAGTAATATTAATTAAGTGACCATTTGCTGAGATGAGCAAAATTTCACAAGTTGATGCATATTACATATTTCTACTTCGATAAATAAAGAAACAAAAATCCCGGGTTGAACTCCGGATTAGTCGGACCAGTTGGTTTCGAAAGCGGGAGGCTTTAAGCAACAAAAAAATTAAAAAAAATAAAGAAACAATACTCCGACAGAGATCGATCCTCACAATTTTTATTTTTTATCTTTCACCACTAAGATCCTCACAGTTAATTACAAATGAGCGTTGTCCTGATTCTGATGATCTAATTTGTTTGGACGACATGATTTTTACATGGTTGTGATTGACGTCGGTGTTGAAACTTTTTATGTATTACATACAGGGACGGATGTAGGATTCTCGAGAAAGCAATGATACGAGAGATTTTTTACAATAAAAAATTTTGTAATTTATTTTTTTCTTCCCCTCACATTGGATATGAGAATAAGCTCTAACACTACAATACAATTTGCTATATATGAGGAAAAAATATTATTTTATATCGCATTATCCGAACGAGAAATTAATTTTATGGTGCAACGATTGCAACATGATTATACCTTGGACCCTTAACTTTGGTGATGTTAAGAACCCTAAGTAATACAATTATAACCACATTTAGATCAAAAATGAAAAGGAAAAATAGAATACGAATGTGGAAAAGAATTGAGTAAAAGTAGTTTAACTCAAAGATGAAACTAGAAGAACCAATGACTATGAAGAAGCTAAGACACTTCTAATGATCATTAACCAAAGACTACAATGAAACACTTTAAACTATGCTCACAAATTTAAAATTTACTTAACAAAAGTTATAAAAATCTAATGAGAAAACAACTCACAATAATCAAATCAAGGTGGGAAATACATATGGTGTACCCCACCTTATATACGTCAAGGAAGTTGGTTTATTTTCTAGAAATTTAAAATAAAATATGAAAAAGAGAAATAATAGTGAATCTAGACAACTTCTAAGTCTAGGTGAAAAAGAAAAAAAAAATCATAAAATATAAAAGAGATCTTCAAATCATTCACTAATAAATAATACATCAATTAGATTGATTGATTATCTAGCAAAATGAGATGATTTGAGGGAATCACTCACCTTAGAACTTATCAATTTCGTGCTACATCGCCCTGGTAGGCTTTATTGGACGCCCATAATAATAATAATAAGACTCCAAATAAAAAGAAAATAGCTAAAAGCTCATCTTCTCTTCTCTTTAGCGCTTGATCAGTGCTCTTCAGCCCAAATGTGTTGAAATAATCAAAGTAAGAAATCATTCTCTTCATTTGGATATATACTTCATCACTGGGCTTCTCTTAGATCCAAATAGTCCATGGGATGATGTTAACGGTGATTTTTATGGTTTATACGACTTTATTTCGTAGCAATTTCCTTTGTGTTTTATTACTTTTTATAGAAAATTAAGTGTTTAAATGATTTATTGAAAGAATGCGTATGAAAATGATTTAAATGCAAAGTTGAGCTAATTTCGTGATTTTATTGGTAATTATCTATGGTTTTACACTTTGCGTGTTTTTATGGTTTTGTAGGTACGCGAACATGTCATAAAAGGAGATCTAAACGGAAGGAAGAAGATGCAAGTCAAACTTGAAATGAAGATCCAGACGAGCGTTTGTCCCCGTCCAACCTGGACGGACGTTTGAAGGGATGGACGAGCGTCCAGAGGAGCCACCTGATTCAGAGTATTGAGATTTTTGCTGAACGAGCGTCCAAATTTACATAGGACGGGCGTCTGAGTAGACTCGGCCCGACTCGAAGAAGTTCATACAAGCTGGACGGGCGCCCGAAGACCTCGAGACAGGCGTCCATCCGCGCCTCAAACTAAACCGACTTAAAAACCTATTTATAGTCGCGTTTTCTGAACCCTAAAACATACAATTCCACCCCTGGCCGCCCCAGGCCCCTTGGGGGCGATTTTGCTGTTTCCTTTTGCTACCATAAACATAGTTTTATCGACTTTTTATTTATATACCAACGATGAGTAGAGGCTAGGCGATTTGAGCGAGCTTTGTGAAGCCATCTTTGCAACATCTTGATTTCTTCTTTGGATGTTTTGTGAGTTTTAAATAAAGTTTGTTTCTTTATTATGTTCATATTGTTATGCAATTTAAATCAAGAGATGGTTGCGATTTGATGTTTAACGTGTGATGAGAATCGTTGTTAGACTTAGATCACCGTAGTAAAGATTAGATTTTTAACCTAAAAATAATGAGAGTTGTTAGGTTAATTTCTAGGTTGCTAGATTGAGAAATCTTACACCTTTGTTATGGAAGCGTTAATCTTTAAGATCGAGAGATGAGAGATTAATAGGCGAATTATCTAAGAGATTAGAAATTCATACTTTTGATAGGTGAACCACAATTTTCATTAAATCTTCACTAAACAATCTAGAGAGGAAGTTGAGAGTTGTGAGATCGGTGGATCATTGCTTGTTCGTTTTCAATTTATTTGTTATCATCTTAGTAATTTTATTATCTTTTTAAAATAGAGTTATTTTCATTAGTTTGGCTCAGAATTATCTTTCCCGGCTTTGGATTCTAGATCCTCCATTCAGTTTATTGTTTTCGTTTTTGTTTTGTTTTATTTTTCGTGACAACTTTAGAGAAATTAAGAACTAGACCAACCTCGATTCCCTGTGATTCGACTCCGGTTGTAACTACTATACTACGATCCATGCACTTGGGGTAAACCGGATTATTTTATTACTTGTTTGTTTTTCATTGCATAAAATCTGAGACAGATGACAATGGATGGATTAAAATGTGCAAGTCCGCCAAAATATGCAAATCTGCCGAATTTAGTCCAAATAAATTAAAGGCCAACTCTCTCCAGTGAACCATACCTTGATAATTATGAGAAACCTTAAAAATATCAATTTAAATGATAAATTAAAATTCCATAAGTTTTTCATGTTGAAGGGCATGCAAATCTCTTGATATAATACTCACACGAATAACAATCATCAATGTGAAATTGTGGACCATACGAGATTTGTAGAAAATGATGATGATAATCTTCCATCAAGGGGTGTGTGTGGTGAAAGAAATGTATGGTTATAAAGCATACCGCTTTACAACAAAGCTAGTAGAGGGTAAGTGAGTAGTTTACAACATATGTGGTAGTGATTGTAGTTCAATATATGCTTAATAATATTCGTACCGATTTTTCTACCCTTTACTGAGTTCAACAGTAGTTACCGCTTCTTTTATTATTTCCCCACTCCGAGAAGGTGGTGTGGTGTAGGTTGAGTTCGAGATTGCTAGGGAGAGATCGCCGAAGAAGTTGCAGTCAAATGCGGATGTATGTGGTAGACAATAGGGTCCGCGGAGCCCTCTCAACCGGAAAAATGTAGTAAATATTACACTAGAAAAGCTTGTGAGCCCGTTGGAAGATAATACTACTTAGAGAAACATTGTACATCCACTGAATTATTTTTCTGGATCCGCCACTGATTGCAGTTGAAGTCTACCTCTCTCTTTATAACCTTGTATTGTGGGTATAGATTTCTCCTTATCTTTTGTAATGTTTAAGAATAGTAGTTTCTGGATGCATCAATCAAGGTTGTAACGGATGTTTAGTACAATGACTATCGTGTAAAAGACATTAAATGATGCTCTAGATGCAGCTTGTGTTTTTTTGATCGTTTGTAGTAGTCTTTTCAGTTTCTCGAGTCTATCTTTTGTTTTCCGATTTGTACTCTGATGTTGAATACGTATGATTTACGTATATATATGATTCGATTAAATTTAATGTTATGGGTGTCAGGCGTTCTATAATGGATAAGGACTCGGTATCCGGGGCGCACAAGATGAGTCAAGAGAAAACAATGGAAAAGGTAAATGAACTCAAACTCTTACTATGAAGATTGCCAGCTTGTCTGCCTACGGCCCATTGAAACAATGTCAAATGTGTAGGTATTATAAGGTACCAGAAGAGAAGCAGTCTGCCTTTTCAACCAATTAAAAGAAATAACATTCTAAGTCGTCGTCGTCATCTGGCTCCAACAAAAGGAGCTGCCTTTCCACTCTAAGTTGAAAATTTCTTTAACACCAGCTCGCTCTGCCTTGAATGAAATCAAACGCCTCGGAAATCCTTTCACGCGCCTCGTTTGTCTGCCAGAGCAGCACGGTTACACTTATACAACCTATTGAAACAAAATGTCAAACATGCGAAGGCCTAACCCTGCATTTATCCAGGTGAAAGTCAGGGTTTTGAGAACCCCGCTGGCGCGTGTATTATCCTTTCGTTTTCCGGGAAAAAAAAACTATATAATTCAACTTAAATCAAAACATTTTAATGTAGACTATCCGATTATCCGAATATAATTCACCGTAGCCCACCCACGTATGCACCGTCTCAACCAATTGTCATACCTATCATAAAATTCAAACAATGAATAGAGAAATATACAGAGGGTACTTTGAGAAAAATGAACTAGACGGCGTGCATTGATGAATAAGGGGTCCAATTGCAAATTAAATGGGACAAAGACATATTTAGGGTAGGAAGGACATCACGATCGCCCAAAGCATTTTTTTTCCATTTTTTCCACCGCCTAAAGAGGGACCGTGAAAACGCACAAATGCACGTTGTTTCACCCTGATAAAAGAAAAAGCCATCGGCATTGACAAGTGTTGGGTAGCATTAATTACTACTAATGATAATGGGACTCCGACTAGTACCGGTTTCAATTATTAAAAAATGATCAATTATCCTTTCAATTTTTTTTTTTATCAATTATGATTGTATGATCGATTATCCTTTAATTTTTTTAATTTTATCAATTATGATTGTTAGTTGTTGTCAGCAGTGAACTAGATCTTAAATTGCTCAGAGCTTTGGTGCGTGCCAGAAACACGATCCTCTACACAAATGATCTCTTAACATTCTCGGCGTTCTCATGGTTGTGTCCGTTTTGGCCTGAACACCTTTGGTTTGAGAAGTGTGTTAGAGAATTCAACCCACAAATTCTCACATAAGCGCCCCACTTCCACTTACATAGGTGACCTTCTATAAAGAGTACTCTGCAAGTCCCCACTTGGCTTTACTTAGATATAGGAATCATTAAAAGCTTAATGCTTAACCTAACAAAATCACAGAAAGCACTTTTGTTTTTAACAGAATGGGTAAGTGCTAAATGTCCCTCATAACTTAGTTGTCCCTTTTGAACCATGATCTTGGGATCTCCAGTCACTATGGTTGGGTTACCATTATAAGGGAACATGCGTAATAGGCTTAAGTCCCATCCCGTTTGTCAAAAAAATTGACACCCGATCTCTAGCATATACCTTTTTTATTTTATTTTTATAAGCGGATCCACAAGATTCTCCTTCGACGTTATACAATCGAGGAAATCAAACCATTAGAGATCAATTATTTAATGGTATTGTGTCTACGAAGTAAATATCTCGACTTACCATTATACATATAACTTTGTGCCCTTCCTATAGCCACTGATTATCACAATGTATGCTAACAGCAGCCACTACTTAGGCCAACATAGAATACCCTCAAGGTATTTCTAAGCCATTCAGCTTCTTCTCCATGCTAATCCAATGCTATGAACTCAGATTTCATCGTGAAATGAGATATGCATGTCTGTCTTGTGGACTTCCAAGACACTACACCACCACCAATATGTTGGAAAGGTGTCCTAAACCCAATCGGGTCGGACCGGATCCGACCGGGTCGGGTCATTTACAGTCTATTTAGTTCATGTAATAACTTTATTATGATTAATAAAAGCACTTATGTTATTATATATTGTTAGTCTTCATATTAATTGTTGTATATGTATAGTAACGTCCCTAGTATCGATCTGTGATAGAGAAACCATGATAGTGATTATGGTTGATGAGATCTCTAATCACTATAACAAGGTTGGTACTTAAATGTCTCTAGTCTTACATATTATCAAATGGGACATTGATAGTATAATCGAGACTAAAGACGTATTGGATGTCTTCTACTTTTTAGAAGGTAGGGATAGATCTCGTCTATCGAAGTGTAGAGACACTTGGGTATGCGTGGGCGTGTATTAGAGAATGCGTGACGTTAGGCGAATGACCCACTTACATTAAGTGTCACACTATGTGGCGGTTGTGTAATTATCCTTTTGACCGAGTCTTCATGGCATCACGGTGTGGATTGTCATGCTTTGACACTATTGAGATTTCTCCTAACCACGGGCGATCATGCGGTAGTGATTGGGTATGATATTGAAGCATCACGGAGTATACATGATTGGTCGTCCGGGAATCGCGTATCCTATGATTGGGATTGAATATCCGAAATGGCCTTCTTATAAGGAATGTCTAGCTCTCGAGAATCTTTGCAAAGTGGGAGTAAATGTGTTATTCGAGAGAGCATGATATCTAGATTATAAGATACGATCGTCAATGTATTGACACTCGAGATACGATCGTATGGATATTATTATAGCGATAGGATTGTAAGTTACACGGTAATCGCTTCACATGAAAGGTAGTAGTCATTGCTTTTGACTCTTCCGATAATTGGGGTCACGGTGTGTTGCTAGACGCTATCCCGTGATCGTTAGGTATGAAGGGCATTTTAGTAAATTGCACTTTGTGTCTACGGCCAACATATTCGAAGCCTATCGGGTCACACACATATGAACATCGAGTCGGATTAAAATGCGGTTATAGTTGATAACCAAATAAGGAAAGTTTATCTCTGTAGACTATAAAGGTTATAGTGGTAAATTAATATGGTGGTATTTATTTATTATGAATAAATAAAATACAAGATATTAATTATATATAAATTATATTAATTAAAGAATATTCCGGAAGTCAATTTATTGACTAAAGGGCGCCACTTTTGAGTGTATGAGATACACTTGGATTGTGCACTTTAATTAATAAATATTGCCATAATATTAATATAGGATATTAATTGATTTTGAAAAATAGATTTATGGTAATAAGATAATTATAATCAATATATGATATTGACAAAATATTATAATTAAAGAGATAAATCAATCTAATTGATTTTCCTTATTTTATTGGAAAAAGGTTTTATTCTCCTCCACACTACATATAGGCGCCACTTGCTCTATAAAAGGAAGTGGGTGTCAAGCTCTTTTATACAACACAATTGCAAGAGTTTATAATTCTTGTGTAAAATAGAGAGCTCTCCATAGTGAGTTTGTGAGGAAGAAAAGGTCGATCTAGCGGCGGAGTTTTTCCGATAGCAATCAAGGAGGATTCCGCGAGGGGTTCGTGTGGATTAGCGATAGAGGCCGGACGCGTGGGCGGCTTGCGCGATTGAACTACTCTCCGTTGGCGGTCAAAGCGGCGATCTTGTAGATCATCTAAGGTATAACCGTCAAACTACTTAACGTGTTTATTGCATTAAACGAAGAACGATCTAGAAAAGGAAATCAAAATTTTAAATTCATTTGCGTTAAACTAGTGATTTCTAACGGTGGTATCGAGAGGCAGGACTTGA
The DNA here is from genome assembly GCA_026214975.1 of Gentiana macrophylla. Lineage (NCBI taxonomy): Eukaryota > Viridiplantae > Streptophyta > Magnoliopsida > Gentianales > Gentianaceae > Gentiana > Gentiana macrophylla. Next base: position 74,428,861 of record CM047815.1, on the reverse strand, counting down.
GCTTAAGCAATAAGCATAATTTAAATGCGTAGTATTTAATCGATAGATGCAAGATTTAAATCACGAAGCGTTAAAACAAAAAAAAAAAAATTAGGGTTCTTGGGGGTCGGCCGATCATGCGCCCCTCCTCTTTGGCGGCGGCGGGCGGCGGCGGCGGTAACCCTAGGGTTGCCGTCCGTCGACTCTCCTCTTCCAATGGGGAGATCAACCCTTTTCGTTTTGTGATATTTTATTGTGCATAGATATCTCGTTTGTTTAGTTGTGTCGTATAGCCAACCAATGGTTCAAATAGTTTGGACCATTGGAAACCATATGGGACATTAGCCTTCCAAATTTTGATTTGGAATAGGCTGAGCCCTTTCCAAATATTTGATTTGGAAGGCTAGGCTTGCTGCCACTTCAAAATTTTGATTTTGGAAAGTGGCGAGCCTAAACTAAATAATTTGGCCTTTCCAAATATTTGATTTGGAATAGGCTGGCCCTTTCCAAATATTTGATTTGGAATAGGCTTAGCAAGCTGAAGCCACTTCAAAATTTTGATTTTGGAAAGTGGCGAACTGAGACTAAAATAATTTGGTCTTTCCAAATATTTGATTTGGAATAGCCTAGCTGCAAGTAACTTCCAAAATTTTGATTTTGGAAAAGTGGGCGACTAAGCTAAATTTAGTTTTGGAAAGGAAACAAATAGGAGACTTTATAATTTTAATTTTATTTGAATAGTTCAAATTTAATTAAAATTGAAATCGATTTAAAATTAAATGTTAATTTTAATTTTAGGTTAAGTCATATAATTAATTAAAAGTTATTTAATTATTTGGCGTGATAAAATAAAGACGCATGAGTAGTAGTAGTTAAAATTAGAATTTAATCTTTTTCATAAGATAAAATTGTATGGATTAGATGTGTAGATATAATGTGATTATATGGACCCGATTGATCGTGGACTCACCAATAGGATAGATGGGAATGTTTTCTTTATGTTGGTTTTGAAAAAAATTGTCTGAGGTAGTTATGAAGAACGTGACCTAGTTTACTTTTTTGCATTTATCCCATTCCTCGAGTTCCCCCCGGTAATGCGGCGGGTGTAATTAAATATTATGTAACAAGAATGGAGCAAGAAGTTCAAGACCAAGGAGAAATAAAGAACCCATTGGCGTCTGAAGAATAAAGATCCTATTGGCGGTTGCTGATACCCTTAGTTTGTGACCAGCGGTTTTAATCGGTTTGTATTCAAACCGCACTCTAGAAAAAGTCCATGATCATACCGGTTATTTTATGCGCGGAATGTTGTGTATGTTTTACTTTATATGATATCGTAGTAATATGCACATAGTAGATGAGACCATAATTAAACCAAATTAATTAAGTGAATTAATTTAAAATTATTCCCACACCAAAAATCGAGCCAAAATTGTCTCCCAATATTATAATGACGGTGAAGAGCCTTTGTTCGGATCAAACTGATCGGCCCACGTCGGGAGTTGACCTACCACGGGTATATCGTCATTATCGAGATATGATCGATCTGAGATCTCATGAATATTTGGGTTACTGACTCGACTAAGAATCTTGCGGTGATTGGCCCACGTCGGGACCGTCGATTTTAGAGACAAGGGTGGCTATCACGTAGAGATGTGAATTGTCAAAGAGTTGACTAGTCAACCAATGGAAATCGAATAAGATTCGATCGGTAAATAGTACCCACCTTCGAAATTGACCCGGTCGATCGGCCCACGTCGGGGATCGAGTCAACTAGATAGGATTCCATCCACTAAAGAATTAATTAAATTCTTGAAAGCCAATAGGGAATAGTTGGCTAGTGGGAGTAAAAACCTTATAAATTTCTTAGTGCAAATTTAGGTTTTTATACATGAGCTTTTACTTATTCTATCTTTTATTTATTGTTGTAGAAAATGTCAAACAAATTGAACCTTCGTTTTATCATCGATAACAAGCTTGACGAAACTAATTTTCTCGATTGGGAAAGAAACCTCAAAATCGTTTTGAGGCACGAGAAGATTGGCTATGTCTTGGGCGAGGCCTACCGAAAAGCCCAAGAGGTTCAGTTGCAGATGTTGTCGAGAAGTACAACAAGCAATGCTTTATTACGACGATCTTGATGCTACATGTATCATGCTTGCTTCTATGACACTGAATCTGCAGAAGCTTGCATGAGTCCATGGGCGCTACTCTATCATGGTCCACCTGAAGGAGCTTTATGCTTCTCGGTCGCCCGAGAGAGTACGCGAGTCTCGAAGGCCTGTTTAGTTGTAAGATGGCATCCGGGGATTGCTTTGTGGGGTCACACGTGCTTAAAATGATCGGGTACATAGAGAGGCTTGGGAAGCCGGGCCACAAGTTGGAGCGAGTTGAGTATTGACTTGATTCTCGCAATCTCTGCCGACTCATTCTCGCAGGTTTGTGATGAACTATCACATGAACAAGATAGATTGCTCCTAAGCGGAGTTATTGAACATGTTGAAAATCTATTTGAAGGCACCGTAGGGAAGGAAAGCAAGTGTTCTTTGGTCACTTCAAGCAAGGGCAAGGCAAAAGCCCAGAAAAAGTCCAAGAAGGCGAAGGTTGCACCTAAGCCAACGCCTAAGATAGCAAAAGACAAATCCAAGGATGCTTGCTTCCATTGCGGTGAGACCGGACATTGGAGGAGAAACTGCAAGGGCTTTTTGAGTACCAAGAAGAAGCATTACGATGCTTCGACTTCAGTATATTTATGATTGAGATCAACATTACTTCTTCTAAGTCTAACCACTTGGGTATTAGATCTTTGGTTGTGGTTCTCATATTTGTCTGAATATGCGAGGCACTAAGAAGAACTAGAGATCGAGGAAAGGAGAGGTGGACCTACGCGTTGGAAATGGAGCAAGTGTTTGCTGCGGCGGCGTAGGAGTTTATTTTCTTTCATTGCCCGATTGGGCTAGTACTAGAACTCAATAAGCTGTTATTTTGTTCATTTCTTCTACGAAGAGCATTATTTCTATTTCTGCATTAGATGTTGATGGATTTTCTTTTCGTTTGAGAATAAATGTTGTTCTTTTCACGTGATGGAATCTTTTATGGTATCTTGGCATACTTAGCAATGGTCTTTACATATTAGATATGAATGTTGGCGTACTTAATATAAATAACAAGAAAGCCAAAACAAATGACTTGAATGAATCCTACTTATGGCATTGTAGACTTGGCCATATAAATAAGAATCGCATTTCCAAACTCCATAAAGATGGAATGTTGGATCAATTCGATTCTGAATCATTTGATACATCAAGCTTGTTTACTTGGCAAGATGACAAAGTCACCTTTTAGTGGCAAAGGGATAAGATCCAATGAATTGCTTGAGCTTATACATACCGATGTGTGTGGCCCAATGTCAATTCAAGCCAAAGGAGGATACTCTTATTTTATCACTTTCACCGATGACCATTCTCGCTATGGTTATATATACTTAATGAAGTATAAATGAAGCCTTGAAAAGTTCAAAGAATTCGAAGTGAAGTGGAGAAACAACTAGGTAAGGAAATCAAAACACTTCGATCCGATCGAGCGGAGAATACCTAGATGGAGAGTTTCAAGATTATTTGAAGGAGAATGGGATTCTACGAATGGACTCCTCCCGAACGCCACGGATGAATGGCGTGTGCGAGAGGAGGAACCGCACCTTGTTAGACATGGTGCGATCCATGATGAGTGTGCGCTTCTTCCAAAATCGTTTTGGGGTATGCTCTAGAAACCGCATCCTATACATCGAACCGAGTTCCATCAAAGGCGGTTGATTCTACACCATACGAGTATGGGCCAAGAAGAAACCAAATCTGGCATATCTTAAACCTTGGGGTTGTCCAGCTTATGTGAAGCGGATGATGCCTGACAAATTAGAGGCCAGATCCGACAAATGTCTGTTTGTGGGATATCCTAGAGAAACTAGAGGATACCAATTTTACCACCCTGAGGAACAAAAGGTGTTTGTTGCCAGGACTGGCCACTTTCTGGAGAAAGAGTTTATTCTGGATAGGGTCAGTGGGAGTAAGATTGATCTTGAAGAAATTCGAGAACCACTTACGGATAACAGTCCGTTGATGGAAGTAGAGGAGACACCACATACAAATGTGGCGCCACCCTCTACCGTAGACACAATTGCACCTCGAAGATCCACCAGGGAACGCCGTGGACCTGAAAGGTACACTGGCGTGTATCTCATGGAAGATGAGGACCCTAGAACTTATGAGGAGGTGCTATTAAGGCACGACAAAGAGAAATGGCTCGAAGCCATGAATTCTGAGATGGAATCCATGAAGGACAACCAAGTTTGGAACTTAGTTGATCCGCCTGAGGGAATAGTTCCCATAGGGTGTAAATGGGTCTTTAAGAGAAAGACCGACATGGACGGTAACGTGACCACCTACAAGGCTAGGTTGGTGGCAAAAGGTTATAAGCAAAGACAAGGAGTTGACTATGATGAAACCTTCTCGCCTGTTTGCCATGTTAAAATCCATTAGAATTTTGCTCGCTATTGCGGCATACCATGATTACGAAACTGGCAGATGGATGTGAAAACAGCTTTCCTTAACGGGAACACATGCTGAGGAAGTGTATATGACACGGCTGAGGTTTCACAACCAATGGCGCCAGGATGGTGTGTAAACCGCAAAGATCCATTTATGGATTAAAGCAAGCTTCGGAGTTGGAATCTTCGCTTTGATGAGATAATCAAACAGTTTGATTTCATCAAGAACGAAGATGAGCCCTGTGTTTACAAGAAGGTTAGTGGGAGTGCCATTGTGTTCCTAGTGCTTTATGTGGATGACATATCGCTCATAGGGAATGATGTGCCTATGTTACAATCGATCAAAGCTTGGTTATCCAAGAACTTCTCTATGAAGGACTTGGGTGAGGCGACTATATTACAGGAATAAAGATCTATAGAGATAGATCTAAAAGGTTGCTTGATGCTGGTGCAAATCCACTACATAGACAAGATCTTGAAGAGATTCGACATGGAGCGATCAAGAAAGGATTGCTTTGCCCATGTCACTTGGGGTCTACTGTCCAGGGAATGAGTCCTAAGACAGAGGAGGAAGGGCACAAATGAGTAAAGTCCCTTATGCTTCGGCAATCGGGTCTATCATGTATGCCATGTTATGCACAAGACCAGGCGTCTCGTACCCTCTTAGTATGACTAGTAGGTACCGGTCAATCCAGGTGATGGTCACTGGATTGTTTGTCAAGAATATCCTTAAGTACTTGAGACGTACTTCAGGATATGTTCCTGGTTTTCGGGAATGATGATTTAGTATTACGAGGTTACACGGATGCCGCCTCCAAACCGACAAGGATGACTTTAAGTCACAATCTGGATTTGTTTTCACGCTTAACGGCGGAGCGGTGGTGGAAGAGGTCCAAGCGAGGAGACTACTGCGGACTCTACAACGGAAGCCGAATACATAGCGACCTCGGAGGCGGCAAAGGAAGCGATTTGGATGAAGAAGTTCATTCATGAACTTGGTGTGGTTCCTCCATTTGAAGGTCCAGATTACCTGCATCTTTGTGACAATAATGGAGCGATATCTCGATCAAAGGAAGCAAGGTCTCATCGAAGTCCAAACATGTGCTACGGCGCTATCACTTGATTAGAGATAGTAGATAGAGGAGATGTAAAGATAGAGAAAGTCCACACGGATGATAACATAGGCGATCCGTTAACCAAGGCATTGTCTCAAGCTAAGCATGAGAAACATGTTCACTTGCACGGGCTTAGGCATATGGGTGATTGGCTTTAGGCCAAGTGGGAGATTGTTGGAAAGGTGTCCTAAACCCAATCGGGTCGGACCGGATCCGACCGGGTCGGGTCATTTGAAGTCTATTTAGTTCATGTAATAACTTTATTATGATTAATAAAAGCACTTATGTTATTATATATTGTTAGTCTTCATATTAATTGTTGTATATGTATAGTAACGTCCCCTAGTATCGATCATGATAGAGAAACCATGATAGTGATTATGGTTGATGAGATCTCTAATCACTATAACAAGGTTGGTACTTAAATGTCTCTAGTCTTACATATTATCAAATGGGACATTGATAGTATAATCGAGACTAGCACGTATTGGATGTCTTCTACTTTTTAGAAGGTAGGGATAGATCTCGTCTATCGAAGTGTAGAGACACTTGGGTATGCGTGGGCGTGTATTAGAGAATGCGTCGTTAGACCGACCCCACTTACATTAAGTGTCACACTATGTGGCGGTTGTGTAATTATCCTTTTGACCGGAGTCTTCATGGCATCACGGTGTGGATTGTCATGCTTTGACACTATTGAGATTTCTCCTAACCACGGGCGATCATGCGGTAGTGATTGGGTATGATATTGAAGCATCACGGAGTATACATGATTGGTCGTCCGGGAATCGCGTATCCTATGATTGGGATTGAATATCCGAAATGGCCTTCTTATAAGGAATGTCTAGCTCTCGAGAATCTTTGCAAAGTGGGAGTAAATGTGTTATTCGAGAGAGCATGATATCCAGTTTATAAGATCGATCGTCAATGTATTGACACTCGAGATACGATCGTATGGATATTATTATAGCGATAGGATTGTAAGTTACACGGTAATCGCTTCACATGAAAGGTAGTAGTCATTGCTTTTGACTCTTCCGATAATTGGGGTCACGGTGTGTTGCTTGACGCTATCCCGTGATCGTTAGGTATGAAGGGCATTTTAGTAAATTGCACTTTGTGTCTACGGCCAACATATTCGGAAGCCTATCGGGTCACACACATATGAACATCGAGTCGGATTAAAATGCGGTTATAGTTGATAACCAAATAAGGAAAGTTTATCTCTAGACTATAAAGGTTATAGTGGTAAATTAATATGGTGGTATTTATTTATTATGAATAAATAAAATACAAGATATTAATTATATATAAATTATATTAATTAAAGAATATTCCGAAGTCAATTTATTGACTAAAGGAGCGCCACTTTTGAGTGTATGAGATACACTTGGATTGTGCACTTTAATTAATAAATATTGCCATAATATTAATATAGGATATTAATTGATTTTGGAAAAATAGATTTATGGTAATAAGATAATTATAATCAATATATGATATTGACAAAATATTATAATTAAAGAGATAAATCAATCTAATTGATTTTCCTTATTTTATTGGAAAAAAGGTTTTTCTCCTCCACACTACATACTAGGCGCCACTTGCTCTATAAAAGGAAGTGGGTGTCAAGCTCTTTTGTACAACACAATTGCAAGAGTTTATAATTCTTGTGTAAAATAGAGAGCTCTCCATAGTGAGTTTGTGAGGAAGAAAAGGTCGATCTAGCGGCCGGAGTTTTTCCGATAGCAATCAAGGAGGATTCGGCGAGGGGTTCGTGTGGATTAGCGATAGAGGCCGGACGCGTGGGCGGCTTGCGCGTTGAACTACTCTCCGTTGGCGGTCAAAGCGACGATCTTGTAGATCATCTAAGGTATAACCGTCAAACTACTTAACGTGTTTATTGCATTAAACGAAGAACGATCTAGAAAAGGAAATCAAAATTTTAAATTCCGCTGCGTTAAACTAGTGATTTCCTAACACAATAGTGAATACATATCCACTAGTGCATTTTGAATCCTTACAGTTAGATATTGTTAAAAAGGTGATTTTATACGATTTATAACGCTATATTTTATGATAATTTCCCCCATATTTGTATGAATTTGCATAAGAAACGTGTGTTTAATGAAAATATTGAGTAAATGATATTTTAAAAGAGTTAACCGCAAAATATGTTGATTTATGTGCTTTAATTATGTTTTTACGATTATTTGAGCGATATTACATTTTGCGATGTTTTTATATGATATAGATACATTTTTCAAGGCTCAAATGATGATCAAAAAGAGATAAGAGCCGAAATATGGGATGATAAAAGAGATAATGAAGGAATTGACGAGAAGAAAAGAGATAAAGATCAAAGAAATCAAGATTCGATCGTTTGGGTGGCGTCGAGAATCTCCGTCCAGTGGGCGGGCGTCGATAAGTGAGCGAGCGTCGAGGATGGGAAGTTGATTCGGGAAGTTTGGGCCGCTTGGGTGGACGCTGGATGGACGCGGCGTCTGGTCATGACTCGCCCGATTCGAAGTTCTATTGAAGAGTGGACGGGCGTTCACCTATCCAGACAGGGGCGTCCGGTATCCGACTTAGCGAGAACCGACTTAGAAATCTATATATAGGCGGCTGTTTCTCAACCCTAAAGATACCATACACTCATTATTCAAAACCCTAAACCTAGGGCGGCTTTAGGCTGCGTTTTTTCTTCCTTTTATTCCAGTTTTATGCACTTTAGTTTAGATTAAAACTAGTTACTTTTTATGCAATTGTTTACGCAAATTTGAGTTCTTGAGGATGTTCGAGAGGCTAAAAGCTTCATCAAATGAGTATTGTGAAGCCATCCAACAATTGTTGATTTCGTTTTCATCGATTATACTGTGAGTTTTTATTAAAGGTTGTTTCTTATTCGTGATTATTATGTTTAAATTGCTCTTATGTCGGAAGATATGCATGTGTTGATTGTTTATTGTTGATGGAAATCATAATAAACCTTAGATCACCATGAATAGGAATAGTAATTTAAATCTATCATAACGGAAGTTAGCAGGTTTAATTGCTAGATTATAAATGTAAAGTTTGCACCTTTGGTTAGAAAACGCGTTAATCTTGCATTGGAAGATAATAGATTAATAGATGAACTTTCTAAGGAATTAGGGTTCATGTCTAGATAAGGTGAATCACAACTTAGATAAGAACCACAATATAATCGAGATAGGAAATCAATGCTTGTTGGGTAGTTGGATCAATCCTCGTTTGTTCGTTACACACTTGATTTAAATTCCTAAAACTTGAATTTGTTTAATTAGTTTATTTTTATTTGCATCTTAGATTAGTTTAGTTAAAGGTTCGCAACCCGTATTCCTCCTAGCTTTGGATTATATCCTCTGTCTAGTTTTATTTTCTGTTTTGTTTTGTTTTATTCGCTGTTTAGATTAGTTTCGTGACATAGTTTAGGTTAGACAAAAACTAGAATCGCAATTGTTTAGTTCCCCGTAAGATCGACCCGGCATTAACCACTATTACTACGATCCTTATGCTTGAGGTTAACCGGATTATTACTTGTTTATTTTGTGTTAATAAAATCCGTGGACAAGTTTTTGGCGCCGTTGCCGGGGAACCGGACGGTTGTCTAGTTCTTGTTTTTCGTTTTTCTGTTTGTTTTTGTTTTTCTTGTTTTTATTTCGTTTTAAATTCCTGTTTTTAGTTGATAATCGTTTAGGTAATTAGTTAATTAGGGTTTTAGTTTAGGGTTTAAGGTTCTCTTGTGATTAGTTCTCTCCTCTTTGATTCTCTCTGCTTTACTTTTCTATTCTTTCGTTCCCTTCTTTTACATTATTTTTTCGCAAATTTCCTCTGTTTTACTGTTCTAATTTTCCCGCTACCAAACGGGCGTCTGGGATATTGGACGCCCGTCCGCTGGAAAATTTCCAATTCTGTTCTGTTTTCTTTCATTTAAACGAGCGTCCATAAAATTTAGACGCCCGTTCAAGTGTTCTGTCTTTCAGACGAGCGTTTGGACCACTAAACGCCCGTCCAATCCAAATTCCACCCGGACGCCCGTCCAAAACCTTGGACGTCCGTCTGGTCCCTTTTTCTTCAATAATTTTGTTTCTTTTTCCTCTTTCCCTTTCTTTTCTTTAGGCTTTTAATTTTTAGTTTAGGCTTTTAATTTCTTAGTTTTTAGGCTTCTTTTCACTTGTTTTTGGTCCGGTTTATGCAAACTCGGAGTCAAAAGGGACCGTTATTATACACCCCTGACCCCGAGCGAACCGTAGTCCGGCCAAACAGGCGGATTTTCCGTTCTGCGGTTACGGCGAGGAGCCGAGCAAGATCTTGAAGATCAACTAGCAAGGAAATCACTGATCTTGTGATAATGGCCGCCAATAATAGACGTACGTTGGCAGACTACGCCATGCCAGGCGAAGTCAAAGTCAACCCGGCTATTGTTATTCCAACCCATTACCGCACAAACCTTTGAGCTAAAGCCAGGACTTATCCGGATGATGCGGCATGCATCAATTTTTCATGGCTATCAATCAGAGAATCCGCATACCCACTTAGATACATTCTTAGATATATACGGTACTACACGCATCCAAGGAGTAAGTGAGGATGCTATCAAGCTAAAACTTTTCCCATTTTCTTTGAAAGGAGAGGCTAAAGAATGGTACACCTCTCTCCCCTCTGAATCTATCACCACACAGCGGAACTCGAAAGGAGTTCTTGAGTCAATATTTTCCACCTTCCAAGACGGCCCAGTGTTTAAATGAAATATTCACTTTCTATCAGAAAGAGAATGAATCATTCTTCGAATGTTGGAAGAGATTCAAGTCTCTTCTTAGAAAGTGCCCCCACCATGGCTTGCCACTGGAAAGGCAAGTCAACACCTTCTTTAGTGGATTGACCGAGCTTACCAAAGGCATGGTCAATAGTTCTTCTGGTGGGGCATTTCTGAAGAAAACGCCTGAAGAAGGATGGGCACTGTTTGAGGACATTGCAAAGTATAACTATGCCCCCTCTTATCAAGAAATCCAAGCACCTCCTCCTCCCAGAGGAAGTCAATCTACAAAGTTTGATCGCCATGCTGCAGAAGCAGATGGCAACACCTCAAGTTTCCAATCCCGTAAATCAAACTTCTTCTTTTCACACGAACCCTCGGGTTACAGTATTGCAAAACTTCTTTGTCGACCGGCCATATGAATGGCTAATGTCAATTTAATCCCCCTGCACCTTATCATGTGAATGCTATTCATGATTATGGACAGTACAATCAAGTCACATGTCAGAATTGTGACGAGGTGGGGCACACTTCTAGATTCATCCTATGAGCGGACGAGAATCTTTGAAGTGAATGCATTTATGGCCAGAATAATCAAAGGTTCAATCAGTTTTCTGGCCAGAACAATTCTCAAAACCAAGGGTTTAATCCATCTTCAAGTTTTAATCCGAATTCGAATTTTAATTCGAATCAAAATTTCAATAGAAACCCTGGTTTTAATCAGAACCAAAATTTAAAATTTTCCAATCCTACTCAAAGGTTCAATCAGAGTTGGCCCGCCAATTCTAATCCTGCAGTCCAAAGTCGGCCCAACCAGCCCTATGCTCCAAATTTCCAAAACTCTCAAGGCCCCTCCCAATCTACCAATCTTGAAGCTAAATTGGAAGAGCAGAGTAGATCAATGAAGAATCTTGAGAGGCAAATTGGGCAACTGGCGGAACAATTAGCTTCTAGACCCCCAGGGCAGCTGCCCAGTTTCACTGAGAAGAATCCAAAGGGTGGTCAAGTTGCTCAAGCTGACTTGAACAAAGGCCCATGTACTGACCTCGTGCCATCAATTCAATACGGTAAAGAGAAAGCCAGTGCAATGAATCTGAGAAGCGGTACTCAAGTTAGTGGTCCTTCCCATCAGGGAAACCACTAGCCCCTCCTGCCATTGATAAGGCAGGAGGGGAAGCTGAGCACCTACACTCCCGACCATTGCAAGAAAAGACTCGGTGTGGTGAACCCCGAGAGGTGAAAAAGTTAGAGATCCTCAGTGGTGATCCTCGAGGACCGAAAAAACAAGTGAAAGTCGGAGGTGATCCACGACTACAAAGAAATCTAAGAAAGCTGTTCGTTGGAAGGATCTGGAAGACAAAGCGGTAAGTGCATCCTCAAAGAAAGTTTTTTCTGAGAGTGACCTTAAGAAGCTTCCATTTCCACCAAGAAAGAGCAACATTCCCTTGATTGAAGATAAGAAGTATGAAAAGGTACTGAACCTTTTGAAAAATACTCAGGTAAATCTTCCATTATCCGATGTCTTGGTCGAGATGCCTAAGTATACAAAATTTATTAAGGATGTTGTGTCTTCGAAAAAGAAGTTAGCAGGCATGGAAAGGCAAATTGGTGAGGATTGCTCCTTGATTAATTATGAAAACTTACCAATTAAAAGAGGTGACCCTGGCAAGTTCGTACTTACAGTATTAATGGGAGGTCTAGTCTTCCCTAATTCTTTGTGTGATCTAGGTGCCTCTATAAGTCTTATGCCAATGTCTGTATGCAAACAGCTCGGTTTACAAAGCCTTCTAGAACCCACTACTATGAGTTTACAATTCACGGATAGATCTTCTAAGAAAGCTTCAGGGATCCTGAAAGACGTTTTGGTTCAGATTGATAGATTTACCTTTCCAGTTGATTGGTATGTTCTAGATATGGAGAAAGATGAAAACGTCCCCCTGATTCTTGGAAGACCTTTCTTATCTACAGCTAGAGCCCTCATCGATTGCGATGGTGGGCAAGTGACTATCCGAGTCGGTGATCAAGAGGTGAGTTATAATGTCTTAAAGTCCATTCAAGTACCCTCTGGCCCTCCAACCGGCTTTTCCATTGATTATATGACGGATGATTTCACCGATTATATGGATAAGCAAGTCATGGTTGTAGAAGCGGAATATGAGCGATTGGTTGATAATCTAAATACTCATGGTGTGGTAAATCTAGATCAATTAGCAGCTGATTTTGAGGAAGAATTGCTGGAAGGAGAAGCTTTGGCAGTGGGACCACAGAGTAAACTCAGTGATATTGAGTTGAAAAGTGGAGATCTCAAGTCGAGTTTGGAAGACCCCCCTGCTGATTTTGTTCTGAAGCCGTTGCCCAAACATCTAAAGTATGTGTTTTTAAGAGAAGGTGACAAGCTTCCATTGATTATATCTGCCAAACTATCTCGGCTAGAAGAAATAAAGTTAATCAACGTCTTGAAGAAAAATGAAAAAGCCTTTGGTTGGCAGGTAGGAGATATCAGAGGGATATCTCCGGATATCTGTATGCACAAGATCAAGACAAATGAGGGTGCGAAAATGTGTCGACAACCCCAGAGAGGAGGCTCAACCTCATATGCAGAGAAGTTGTTAAAAAGAAATCATTAAACTACTGGACATACGGGAATCATTTATGCCATCGCGGATAGTGAATGGGTTTCCCCAACTCAAGTAGTTCCCAAGAAAGGTGGAATTACGATTGAGAAGAATGAGAAGGGAGAGGAAATAGCATTGAGGCTTGTCACTGGTTACCGAGTCTGCATCGATTATAGAAATCTCAATGAGGTAACCATGAAAGATCACTTTCCCCTTCCATTCATTGATCAGATGCTTGGCGTCGGCGGGACGGGCACGCGTTCTCTTTGTTTCTGGATGGCTATTCAGGATATTTCCAAATACCCATAGATCCAGCTGACCAAGAAAAGACCACTTTTACCTGCCCTTATGGTACGTTCGCTTATAGGCGGATGCCATTTGGTCTCTGCAATGCCCCAGCTACATTTCAAAGATGTATGCTGGCTATCTTTGACGGGCTTGTAGAAAAGTGTATGAAGATTTTTATGGACGATTTTTCGGTTTTTGGTCAGTCTTTTGATGATTGCCTTGACAATCTTGATCAAGTGTTATCCAGATGTGTGGAAAAGAACTTAGTACTCAATTGGGAAAAGTGCCATTTTATGGTAGATGAGGGAATAGTTCTTGGCCACAAAATCTCCGCCAAAGGTATAGAAGTTGACAGGGCAAAAGTAGAAGCTATCGAGAAGATGAGCTACCCTAAAAATGTGCGTGAAGTGAGAGGCTTTCTTGGACATGCCGGTTTCTACAGAAGATTCATTCAAGACTTCTCCAAGATAGCCAAGCCCCTGTTTACTTTACTGAAGGAAGACGTTGAGTTCAATTTTGATGAGAGCCGCAAAGCAAGCGTTTGAGGAGCTAAAGGATCGTTTAATCTCTGCTCCAATTCTTATATCGACTGACTGGAATCTACCTTTTGAGCTTATGTGCGACGCATCGAACTATGCCGTTGGTGCTGTTCTAGGACAAAAGATCAAAGGGAAGTTCCAGCCTATCTATTATGCCAGCCACACATTGAACCCCTCTCAAGTTAACTATACTACTACTGAAAAGGAACTACCGGCGTAGTCTTTGCTATGGACAAGTTCCGTAGTTACTTGTTAGGAGCTCAAGTGATCGTGTGGGTGATCATCGCCGCTTGCTGCGATATCGATGACTAAGAAAGAGGCTAAACCGCGCCTCTCTGCGTTGGATCACGACCTACAAGAGTTTGACGTTCAAATTAAGGACAAAAGAGGCGTTGAAAGCGTAGTAGCTGATCATGTTTCTAGAATGTTGAGTGAGGAAAAGGATGATCCGGATGATATAGATCTTTACTTTCCTCTAGAGAACATTATGCTTATCGACGGTTGTCCTCCTGATGTTCCATGGTATTCTTCCATTGTAAATTACCTTCATGCCCGATATCTAGACCCAGAAATGTCTTATCAGGAGAAGAAAAAGTTCTTCTCTGATTTGAAATCATTCGTTTGGGATGAACCTTATATTTTCAAGATTTGTAAAGATGGTTTGCTTAGAAGATGTGTTCCTGAATCTGAGCAGCGTGATATTATTGAGCAATGCCACAGTGGACCCATTGGAGGTCACTTTGGTCCATGGAAAACCGTTGCTAAGATCTTCCAATCTGGTTTCTATTGGCCTACGATCTTTAAGGATACAGAAGCTTTCTGTAAAGCGTGTGATAGATGCCAAAGAACCGGTACTCTGACAAGGCGTTTTGACATGCCCTTAAAACCCATCCTAGAATGCGAGGTCTTTGATGTATGGGGTATCGATTTTATGGGACCATTCCCATCATCTTGCGGTAATAAATACATCTTAGTCTGCATGGATTACGTGTCTAAATGGGTAGAGGCTCAAGCCACTCCTCACAATGATCATAAGACGGTAATGAAATTCTTAAAGAAGAACATCTTTGTGAGGTTTGGATGTCCACGTGCCTTGATCAGTGATGAAGGGACGTATTTCTGCAACCGACCCCTAGAGAAAGTTCTTGAAAAGTATGGTGTTCGTCACAAAACTGGGACACCATATCATCCGATGACTAGTGGACAGGTTGAGAGAAGCAACCAAAGCATTAAGAAGATCCTGGAGAAAACTGTCAACAGTCATAGAAAGGACTGGAGTTTGAAGTTGGATGATGTACTTTGGGCATACAGAACTGCCTATAAAACCCCTATGGGTACATCTCCGTATCAAATGGTCTATGGAAAGCCATGTCATCTGCCTGTCGAGTTAGAGCATAGAGCTTATTGGGCTACAAAGTTTCTGAACTTTGATTCCCAATCTTGTGGAAAACATCGACTGCAGCAGTTACATGAGTTAGACGAATTCAGACTCCAGGCCTATGAAAGTGCCAGTATTAGTAAAGATAAGATGAAACTACTCCACGATGCTAAGATTAAGAAGAGAGAATTTCAAGTCGGAGAACAAGTTCTTCTATACAATTCTAGGTTACATCTGTTTCCTAGAAAGTTGAGGACACGTTGGTCCGGTCCCTTCGAGATTCTCCAAATCATTCTGGGAGCGTTCTAGAACTTCACGGTTATAGCGGTAAACCGTTTGAGTGAGCGGTCGAGGTGCAAGCACTACATTGGTGAACCTAAAGAAAAGCCTTTGATCGTTCGTTGCCTCGATATCCTCGGGTGTGGTGCTCATGCAAGTCGATGAATTTGACGTGTTTTCACCGACCTATTTTCGAGGATGACGGTAATAGTCAATCTGAAGAAGTCTTAGCTGGTAGTTGGGATATGGAAGAGTATTGGAAAGAGCGTCAACTGAAACATCATCAGAAGAGGAAGAAGTCAACCATGGGGAAGTTTAAACGTATTTGGAAAGCCATCACGGATTTAACCCTATGTGTTAAGTGTTGTTTACAGCCCACACTCTTCGATCGAGCTTACACGAGGTAGTGGCTGGCAGAAAAGTCAAATGGCTGATCCAGGCTGAGCTTTAAACGGTGTCGAGCTAACGACATTAACCAAAAGCGCCACTAGGGGGCAACCTAGATATCATTCTTTTAGTTATTCTTGTTTTATGCTTTAGTATTTAAGTTTAGTTTATTAAGTTTTAGCCTTACTAAGTTTTTGTTTTATCTGTCAGTTAGTTGTGCTTTCTAGGTATGGATTTCGGTGTTCAGCCAGAGGAGTTACCTTTCCTTAGGAAGATCCCACTCATTACTGTAGATGACGGACCGGGAGGAATCATTGTTTTGCACGTAGACTTCGACATTAGTACCCGCGTCAAGACGGTCACCTATGTTCTCATTGTTCCCCGCTGTTCGAGAGGTGGAGACTTTACTATTGAGGAGTTGCAGGCAACTCTAGGACGTCCATACACAATCCTCAATGATCCGATGCTGACAGATTTAGCGCTAGTGCTGCAAGCTGAGAATTTTTGAGGTGTTGATGTAGCTGGTGAGGATTGGGGTTTGCAATATGAGTATGACTTCCCTCCGGCGATTGACATGCTCCACCGTCTCATTCAAGTGATAGATTGGTCGGCCATTTACGATGACTAGCGTTCTTAGGCTGTTTCGTCGAGCAAACGACGTAAAACAAAAGCGCTGGGTGGGAGGCAACCCACTGTTCTCTATTTGTTTTTATTTGTTTTCTAGTAATTTAATGTACTTCGTTTGATTTTTATTTGTATTTTTGAAATTTTATTTAAGTTTAATAAGAGATGCAATTTTGAATTTGAGTTGTATGGGAATTTTATGATTTTTGCACCTTTTCCTGCTTGGACGCCCGTCCAGAAGTCTGGACGCCCGTCCGCCTTGACCAATTATTGGACGAACGTCCACTAAGCCTGGACGCCCGTCTGATATTTTCCCTCCAATCCTGTATGTGATTTAAACTCTTGGACGAGCGTCTGAATAAGTGGACGCCCGTCCAGTTCATCTAATTTTCCAGTGGACGCCCGTCCGGTCTCTTGGACGCCTGTCCATCATCTGTCTATATATACTCCCTCAACGCATGAACCTTCACTTTTCTGAGTTTCAAATCGCGAAAACGGTTCTCCTCCCTCATTTTGCCCTAAAATCTTCAATTCTAAACCATTTTGAGCGATTCAAAGTGCTACAGGCCGCTCTTGATCCCCTCTCTTTGATTTTCATAACCAAATTCCCCAACACACAGTATTTTTGGAGAATCAGGCCCCATTGCAATCCGACATTTTGGAGAAAAGATTCGATTTTGGAGCCCATATTTGTGTTGTTTGGACTCGTTTTCACGTCGATCAACATCTCATCACCTTACTCGGTAAGTTCATAACAACTTTTCTCGATTTGGTTCACATTTTTCTGAGTTCGATCTTTGGGTCGGCTCATTCACTCGAAATGCACCTTATTTGTTTTCTTTCTTTCATTTTTGTTCTCGATTTTTGCTGATTTGGTGCTGTGATGATGATATGGGTGATTAATGGGTTGGTTATTGATGATGGATGGTTGTGGTTTGTGGTTTGGTTGATTTGAAATCCCGCTTTGGATGTTAAACGGGTATCTTTTGTGCAAATTGGGATTGTTTGGTTTAGTTTAGGCTTTGAATATGGTTCATAAGAAGGGAGTTGTGAAGAGACACGGGAAGGAAATGGCCCGGGAGGCCGGGAAGAAACGTAAGGAGGTTGATCCCACTTTGGTTGATCCTAACCGGGGTGTGAGTATCCGAGAACAACCTCATAGAGCCACCCAGACTAGGACTACTTTGAAGGATGAACCAACCTCGGGATCAGAGATGGACGATGATATTCCTTTGGTACGAATGCCTAGAGCTCAGAAAGGAGGAGCATCATCTAGGGTTGAGGAGGTTGTAGAAGCTCCACGGGAAGATGAACCGGTTGAGACTAGGGCTGCCCAACCTAGGAAGAAAACCAAAACCATACCTCCTATGCCTCTGCCTCGTAGATTCGTGAATCCTAGGGCTCACGATGCGTATAAACAACACTATTTCTCTAGAACGATGTTGATTGAGAGGGCCACTTTGGAGGCGAAGGTTGATCCCGGGTTTGTCAAGCTTTTAAGGGATCGGAAATGGGAAGCCTTGATGACGATCCCAACTACCCCGGTCAATAGTTCCTTGGTTCGGGAATTTTATGCCAATTGTTCAGAAACCGACTTGGAAACGAAGGTAGTTGTGGTTCGAGGGGTCCAAGTTCCGTTTACACCGGAGGTGATCAATGCGAAGTATGGGTTGGCAGCTTTTGAAGGTCGAGATTATAAGGAGGAGATTGTGCATAGACAGAGTTTGGGGCAGGATCCCTTTGGAGGAGTTAAGGTTAAGAGTTTGCCCGGATGTGGCTTGGACGTTACGGCCGGGAGGAGACCGGAAGGAGTTTGTTACCACGACCTGGACGGAGGATTGGAAGGTCCAGTGTCGATTTATTCAGAGTCGGTTGTTGCCTAAGAACAACCTAACACACTTTCATATTGGTGACCTAGGCATGTTGTATGCATTGACGTTTGGCTTGAATGTGGATGTCGGACAAGCTTTGTATGACGAGATATCTATCAATCAGAAGGTTTACACGCGGAGCTTGATCGTCCCCCACCTTATCCACAGTTTGTGTAGCGATGCCGGTGTGCCTGAGTATGGAGCCGATCACAAACCGAAGAATCCGAGGCCTATACAGAGAGAGAAGGGTAAGCCTTCGGGTCAGTCTGAGTCAGGGGCACCACAGGAGCCCGGTTCATCTTCGGCACCGCCCCGAGCATCTACACTTCCTGCTTTATCGCCTTCCGGTCGGATGCGGCTAAGTATGGCCAACGATGTGCGGGGTAATTTGGAGGACATCGGGGCGTCTCGAAAACAACATTTGACTATTTTGAAGTGTATGAGTGAAGGCGGCAGCCAAGGGATGACAGGATCTTCAGTCCGAGCGCCATTGATTACCATTTTTCTTCGGGGATCGAGCAGGCCATTGCAGATGTTCTTCACGAGTCTGAGTCTTCCGATGAGAGCGCGGTGACTCATGATATGGGCTGCGGCACCACCTTCTGGACCTTCCTCTGATCCTCCGGCCGATGATTCTGCGGCGCCGAGCCAACCTTGATCTTATTTGTTTGATTATAGATTTTGTGGTTTTGTATTATTGACATTTCTACTTGTATGATTCGTTGTAATTTTGATATTACTCCTATTTACTTTTTCCGATGGATCATGTAAGCCATAAGGCATCCGTACTTTCACTTCTACTGTGTTTATACTTTCTGGATGTATTGAATGCTTTACCTTTTGCTTTATCTTCATTTTTGATATCTCTTTTCGTTCTGGTATAATTCCCCGTTTTCCCCGAGATGGTTCCGTGTTTGTCAAGTCGTGCAGGTATCATTTACCGGTTTTGTCGAGCTACATTTTATGGTTACGAGTTTCCAGTGTCACTATGTAGGCTCCGGCCTGACTGACGATTCGAGTTTCGATTTAAATCAGCAAAGTCTTTTCCTTTTTCTTTCGTTCTGCACAACATGAGGACATGTTGATTTTTAAGTGTGGGGGAGAGGAATGTTCGGTATGTATCTACACATTTGCTTAATTCGTAATGTTTCTATGCAAAATGAGCTAGAATTTTCGAAATTTTTCGACATTTTTGTTTTTGTTTTATCCCGAATAGGCAATTCGATTCAATGTTCGTTATTTTTATAGTCATTTAAGCTATATATCATATGTTTGATAAGTTAGTTATTTCACCTGATCTATTTTTCACGGGCCATAGTGAATGATGAGCTAATTTATAAAGTTATACCCCTTTTTGATTAGTGATTTTTGATTATCTTATAAGTCATGTACTTAGTGCTACGTATATATCTTGAGACTTATGATAGTTTGTATTTAGATCCGGAGTATGATATACTGTGAATATCTGAAGGTTTGAATGTGATAAGTAACACGTGACTTAATGTCAAATGAAAAAGTTGAAAAATAGGAAGAATTATTGGGTGCGTCGAAAGCTAGTCGATGATTTGAGTGCGATAGGGTATACCACGTATGTCCTATACCACTATGATGACTAAAAGCTTCCGACAGTCAGAAAAAGCTGACTTATGATTTGAGTAAGGTAGGGTATATCTCGAATATCCTATTCTGCTATGACAGGGCAATAGCTCATTCTGATGTGTGTTTAAAAGTGAAAAAGTTAAATCAACTAACGAATTGTTATGAAATGAATATAAGACTAAGTTATCGTCTATCTAATCCCAGTAGAAACTGATAGATATGCTGTAGGGATTATCCTCTGAGTATTTCAGAAAGGCCCTAGATATGTTTTATCATCCTTTTCGGGATATGTCACGTTTGTAGGGTACACCTTATGAGTGTCATTTATCGCTAGTTTACGAGGGGGTATTAGCTAGTTTTGCTTTGAGTTTCTCAAGTTTGGATTTAGTGGAAGTTTTCTATGGCTTTGCACACACACACTGGTGGACCTCTGATTTATTGATCTATGCTATATTTGTTTAGATGTCTGTTTTGTCTCGAGCCCTAATTCTCGTTTGGTTTTGCTCGGGACGAGTAAAAGCTTAAGTGTGGGGGAGTTGTTAAAGGTGATTTTATACGATTTATAACGCTATATTTTATGATAATTTCCCCCATATTTGTATGAATTTGCATAAGAAACGTGTGTTTAATGAAAATATTGAGTAAATGATATTTTAAAAGAGTTAACATAAAATATGTTGATTTATGTGCTTTAATTATGTTTTTACGATTATTTGAGCGATATTACATTTTGCGATGTTTTTATATGATATAGATACATTTTTCAAGGCTCAAATGATGATCAAAAAGAGATAAGAGCCGAAATATAGGATGATAAAAGAGATAATGAAGGAATTGACGAGAAGAAAAGAGATAAAGATCAAAGAAATCAAGATTCGATCGTTTGGGCTGGCGTCCAGAATCTCCGTCCAAAGTGGGCGGGCGTCGATGAAGTGAACGCAGCGTCGGGGATGGGAAGTTGATTCGAGAAGTTTGGGCGCCGGAGTGGACGCCCCGGATGGACGCGCGTCTGGTCATGACTCGGCCCGATTCAAAGTTCTATTGAAGAGTGGGCGGGCGTTCACCCTATCCAGGCGGGCGGCGTCCGGTAGCCGACTTAGCGAAGCGACTTAGAAATCTATATATAGGCGGCTGTTTCTCAACCCTAAAGATACCATACACTCATTATTCAAAACCCTAAACCTAGGGGCGGCTTTAGGCTGCGTTTTTCTTCCTTTTATTCCAGTTTTTATGCACTTTAGTTTAGATTAAAACTAGTTACTTTTTATGCCTTCTTGTTTACGCAAATTTGAGTTCTTTGAGGATGTTCGAGGGCTAAAAGCTTCATCAAACGAGTATTGTGAAGCCATCCAACAATTGTTGATTTCGTTTTCATCGATTATACTGTGAGTTTTTATTAAAGGTTGTTTCTTATTCGTGATTATTATGTTTAAATTGCTCTTATGTCGGAAGATATGCATGTGTTGATTGTTTATTGTTGATGGAAATCTTAATAAACCTTAGATCACCATGAATAGGAATAGTAATTTAAATCTATCATAACGGAAGTTAGTAGGTTTAATTGCTAGATTATAAACGTAAAGTTTGCACCTTTGGTTAGAAAACGCGTTAATCTTGCATTGGAAGATAATAGATTAATAGATGAACTTTCTAAGGAATTAGGGTTCATGTCTAGATAAGGTGAATCACAACTTAGATAAGAACCACAATATAATCGAGATAGGAAATCAATGCTTGTTGGGTAGGTGGATCAATCCTCGTTTGTTCGTTACGCACTTGATTTAAATCCCTAAAACTTGAATTTGTTTAATTAGTTTATTTTTATTTGCATCTTAGATTAGTTTAGTTAAAGGTTCGCAACCCGTATTCCTCCTAGCTTTGGATTATATCCTCTGTCTAGTTTTATTTTCTGTTTTGTTTTGTTTTATTCGCTGTTTAGATTAGTTTCGTGACATAGTTTAGGTTAGACAAAAACTAGAATCGCAATTGTTTAGTTCCCCGTAAGATCGACCCGGCATTAACCACTATTACTACGATCCTTATACTTGAGGTTAACCGGATTATTACTTGTTTATTTTGTGTTAATAAAATCCGTGGACAGATATCCAATTTGCATCACTGTATTATTCCAATACTGCTGGATATCTTGTATATTATATACCGAGGTTCATTTTACACTTCAAATACCTTAACATCCGGTCAAGGGCTACAAATTGAACTTGAACCTTCTTTCTCCTTGTCTTTACAAGGAAAGATCTCATCAATAAATACAACATTCCATTCAGCAGTGATCACATTTAAATATGTATCAGGAATGTCTGACTTGTGTAGTTAGGCTTGTGGCCTTTCCACTATTCATACTGGGTTACACCCTTCTTCTTTGAAAGGATCTCTTAGAATGAAGTTCACTAAGAGGATAGCTTTCCCCACAAGTTCTAAGGTAAACCCGAACTTATCCACATAGCATTCATCATCCTTTTAAGAGTTTGGTTCTTGCGATTAGGAATACTGTTTGACTGAGGTGTGCATGTTGTAGTTGTTTGATGAATGATGCCGGCGCCTCAGCAAGACTCATGAAAAAATACATCATATCACCAGCACAATCACTAAGGATACACTTGATTCGTTAGCTACTTGATTCTAAACTTCATTCTCATAATCCTGAAAGGCATTACGAGCCTCGTCTTTGCTTTCTAGCAAATAAACATCCGGTACCATCGTCAAATAAAAGTAAGCAAATACTTTTTATCTCCTCTAGTTCACACGTATCTAGAGGTTCTGTGCTCTTTTCCACCATTGGAAACATCAAGTTTGCCAAAATTACTCCAAAAGATACATGACACTATGATTAGGATCAAATCTCAAATTTGGTAACAACTCCATGTTCATGAGTTGAAGAACGGATTGGAAATTCGCATGTCCTAGTCTAAAGTGTCACAAGTATGACAACTCAAGCACGTACAAAGCTTGGAGCGAATCTCACTGGCTCTTTGAAGAGCACCACTTTTTGTGCTCAAAAGACAATTCCATTGTCAACATAATGATCAATCTCAATTTGATCAGTTCAAGAACCTTTCATTACACCCACGGTTCTCATGTCTTAGTATCACTCCATGCATAGGATGAGATAACCGAGTCGGGGGTGCAAAACCGACACGCTCGAAGTGTCACAACATATACCTACACATGTGGATTCATCTCGGTGTTTCCTTCCATTTCACTCAAACTGTGAACTTCAATTTCTATGATCCGATTTCCTTTACAAATTAAAATAAAGGATGGTGTCTTTTCACACATTGTTTTAGCATAGAAAACTTATATAACAGAACTTGTCATACAGTCGTTACTTTTCTGAAATCACATTCTTTTGTAAGAAGAATCGGATAACAACAACTTTTGAGATATTATATCGGAAGTTAAAGTTACTTCTCAAACCAAGAGTTGTGACCTAAATTCAAATTCAAAAAACAGAAATGATGTTCAAACACAATCATAAACCATTATGATCAAACAAAGTCTACACATGTGACAGTACACCAAATGCTTCAAAAATAATTAACATTCGGTAAAGAGGGGGTTTCATCCCAAAAGGAACAACACCAATAAAGTCACCACACTTCAATCAAAGAAACTATCAAGGAAAAACCATGAGAAACAAATTAAACAATTAACTTGATACGAGAACTATTGCTATCACACAAATTTACAATGATGATCACCACTTAAAGTGAAATCTGCAAATTGACATCTTCAGTATTATTGTGATGTTTATCATCACTATTGGAGATATATTTAGATTTATATTATATTATTTTATATTATGCATTTATGGTTATGTAATCAATCTCATTATGGTTAATATCCATAACGAGAACTATTGCTATAAAAAAAAATGCAACGTGAAAACAAATTAAACAATTAACTTAATCAATCTCATTATGGTTAATATCAATAGTTCTCGTATCAAGTTTGGGAGGGGTGAGGGTTTGATCATATTGATGTCACAAACCCCCACCCGGGCATTCTTTTTCGTAGATCTTGCTCAGGATCGAGAGACGTTAGTCTAGAGCTCCGATACCATGATAGAATAATAGAAAAAGATATTGTATTGCATTGCTTTGATTGAATACATAGGCTATTTATACTAATAGCCATAATGTGAACATAATAATAACCATAATGAGATTGATTACATAACCATAAATGCATAATATAAAATAATATAATATAAATCTAAATATATCTCCAATAATCACAGAAATTGAATTGACACAATCAAAACAAAAC
Source organism: Gentiana macrophylla (assembly GCA_026214975.1). NCBI lineage: Eukaryota > Viridiplantae > Streptophyta > Magnoliopsida > Gentianales > Gentianaceae > Gentiana > Gentiana macrophylla. Next base: position 74,404,580 of record CM047815.1, on the reverse strand, counting down.
ATGTCACGAGAAAAACACATTTTGATTTAAACAGTCTTTTTTTTTAATTTTTTTTTTATATTATTATTAAAAAAAATCTTAACAAGAAATCCTGTCAAAACAATAATTTTATCAAACACACCCTTTCATGTAGTATCACTTCAACAAGGCATGTTTCACCAAATTACGTACTCACGACCTTTTTGATAGTTTGAGCGATTAGATGCACATAAACATATCATAGATTCAATTATACAGCCAAACAGTGTCTAGGATGTAAAGTGTATATTTGGCTATTACATCAACTTACCAAATTAACCAATGGATAAATTAAATTGACAAACATAAAATAATATGTTTATAATTTTGCATATAGCAGGCGCAACTTTTGTCCAGGAAGAGCAACTAGTAAATGTTTATAAAACACATATGCTCTTAATCATAGTCTACATATAATATTATAGCAAATACGCAGACAGAGAACAAAAGGACTCCTAACCCATTCAGATATCATTTTCCGAATGGTTCATAAGATTCTATGGACTGTTAAACAACACGCATCAACCGCAGAACAGAAAAAACGTCTTAAGATTGTTGGGAAATTAATCATCTAGCATTTTGTTTAACACGTGATTCAAGCAAAAACGAAAGCAAAAAATAAGACAGAAAACTTATTGACTGAGGCGAGTGTGAACTACCATCTCTCCTAAAAGCTTAAGCTGATAGGAAGATAGATAATTAACATTATATATCTAATACGCCCCTCAGTGTGCTTAACATAAGAGGAGAGAGGCCCAACACTTGATTTGTTTTTTTTTTGGTTTTTAGGAAGTGTGGCCTTTAAGAAGAGAGAGAAGCCCAACACTTTGTTTTTTTTTTTTAATTGTACTGGAAGCGGGGTTTGAACTCAGGATCTTCCGCTCTGATACCATGTGAACTACCATCTCTCCTAAAAGCTTAAGCTGATAGGAAGATAGATAATTAACATTATATATCTAATAGCGAGTGTATCACTCTGTCCTTAAGACGTTTTTGCCCTGATTATGTGCACACGGTAATGACAATCGTCTCCCAAGATACAACAGTTATTCCTTCTTCTAGTCTTGCGCTTAGATATGAAGAAGACGGCGAACCGATCATGTTCTGTAAATCACTTCTTGACTAAAAAAATATGCAAAGTGTTTGTATAGATAGTTTAACATTACTGGCCAGAATTTTATCTAAGGAAAAACTTACAAAAAATCTGCATCCTTTTCATTGTAGTGACAGAATTTATAGGAGAGAGATGTCCGGTCATTTAACGGTTGCAACCTTTCACTGAAAGGATACAACCTCTTAAGGGGGGTTTTAACCTTTCACCGAACTGATGCGACCCTCCATCATTTCAACATTAATTTTTTAATTCAAATTCTCCAACATAGTGGTGGCTTGCAGGACCTAAACGATCGATTACATATGTCCAATTTAACACTTCAACATTGTTCCATCATGTTAAACTATGATGTCAAATACCATACTGGCCAGATCTGACACACGTAGGTTAAACCTGATAATCAGACGTAGCTAGCACATAAACCCCATAATTAGTGTTTCTGAGTTGCCTCGCCGCGGCTGGTGCAATGAAGCCTATATTTTGTGTTACATTATTACGATTCTAATTTTACTAGTAAATTATGGTGCATTGATCATGCAGATTGGTTAATAGCTCGTTGATACATCGTTAGATGCTTACTATCCTAGAATATGATAGAACGTTCAAAGTATCATACCTCTGGATTGCGGATCTAGCAAGATCAACTCAAACTAGTGATTTCTTGGGGAAGTGAAAAGAAAAACTTTCTTTCAAGAACTCAAAATCTCATAAAAGTTTTATTCGATTCAAAGTATTTTAACACATGTTTGGAATAATGAATGAAGAATTGCCGACTTAAAACTTAAATAAAACCCTAGCCGACTTAAAACTTAAATAAAACCCTAGCCGACTTAGAGAATCCACGTGCAAAGTCGGCGTAGCTTTCCATATCCAAGTCATTGCCCAATGGGCTTCGCCGCGGCTGGGCCGGACTTCTTTGGTTCCAACAAATCCTTCACCCCTTGCCTACTTTCTTTAGCCCATACTTTTCACCGAGCAGCTCTGCTCCGATTGTCTCTTGCTCCCAAAATGACATCACCTAAAAGTAATGCAAAAAGCAAAGCAAAGCAATACTAATTCCAAGAGTAAATCATGTAAATGCAGAATTGAAAACTACGAACCGCTCACTATGAAATCGACTCATAAATCATGGAATTCTCGGGTTCTTTCTTATTTTTCAAGCATAATTCCAAGGCAAATAAGATATAAAATACAGTACCAAATTGACCGTCATCAAATCTCTCCATTTCGTTTCGTACAAGACCCCCAATTGTTGCTACACTATCCTTTACTGTTGCGTCAATATTAAATTTAACCATTGCGGGAGGATGTGGGTGCCATCTAGTCAGCATGGGCGGACCCACCCTTTAGGTGGGGTGGTCTCAAGACCACCCCAAATTTGAAAAAAAAAATGAAGAGACCACCCCATATTTGAAAAAAAAAATGAAAAAAAATTTATTTTTTGTATAATTGAATTAGTGTTATTATTTGTATATGTACTTTATTCTTCTTAATATGAATATGATACTATGGTGGCTTTGTGGTATAAGATCTATAAATTTTGTCCTACTTATGACATTGTCATGGGTTCAAGACATTGCACAAGCATTTTTTTTTGTAACTTATACCACTGAAATGCTTATAGCATTTTTTCCTTACTTTATGCGATCTAAATCTAATATTATTTTCCGTTTAGCTTTGACTTTTTAAATCAACATTATTTTTTTCTACCTTGTATCATCTAAATCTAATCAATTTGGTACCTTATACCACTGAAATGCTTATAGCATTTGTTCCTTAACTTATACGATTTAAATCTAATATTTTATTCCGTTTACCTTATACTTTTTAAATCAATTTTTTTTTCTACGTTATATCATCGAAATCTAATCATGTTCGTAACTTGATGTACGATGAATGTAATGATTTTGTGTAACGCCCCGTTCCCGGACACCGAGTCCTTATCCGGAAAAGAAACGTTCGGCACGTATAAAATAAAAGTAAATTCATTTTATACGTAAGCCTCTACTACGTCGTATCAAATCAAAGGCAAAACGGAAGCAAAACTCGGGTATATAAAATTTTTCCCAAGATTAAAGAGTAGAAAAGAAATCTAAGGGTAGAAATGTAAATTATTACATTTGGAAAAGTACGAAAATCCCAAAAGATGAAATCGACAAATCGTCAAAACCGTGGGTCTACCTCAAAAGTAAGGAAAGTACAACCAAAGAAAAGCGAGAAAAGAAGCATCTTGATTCTTCAACGAGCGGCGTCAAGCGTCGTCGTCAAACTCTTCCTCGAAAACTCGTTTCGTCTTCTCGTCCCCAAACACATAGAAAAAGTATGCATTCGAGGTAAGTACAACGTGCTTAGAAGAAAGAGAAGCTATGGAAGCAATCATAGTCATAACGAAAGATAATTATTTAATTAGTTGATTAAATGAGACCAACTCCATCTAGGGTTCACTTCATGCTCATCAACACGTTGTGACTACTGCTTCTAACATAGCCTATCTATGTTACAACCGCACTCAAGGGCACTACGCGCGTCCGCCTCAAAGAGGTCCCTCTGTACTTAGGGTCTTTGACCTGAGTTCTTCTACCTCGGGGACACTCTTTTGCAACATATTAGTGGATCACACCAATACCCACGAAGTCTAGAAAGGTAGACTCCGATAGCACGCACACCTCAAAGAGAGTCCCTCCGTGCTTAGGGTCTTTTGACTCTGAAGTTCCTCCACCTTCAGAGGTAGCACATGCATCGCGATTTAGCCTGGTGCCTAGCCAAGAGAGACATGTTGTTTAATCTTTTACTAGTCACATCGTTGTTTATTAAGTTATTAACTAGCCACCCTAAGTGTTTTCAAATAATCTCCCTCACACGTATTACTCTCTCTTCCTGAGACCACTTTAGACACGGACAAGTCCTAGCACATACACAGACATTGATGAATCCTAATTCATCAAAGCACAAGCCTATCATGCTCTTCCGACGTATCCGAACTTCAACTACCTTTAAGATTACATTCGGTGTTTTAACTGAACGAATCAGAAGCTCAATTCAGGCTTGTCTATGTTTATACCATATTAACATATCATGTATAAAGGTTTCATGTAGTTAAAGCATGTTTTCAAAGTGAACGACAACTAACATAGAAAGGAGGCGTTACAAAATCGGGCGCCCGTTTAAGATTTGGACGCCCGTTCAAGCTTACTGGACGCTTGCGTCCAAAATAGTGGGCGCCCGTCCACCAAACCCATTTCAATCTCGAATGTAAAATTGCACCTCAGGCGCCCGTCCAATACAACCAGGCCTTTCGTCCAAGGTGGAACCTAGGCTGGGCGCCGCCGTCCAGATTACCAGACGCTTCGTTCACCTGGTTCGACCTAAACCCTAACTTCATCACCATGCGATTTCCGGATCGTATTTCAACCAAAAACCGAAAAAAACAACACATTGAGCACATAAACCTCATCTAACACTACCATAACCTCTATAGACAATTACCAAAGCAACAACTCAAAGCTCTAACTCATAAATTGCCTTAGATCATGATCAATTCCTTATAGCCAACAATTGAATTCATAGGATTGGTTTCCTTACCTTAAGCGACCGCGAATCGATCCAAAAATTTCTCAAAATCTGCTGCTTTGCAACCGAACTGATACCAAAGCGATGCTCTTATCACGACGATTCCGAAACTCTTGCGTGATCTGAAAACGGTTAACGGATGCTTCAATTATCAAGAAAACTCCTTGGTCTTTTCTCTCCTCAAACTTGCGCAGAGATGGGGAATTCTTAGACTGAATCTTTCTGATTTTTAAGTTAGGTCTTAACTTAATAAAGGAGTTAATCTTTTCCTTAATTGCCCTTGATCATTAAAAACTAAATTTTCTTTTAATTATATATATAAAACTCGAAATTATATATATAAAAATGTCCAAATAAATAACTCCAAATAATAGGAAACCGAACCTAATATTTCGTTTTCGCAAAAAGACACGTCTGCCCTTTCCCGAAAATCGGAATATTACATTCTCCCCCCTTAAAAGGAGTTTCATCCTCGAAACTAGAACATACCTGGTAAATCCCAAACTCTTGGAACTCACTAAGCATGTCGCTTTCCACTTCCCAAGTTGCCTCCTTGGGTGAATGATTGCTCCACTGAACTAACACCAAGGGAATCATCCGTCTCTTAATCATCTTTTCCTTCCGGTCTAGAATCTTGATCGGTCTCTCGTCATAAGCAAGGTTATCTTGTAGGATTTCTGGGTCAACCGTAGTTTCCACATCATTCTCCGTCAGACACTTTTTCAACATTGAAACGTGAAACACATTATGGACTCTTGACATTGATTACGGCAATCAAGCTTATAAGCTAACGTCCCAACTCTTTCCAAAATCTCAAAAGGTCCAACATACCTTGGACTTAGCTTTCCTTTTTGTCCAAAGCGTTTCCACTCCTTTCATCGGTGAAGCCCGGAGGTAAACTCTATCGCCGACTTCAAACTCAAGAGGTCTTCTTCTAACATCGCCCCAACTCTTACGCCTGTCTTGGTACGCCTTGATTCTTCTTGACCAATCCGAACCCTTTCCTTTGCTTGTTCAACCATCTCGGCCTGTAATCTGTCTCTCCCCGACTTCATCCCAAAACAAATGGCGTCGACATCTTCTCCCATACAACGCTTCAAACGGCGGCATGCCTATACTTGCATGAAAACTGTTGTTGTAGGCAAACTCCGCTACCGATAAGTAATCATCCCATGATCCGCCTACCTCCAAAACGCAAGCTCTCAACATGTCCTTGAGTGTCTGGATGGTCCTCTCAGATTGTCCATCTGTCTGAGGATGAAAAGCCGTGCTCAAATCCAACTTGGTCCCGAAGGCTTCTTGCAAGCTCTTCCAAACCGCTTACAAATCTCGAATCACGGTGCGAAACTATCGAGATTGGAACTCCATGTAGCTTCACTATATTGTCCGATATAGTGTCGCTAAATCTTCTTTAATGGCATGTCAACCTTGTACGGTAAGAAATGGGTAGATTTGGTCAATCTATCCACAATTACCTAAATTGCGTCGTGTCCGCCTCTTGTCTTAGGTAATCCGGTGATGAAGTCCATTGTGATCTTATCCCACTTCCATTCCGGGATATCCAATGGCTTAAGCATTCCACCGGGTCTTCTATGCTCCGCCTTAACCTTCTGACATACGTCACACTCGGCCACAAACTTGGCTATTTCCACTTTCATCGAGGGCCACCAAAATCTTTCCTTCAAGTCTCTGTACATTTTAGTAGCACCCGGATGAACCGCAAAAGCTATTCTATGTGCTTCTTCCATAATTCTTTGCCTCAAGTCGCCAACATTAGGCACACATAGCCGATCCCGATACCACAGATTTCCATTCTTGTCTAGCACATAACCGACCGTAGGCTTCTCTCTAGCAACTCGCTTCAAAGCCAACAAAACCGGGTCTTCGTCTTGCTTTCCCCGTATATCATCCATCAACTCTGACCTTGCCAACAACGGTGCCACAAACGCTGTCTTCAATCGATCAAAGCTTCGATTTCCGGCCCATCTAACCTTTCGCGCTTTGCCTCAACACTGGAAGCTGCAAACACTGGTTTCCTGCTCAGAGCATCTGCCACTACATTCGCTTTACCCGGATGGTATTGAATATCCAAATCATAGTCCTTAACGAACTCTAACCATCGCCTCTGTCTCATATTCAGATTCTCTTGTGTGAAGAAATATTTTAAACTCTTATGGTCGGTGAAGATCCTTGCTTTAACTCCATATAAGTAATGCCTCCAAGTCTTTAAGGCAAATACTACATTGCCAACTCTAGATCATGTGTCGGGTAATTCTTCTCATGCACCTTCAATCGCTGAGACGCATAAGCTATCACTTTTCCTCCTTGCATCAACACACAACCCAAACCCTGTCCTGAAGCATCCGTGTAGACATCATAGTTATCAAAAATCTCCGAGACTGCTAACACTGGTGCCGTAGTCAACTTACTCTTCAAGGTATGAAAAGCCCTATCACACTCATTAATCCATTCAAATTTCACATTCTTCTGCGTCAGCCTAATGAGTGGAGTAGCTATCTTCGAAAAGTCTTGCACGAACTTCCGGTAGTAACCAGCCAACCCAAGAAAACTTCTTACCTCTGAAACTGAAGTAGGTCTAGGCCAATTCTCAACTGCCTCGATCTTTGCCGGATCAACTTGAATGCCATCTCCAGAAATGACATGACCCAAGAAACTCACTCGATCCAACCAGAAGTCACACTTAGAAAACTTGCATACAACTGATTCTTCCTCAGTGTGTCCAACACTATCTTTAAGTGTTCCTCGTGTTCTTTCTCATCCTTAGAGTAAACTAGGATATCGCCTATGAACACTATCACGAACTTATCCAAATACGGCATGAAAACTCATTGCATCAAATCCATAAATGCAGATGGAGCATTAGTGAGTCCAAAAGGCATGACGAGGAACTCATAATGTCCATATCTCGTACTGAAAGCCGTCTTCGGTATATCTGCTATCTTAACCTTCAACTGATGATATCCGGACCTCAGGTCGATCTTGGAATACACTTTCTTACCCTGCAACTGATTAAACAGATCATCTATCCTTGGTAGAGGATACTTATTCTTGATGGTAAGGTTGTTCAGTGCTCTGTAGTCGATACACATTCTCATGCCGCCATCTTTCTTCTTTCTTAACAAAGCAGGGGCTCCCCAGCAGGTCTTGGGCTGAATTATGTTCCTTTCAAGCATATCTTTAAGTTGAGCTTTCAACTCCTTTAATTCAGCCGGTGCCATTCTGTAAGGTGCCTTAGCAACTGGTGCCGCTCCCGGTATCAACTGGATCTCAAACTCTATCTCTCTGTCCGGCATGTTTCCCGGTAACTCTTCCGAAATACCTCGGGTATTCCTCACTATAGAGTCTCCTCTAACTTAGGCTTCACTTGTTCCACGTCCACTGCATACAACAAGTAGCCTTCACAACCCTTCTGACAAGCCCTTACTGCCTTAACCGCTGATATGATCGGATGTTTCTTCTTACTCGGCTTATACACATTACCTTGATATGTCTTATCTGATTTCCCGGGTATTTTAAAAGTTACTTTCTTCTCTTTACAGTCCAAGTGAACATAATTCTCGGATAGCCAATCTATTCCGAGGATTACATCAAAATCCGAAAAGTCCAAAACTGTAAAGTCGCTCTTACATCGATAAGGTCCAACTCGAACTTCCACTAGAGGTATCACTCTAGTTACCCTTGTTACCTTTCCTAACGGTGTAGTTATTTCCAAAGTGTTTCTTAAAGGCTCCGAAGGTAAATTCAACTTCCTAGCTACCTTGGTTGACACAAAAGTATTTGACGCTCCCGTATCAAACAAAGCCTTGACCACTAGGTTTTCTAACATTATCGTACCTAGGATGCACATTCACTCATTTAAATACATCACAACATGAATAAACATGCCATACAATATCTTAATAAAGGAATGAAACAAAACATGGTACCTGAAATAACGTCATCCTCTGGTTCCACAAAGCTAGCATCCGCTGCAAAAACTCGAACCGGTCGGCTCGGGCCGCCTCTCCCGCTTCCTTGACCCAAACCACTCTTGTTTCCCCTGTTGGGACACGCTCTAGAAAAGTGTCCTTGCTCACCACAAACGTAACAACCGTTACTACTCTGCCTGCACTCTCCTGTATGATTTCTGATGCACTTGGGGCAAAGTGGTGCACTGTTCGGGGCCTTAGCTGCTGTAGGAGCCGTAGTCTTCTTGGTACGCTTCGTGGCGCGCTCCTATAATCGCCTTGACTTGTCCCGAAATTTCTCTTATTATTAACAACCACTTTGTAGCTCTCTTCCGAAAGTCTCGACTTCCAAGGCTTTATTCATCAACTCTGCCATATTCCTTGCCGTGAAACCTAGCATGCCCGACTGAATCTCGTAGGCCAACCCATCCTTATAGAGGGCCATCTTTCTCTCTTCCACTTTCATCAATTCAGGATAAAACCTTCCTAACTCGTTGAACTTGTTAGTGTCTTCGGGACACTTTGTCGATGAGTACCTTGCTTGTGCTTGAAATTGACTTGCTTTATCTCGCTTGAATCAGAAACGGGAAGTACTCATTATAAAACATCGTCTTGAACCCTTCCCAATCCGTTACCATACCGTTCTTTGCTTTGAACGGCATCAATCCATGCTTCTGCTTTGCTCCCAACATAAAATCGATCGCTAGTTGTGCCATCTCTGTCTCAGGAACATGTATGTTCCTACAAGCTTTCTCGAATCCTCTTATCCATTCCTCTGCTTTAGAATGCTCCACATTACCGAAGAAGTTCTCAACTCGGTTTCTCCTCAATCTCGTATACCAATCCACCGGTGCTTGCTCGAAAGTCGGTCTAATCAAGGGTGAACCGGAGGGTAACCAAAAGATACATGCGGTGATATTGCCGATGTTGAGGATAAGGTGGGATTACTTGAGGCTCATTCTCGATCACGGATAGTACCCCGATAAGACCGATCTTTGTTGAGAGGCTGCTTTGAAAATCAAAGGGTGGATGACCAACGCCTTCTTTGGTGGTCAAAGCGTGGTGAAGGTGGTACTGTAGGTTGAGGAACATGACCTACAGGAGGAGGGTAGAAGACCTGCTGCTGCTGAGGATACACTGGAGGATAAGCACTAGATGGTGGTGGATACACATTGGTCACTGGTGGTGGCGCACTAATCGGTGGAATGTCGCCTACTACAAAGGACACGAATAGGTGCTTGTCCAGGCTCTCCATAAATGTAGTTGTATCTTGGCGGAGGAGGTCGGGTGGCGGTTCGATGCGCCTCGGTGGCTCATCTTGTTGAGACCGTGGTGTAGGCGTGGCTGTATGGGGTGGTGGTGAAAGACTCAAACGAGGCGAAGGATTCTGCCTCACAAAACCGCCCCCTACTACGGGCACTGGGCTCTCTGCCCCTTGTCTAACCTCTGAGCTCCCAGCCCCACGAACGCCTCTTCTTGTGGGTACCATACTGAAAGATCAAGAAAACTAGACGTTACTAAAAGATCTAAAGAAACTTATCTTAAAAGGAAGGAAGCCTAAAGGATGCTTTTCTCTGATACCAACTGTAACGCCCCGTTCCCGGACACCGAGTCCTTATCCGGAAAAGAAACGTTCGGCACGTATAAAATAAAAGTAAATTCATTTTATACGTAAGCCTCTACTACGTCGTATCAAATCAAAGGCAAAACGGAAGCAAAACTCGGGTATATAAAATTTTCCAAGATTAAAGAGTAGAAAAGAAATCTAAGGGTAGAAATGTAAATTATTACATTTGGAAAAGTACGAAAATCCCAAAAGATGAGAATCGACAAATCGTCAAAACCGGTGGTCTACCTCAAAAGTAAGGAAAGTACAACCAAAGAAAAGCGAGAAAAGAAGCATCTTGATTCTTCAACGAATACGCCAAACGTCGTCGTCAAACTCTTCCTCGAAAACTGTTTCGTCTTCTCGTCCCCAAACACATAGAAAAAGTATGCATTCGAGGTAAGTACAACGTACTTAGAAAGAAAGAGAAGCTATGGAAGCAATCATAGTCATAACGAAAAAGATAATTATTTAATTAGTTGATTAAATGGGACCAACTCCATCTAGGGTTCACTTCATGCTCATCAACACGTTGTGACTAGTTGTTTCTAACTTAGCCTATCTATGTTACAACCGCACTCAAGGGCACTACAGCGCATCCGCCTCAAAGAGTCCTCTCAGACTTAGGGTCTTTGACCTCTGAGTTCTTCTACCTCGGGACACTCTTTGCAACATATTAGTGGATCACACCAATACCCACGAAGTCTAGAAAAGGTAGACTCCGATAGCATGCACACACTCTCAAGAGAGTCCCTCCGTGCTTAGGGTCTTTTGACCTCACGGTTCCTCCACCTTTAGAGGTAGCACATGCATCACGATTTAGCCTCGGTGCCTAGCCAAGAGAGACATGTTGTTTAATCTTTTACTAGTCACATACGTTGTTTATTAAGTTATTAACTAGCCACCTAAGTGTTTTCAAATAATCTCCTCACACATACTACTCTCTTTCCTAGACCACTGAACACGGACAAGTCCTAAAGACATACACGACATTGATGAATCTAATTCATCAAAGCACAAGCCTATCATGCTCTTCCGACGGATCCGAACTTCAACTCCCTTTAAGAGTACATTCGGTGTTTTAAGCGAACGAATCGAAGCTCAATTCAGGCTTGTCTATGTTTATACCATATTAACATATCATGTATAAAGGTTTCATGTAGTTAAAGCATGTTTTCAAAGTTTGAATAACAACTAACATAGAAAGGAGGCGACAAAACCGGGCGCCCGTTTAAAGACTTGGGCGCCCGTTCAAACTTCACTGGGCGCCCGTCCACCAAACCCATTTCAATCATGAATGTAAAATTGCACCTCGAGGCGCCCGTCCAATACAACCAGACGCTTTCGTCAAGGTGGAACCTAAGTTTGGGCGCTTCGTCCAGACATACGGACGCTTCGTTCACCTGGTTCGACCTAAACCCTAACTTCATCACCATGCGATTTCGGATCGTATTTCAACCAAAAACCGTAAAAAAAAAAAAAAAAAAAAAAAAAAAAAAAAAAAAAAAAGGAACACATTGAGCACATAAACCTCATCTAACACTACCATAACCTCTATAGACAATTACCAAAGCAACAACTCAAAGCTCTAACTCATAAATTGCCTTAGATCATGATCAATTCCTTATAGCCAACAATTGAATTCATAGATTGTTTTTCCTTACCTTAAGCGACCCATGAATCGATCCAAACGACCCTCAAAATCTGCGCTTTGCAACCGAATCGATACCAAAGCGATGCTCTTATCATGACGATTCCGAAACTCTTGCGTGATCTGAAAACGGTTAACGGATGCTTCAATTATCAAGAAAACTCCTTGGTCTTTTCTCTCCTCAAACTTGCGCAGAGATGGGGAATTCTTAGACTGAATCTTTCTGATTTTTAAGTTAGGTCTTAACTTAATAAAGGAGTTAATCTTTTCCTTAATTGCCCTTGATCACTAAAAACTAAATTTTCTTTTAATTATATATATAAAACTCAAAATTATATATATATAAAAATGTCCAAATAAATAACTCCAAATAATAAAGAATCGAACCAATATTTCGCTTTAAAAAAAACATCGTCTGCCATTTCCCGAAAATCGGAATATTACATTTTGTATTGAGATTTTTTTTTCGATATATGTATATTAGTAAAAACCAAGATCACTCTAAGAAAAATTCCTTTTTCCGCCACTGCTAGTCCGCAATACATTACACCTTTCAATCTCGGTACATTATGTAAATTTTATTTATTTGACGATTAGGTGAGAGATAATCGGCACATAGTTTTGACGAAGTTATTCAAACATGAATTTAAATCTGATTTTTGCTTTCCTTTTAGTGATTAAAATCGGCTTGGAATCACCTGTGTAAGTATTGTGTCTAAGTAAAAAAAATAATTCGCTTAAACCCTTGCCTTGAACTTTGTTTTTTTGGACCTTTATTCACTTTCTTTGTTTTTTTTCCTTTGAGAGAGAGATATTTGATTACTATTGAGTTTAACATTTCCTGCAGACGTCGTGGTTAAAGAGGCCGCTGGGGAAACGGACAATATTGTCACATGTTTGGTGAACCACTGAAATAAATATCTACTCAGACTCAGCTGATTACTATGTTTTTGTCCGAAAAAGAAAAGTAGAAAATGATTCAGCAATATTTAAGAACCATGCATACATTAACAGGTAATTAGCATTTCTCAAATCACGTCATGGGATCTCACTCAATAAATATGAATATCACCTTACTCTATTAAAGGCTAAGGGAAACCCTCAAGGGCCGCCACGTGGCAAAATTGTTTGGTTTTTTTTGTTTTTTTGTTTTTATTGTTACATTGTATTGTGATTCACATTACCTAAATAAAATAAAAATGAAAAAAAAAAAGGGACGATGGAGGAGGTCGACAATAAACCGGGAATTCGACGGCGTCGCCATTACCCTGATGTTCTTCTTCAACTTCTACATATTAGATGTGTTTGGTGTTGTAACTCTTTCTGTTTTTTTTTTTTAAATTGTCTATGCATTCTCGTTAATAAATTCAGTCTTCTGAAGTCATCAAACATGTATCATGCCAAGAGCAAAATAACAATACGTTTTTACATCAAATCACATTGTATGCATGCTTGATGGCGGCCGCGCCGCTGTGCTGCACGGCGTTCATGCCACTAGTATATACATTACTTTTTAAAAGAAATGTCCCATAATAAAGTAGATGTGTATCATCATTTGGTGGGGTAATGCAACGGCGGGCGGACGCAATATATTTGTTCAGCGGAGTCTATAAAAATTTACAATAATCGTATTTTATTAATTAAATATGATCGGCTAATCGATTCTTCGATGAAATAAATGAGATCACGAAGCTTCTGCGCAACTAATTCACGAACATGGTGGAAGTCGATCTTTATGTGCTTCATACGGGAATGAAACACCGGATTGTGAGAAAGGTAGGCAGCGTCAAACGGAACCTGCATCTCACAAAGAAGACTGCAGAGCCACTGGTGTTCGGCGGCAGTGTTGGAAAGAGTTTTATACTCGGCCTCAGTGCTACTCTTAGAAACCGTCAAGTGTTGCTTACTATGCCAACTAATGAGATTATCACCAAGGAAGACACAATATGCCCCAACAAAACGGCAATTATCGGTATCAGCGGCCCAATCATAATCAGAATAAGCCTAGAGCGAAATAGGTGAGTGGCGAGAGAAAAAAAGACTATCGGAGATAGTGTGCTTAAGATACCGAAGAATACGTTTAATCGCAACCCAGTGAGCTTTGGTAGGCGAATGCATACACGTACTAACTTTGTGGACCGCGAACTCAATAACAGGGCGAGTGAAACTCAGATACTGTAGACCGCCAACAATAGCGCGGTAAAGCGACGGATCAGCGCAGGGAGGGCTGTCTTCAAGTATAAGACGGGTGGAGGCCGACATAGGCGTTTGACAAGGCTTGGCCTTGTCGAGAGAGGCACGCTTCGTGTGAAATAATATACTTGCACTGTGTGAAAAATAGCCCATCGTAGGTATGAAGCACCTCATACCATGAAAATAGGACAGAGAACCAAGGTCCTTAACCGAAAAGTGTCGACCAAGATAAGAGACAACCTGCTCAACAAGAGAAGACGACGAGCCAATAATAATAATATCATCCACATAAATCAGAATATAAACACGAGCACCATCACGAGAATAAATATATAAGGAGGTGTTGGCTTTGGAGCCGACAAAACCAAACTGCGTTAAGACATCGGTGAAGCGAGAGAAACAAGCACGGGGAGCCTGACGAAGTCCATAAAGGCTGTGGCGAAGACGGCAAACATAATCTAGATAATCAGGGTGAACGAATCCATGGGGCTGCTGCATATAAACGGGCTCAGATAAATGACCTTGGAGGAAAGCATTCTGAATATCCATTGGCGAATGGACCAACCCTACGAAACATCAAGAGACAGAAGAAGACGAATAATGACCGGTTTAACGACCTGACTAAATGTGTCAGTGAAACATTCGGCCTGATGAAACCCCTTGGCCACAAGGCGAGCCTTATGATGCTCAAAACGGCCATCGGCATGATTTTAGTGCGATAAATTCATTTATTTCCAAGAATATTCATACGAGGATGCGGGTGTTTGGAAGCTTCGCTATAGGAAGTAGGGTCTAGGGAGTGGTAGAAGTAACAAGAGCTTTAGGAAGCAAATAACGGATAAAGTCAGGCTAAGAGATAGGTTTAAGAGAATTGGTTTTGGTTCGAGTAACATTTGTATGAGTGGGAGCAGGTTGGTCAGGAGACGAAGCTGGAGAGGCCGAGGCCGATGTGGATGCATGAGAAGTGGGTGGCAAGGGCTCGGGAGGAGGAGCTGCAGGGGATTGTGCCGGTTTGGAAGGGGCCGGAATGGGAGGTGGATTTTGTGGAGGTGCTGATAGGAAGACATGAAGCGGGACAGTGAGAGTATCAAGTGTAGGTTTGAAAGGAGAAGGCGTATAGGGAAGACGAATTCATCAAAAACAATATGGTGAGCAATATAGATATGGCTAGAGGTAAGGTCGAGACATTTATAACCATGGTGAGAAGGACTATATCCGAGGAGATGCAAGTTTTGGATCAGAAATCAGTCTTGTGATGGTTGTAGGGACGAAGATAGGTCCAACACCCACACCCAAAGACTCGAAAGAAAGTATAGTCAGGAGGCCGAGGGTGGACCATTTCGTAGGGAGACATATCATGAAGAATGTTGGTGGGAAGCCGGTTGATAATGTAAGTAACAGTGATAAATGCGTCCTACCAATAGGGAAGCAGAAGATTATATTGGGCAAAGAAGGGAGAGGCCAACTTCAACAATTTGGAGGTGGCGGCGCTCAATGGCACCGATTTGTTCGTGTGTGGGGGGACAGAAAATGCGATGCTGGATGCCAAGAAAGGTGATGACGCTTAAAATAGTCTATCCTACGGAATCAATATTCTATCCATTATGAGCCAAAAAATAGTTGTTTCGACCTATAAATGTGAACCATTTGAGTTAAATACCATATGTCGGGTTCACGAGTCGAGAAATCTGCACTTAACGTTTATTTTCCCTATTTCGATATTATTTCGTGCATTATTTGATGATTTTCAAGATACGAAATATTGGGCTGAGCATGATGGACGAATCTGAAGTAGACTGAATGAAAGGAATGGGCCTAGGGTATTCCAGAATATTCCAAGTTAAGTCGGCAGAAGAAAAAAACGAAAATACCCCCGGTTTACCGAGAGGCGGTGCCGACTTACTGAGGATACAGAAGCTTCAGAAACGCGTTTTCTTGGACGAGGGGTAGAACTAGATGTTTCTAAGTCGGGTTAGATAGTTATAAATAAGAGGCTTCGCCTCAGAACTAAATGTAACAATTGTACCATACAATTTACAAGTATTATGCAAGAAAAGTTCTTTGTTCTTTATTTTATTTATTTTATGACTTCTGGTCGGAGAGACAACGGAGTCGCCGCCTGAGGAGAGATCCGATTGATATCTACGCTGCCTTCTTGAGGTATGATTTTCTATCTTTTCCAAGATGTAGATTTGTCGTTGTTCTATTCGACTAGTATGTTTTATTTCCTTATTTAGTTTAATTATGTACTAGTTAGTTTATTTTACCACATGTGTTATAGATCTAATTCGTTGGTGAAGAAATCATGAAATGGTGGTTGCGTTCTTCAGATCTGCGACGGTTTATATCGCTAGATCTGAATACCTAGTAAATTACTAATTCATGATAAGCGGCGCCAGCTACGTTGATCGATAGATTTAATTTACATGTTAGTAACCTGATCAACTATATGCATGTCTTCGTAAACTAGCATGAAATACGAATAGTGAAGTGCTATGTTTGGACATTATCTTGAATGGACCCTAGGAACGTGTTGATCGGTGTCGACAGTTGTCTAGGCTGGTTTGCGGTATGTGTTAGCACTCAATATCGACAGCTCTAGTTCTTTATGCGTATAGGTTATTACAGACCAATTAAGGAGGGTAGCTAGCATATAGTTTGTCTACTGCCATTGTCGGAGTAGATAGGGTTAAGAGTTGTACCCGTAGCTGAACAATGAATAAATTCACCAATGGGAGGACTGTTGCATGTGTGGGGGAATAACTAATTACTCATAATCGAACTAATACATTAGAAACTCTTGTTGCTCTATTGAACTTGCATTATCTTGCTAGTTGATTGTTACCAAATTTACTATTGCCTAGATTATAGTTGGTTGTAGACCGTTTAATGTGACAAGCTCAATCTTGATAATTAGACGTTCTTACGAGTCTCTGTGGGATCGACCTTGACTCGCCAAGATGCTTACTGCTATGATAGACCTAGTCCTATTGCTAGTAAGTGCTTTGCACGCGATCAAGATTTTCCGCGCCCGTTTCGGGGACTCGTGTCAAGAATACTTTTGTTTAAGATTGAGTTTCGTATATATTTGAGTCCATTTTATTAAGTCTGCTTTATAGTCTATGTATACTGAGTCGCATGCAGTCGATTCTGTTAGTTCGGAAAAAATGCATCGCGGTTTACCGAGGTCTCACCGCGTAAACCGAGGGTTCCAATTTTGGCGAAATCGTTTACATCGATCCAAAGTCGAGTCGATCGAGTCAGTGTGTATTTTTAGTCTGCGGCGTGTGTGTAACGACCACGAGGCAAGTCACTAACTTTTTATTTTCTTTTTATGTCTTGTAGTACGCTACACGAAGTTCAGCAGCCAAACTCGAGAGATTCATACCTGAGATTGAAAAGTTTGTTAGGCAAAAGAGAAAGCAAACTCGAGAGGGATATGTTAGGTTGGCAGACAACAAGGGTTCGCACGAAGGAGATCACAGTGAGAGAGAAGAAGGGATTCCACCTTTGGAAGATACAAAAAACACAATGGCTCAGAACGGACAAAACGTTGCTAATGGATAAAATGGAGCAGGAGTTGTGGTGCAAGAAGATAGGAGAACTCTACAGAGTTATGCAATGCCGACGATTGAACAGTTCGTGCCAGCCATTGTGCAGCCAAGGGATGCGGCTGAGATCTTCCATCCAAAACCAAATGTGATACAAATGATGACTAATTACACTACCTTTCATGGAGTACCGAACAAAGATCCTAGTGTACACATCACCAACTTTCTAGAGATAGTCAGCACAGTCAAACCAGCAGGAGTGCCTGAAGATAACATTAAGCTAAAATTATTTCCATTCACTCTGAAAGACAAAGCGAAGATATGGTTATTGTCTCTAGCACCAAGATCGATCCAAACTTGGACCGATCTGCTGCAGAAATTTATGAACAAGTACTGACCGCCTGGGAAGTCACTACAGATGAGACTAGACATTATGAATTTCAAGCAAAAGCCCACTGAAACGTTTGAAGAAGCATGGGAAAGATTCAAGGAAGCACAGATGAGATTCCTCATCATAATATCATTTTGCCCGTACGAAAGCATAGTTTCTATCACGGATTAGCCAAGTGAACAAATGAGAGTTGATGCATCGAGCAACGGATGTTTTGCTTTTCTATCACCTAAGGAAGCCGAGGAAAAGTTGGAGCAAATTGAACTTACAAGTCAATGGGGAACGCATCAGATTGAAACTGCCAAAGTTTCTGAAGCGTATTTAGAGAAGATACTTCTCAAAAGATATTATACCAGCTAATGGCGATGAGTGAGAAGATAGATGGCATGCAAGATCGCATTGCCATGGTTGAGAAAGTTCAAGATATTGAAGAAGCCAACACCGAGGACGTGAACTATATAGAGGCAAGCAAAATCCTTATGGGCGGATATCGCCTGGGTTCTCATGACCACCCTGGTTTTAGATTGAGTGACCTCTTTGGGGGTTTTCACAAAGTGATTCAACGGTGAAGAGAGACCGAGACAAGCGGTGGATTCATGCCTCAATTCAACAAGTCCGGTGGTTGGGAAGCGACCATGGATAAAATGAGCTCGACCAGGACCGACACGGTCAATCAACTTACAAAATCCATGGTGAGCTAAATACAAAATTCACCACATCTTGTCCGGAAGAATGATACAAGGTCGACCAATCGAGGAAGCCTTAGTGCGGAATTTGTCATACCAAGTGGGGCAGATTGCAGAACAAGTGTCAGCCCGTTCTCCGGGAGGATTGCCAAGTAATACTGAGAAGAATCCGAAGGACGTGAATGCAATCATGACTAGAAGAGGAAAGGAACTGTCTGGACCGGTTATACCAACTGTCTGGACCGGTTATATCAACTGTATCCAGGAAGATGCGCTTTATCAAATGCTTGCTTACTACCTCCTCTATCACTAGTCCTTCATTGTTTACTACCAATGGAAGAGAGTCCCTTGCGCCATAGGTCACTTCTCCAGAAAGTTTTTACCTCTTGTTTGATTCAGAAGGAGCAGCAGACCTGCCACTGCTCATTCCCTCAGTTCGGAAAGAGTTATCGATCCACCTGAGATCGTATTAATTGTATATATAGGCGATTATCCACCTGGCCATTAGGGTCGAGTGTACGATCTCTTCGTCGCCAGGGTTCATCATGTTGTCTCTATCCTGATAGTAGTTTCTTCATTTAAACTCGCGCCGTCCTCGTGGCTCAGGATGTTGGGGCCGATCTACGACCTCATCTAATTTTCCTTCCACTACTGCTGCGTCGATGTCCCGTATCAGATTGCGGCAGTGCTCCGAGTCATGCCCAATATCCTTGTGGTACTTGCAAAATTTGTTGGGATCTCTTTTCTCCCGAGGTCCCCTCATCAGTGGTGGAACCCTCGCTATACCTTTTCTTTTCATGATTGAGAGGACTTGCTCGTGTGACCTATTCAATGGGATGAAGTCGCTGTCCTACAGAGCTCCCTTCTTTCCCAACCGATCTGAGACTGGTGCAATTACTCGATCCTAGACTGATTTCCTCTTCTTATCTGATTTATCTTTAGATTTGTTCTTCTTACCTTCACCCCTTTCCAACTCTCTCTTCATCCTATTGGCTTCCTCCCCTTGGCAATGCTTATAAGCCACATCTAGGCATTCTTCCATAGACTGGGGGAGCTTCCTATTCAGTTTCGCGTGCAGCCGTCCCTCTCGCAGACCTGCCACGAAAGAGGCTACCAGAAGTCAATCATCTGTATCTCTTACCTGTGCAAAGATATACCTCGACAAAATCTTATTGAACTATTCCCGAGATCTTCCTGAGAGCAGCGCAGGGAATTTTTTGCACTTCATCTCACCTGGAGCGTTGAACAAATTCATGTGGGATATATATTGGTGCATATGATCATAAGGGTCATTTGTTGGTCGGGGATAATTATCTATGTACTCTATGAACGGCGACGCACATAAGAACTCATCTGATTGTCATCCCAACAAGGCATCCAGCTCAGCTCTAGCAGTATCATTGGGCTGATGATTAATGTTCTTTCATTCTGTATGAAATCTAGATTCCACCACTTCTTGCTTTTTGAGAGCTTCTTGAGGTGGGTCTGCTTCTGAAACTTCAGGGGGGTCTCTTCCCTGAGTGTTTCTTCAAATATAGCCTTGAGGGTTGTATTATCCATGTTTTTTAAAGCTTCCACCAACGCCTAGTTGGCTGGATCTTGAAGGACTGGATCAGGCTGATGAGACTGGTCATCAGTAGGGTTCGTACTTTTTGGCCTGCTATAGTTTGGCCTCCCCCTTGAGTGATAGTGGCTCCACCTTTCTGGGTTGGATCCACCGGGTCCTGGGCACCTTTCTTCGCGGTGTTCTTGGCCATAGCTAGTAACAACAAAATTCTTGGAGGATCCTTGAATGATTGTCAGAAAGAGGCCGTCCTTCTAGCGCCAATTGACGATGCTGAAAATCGTCGGTTGATTATCCGGGCCGTATTTCTTTTAGTGACAATTAATTCAAGGACAATCAAATAGATATGATGGTGTTTATGGTGATTTTTAGACTGATCCTGAGAGTTATTCTCTCAAGTTGTCTACGTATCCAACGAATGTATTTGAATCAAGTCCCTCGTAGTTCCCCCCTAAGGATAATCACGTGTGGATCCATATAATTTATGGATAATTATGGACGCATTTAAATGACTTAGTCAACATCATAATATCTTAAGATTATTTCCATGTTTATCCTATAAAATAGGAACATGTTTAAATATTGGATGGATAAGGAAACTCTGGCTGACCTGAATCGAGCCTCCTTAGGTCGTCTACGACCTGAACTGCGTTACCCGACCTCCAAGGTTACCAAGCCGACTTGCACTGGTAAGCCAAGAGAGGTCGAGTTGACCTCCCACCTGGGGTTCAGGTCCGCTTTCTTTAGTCAGACTTGAGGCTCCTGACCTTTATTAATTATTAACCCTCTGTCTTCATTAATGACCTGGTCATTCTATGGATGACACGTGGCAAAGGTTGATCTGACCATCATCATAGCGGTAGCAACAGGAGGAGCAACATGCCCGACTTGAGAGCAAATTTGGCAAGAGAGGATCATAGCACCACAAGTTTGTCCGGAATAGAAAGAGTGAGGAGGATCGAATTTTTGGCTGCGTCCCCGTTCTCGAAAAGGATGAAAGTTGTGCATCATTCTTCTCCTACTTCTTTTTGATTGATTTTTTTTCTCACGTAGGCAAATCAAATTGGGGTGACTTTACCAAATTGTTTTCATCCGGTGGCAACATACTGACCCATTATCCAAAATAAATTAAAAGGATTTCATCAAACTCTTTTATACCCTTCTTGGCTAGCTACAGCAGAAAGCAAAGATCCATAAGGCGAGCGTTCGCTATCTTCATCCGTAGCTCTCAAACAAGCATGGAAACACACGATCAAGGCCCCAATTGTCACAGACAATATGATGTTTATCCAAACCCGAGCGAAAAGCAAAGCAATTAAAGTAACCAAACTCAAAGAAACAAGAACAAACCTTTTCTCCGATCTTAAAATCAATATGATTAATGGGGTTTCGTTGTCAGGAGAGAGGTAAAGGTAGAACCACGCGCCGGCGATGGAGACGAAGATTAGGAGGGAAAGAGGGTGGTAGAGAAGGCTGCAAGTGGATAAGTCCAAGAAGAGCGGCCACGGTCGGAGATGGAGGATAGTAGCCGGTCGAAGTTTTTTTTTTTGTTTTGTTTGGTTTTTTTTTTTTTTTTTTTTGAGGCAAAATGGTTAGATTTAAAAAAGAATTGACACAACGAGAGAAAAAAAAATTGACATGTTTTAAGATTTAGAATAATCGTATTTCATTGATTGAATATGATCAAAAGATTACAATATATATATAGAACAACTAACTTAGGAAACAAGCCGTAAGAGATGACACTAAAATATTTAAAATACTGATAAGATAATTATTTGACTTATTGAACTATATCATCGACACGGTCTATAAAAATATTTTGGGTAGTAAGCATCTTTTCTACCCCGCTGGTTTCTAAATTAGGCACTTTTATCCCCGTGGTTTTAAAATATATCTTTCTACTCTTGTGGTTTTATTAAAAGTCCAAACTTAAAATCGGTGTTAAACTGAAGGAATATTCCATTCGGAATATTCCTTTTTTAAAAAAATGCCCGTTTACCCTGTTTTATTTATTATTTCTTTTGACTTTTTCCTCCTTTTAATAACATTATTTCGTTTTTTTAATGGCTTTTTAATATCCCAATGACTGAATATTACCTTCTGTTTCCAATCCCAATAGGTTTCCAAAATGAGGAGCCCGACTTCTCTTCTCCGTTGAATTAGAACAGCAAATTGGGAGCGATTCTCACTCCCCTTTCTCTAAAAATGTTGAATCATTTCATTGAAGTGGGTTTATCTCTATTAATCGTTTGTTAGTTGCTAAATTTGTGGGTTTCGTGGCCGGATTTCGTGGGTTTTTGCCGGATTTCATGGTATTCAACGGAAAAGCCATCTGATTTCTCTTGTTGAAAGGTATTTACTTTTTATGATGCAAAGCCCATCTGATTTCTCCTGTTAATTTCCGGTGCATGTGAGCTTTCTAGTGCATGTGGGCTTTTTAGGTTGAGGGTTAAATTTGTGGCAAATAGTTAAATTTTTCTGATCAAGCCTGTCTTTAAAGGGTTTAAAACTGCATTGATACACTGCTCCTTGATGTATAAATTGCACCATTGGAAATTTTGAATCTTTTGTTTATAAAATTGAACCAATGGAAGCCTACAACAAAAAGGAATTTTGAATCTTTTGTTTATAAAACTGCACCGTGTTTCTTCAAATGAAGGAGTTCTCTTCTTTTTCTTTTTTTTTTTGAGTATAAATGAAGGAGTTCTCAACAACACCAACAAGAAAAAGAAAAAACGAAAAAAAAAAAGGAATTGAAGGTCAAACATCGCAATCCCATTTGCTGGGTTTAATATTTGTTTAGGTTTGAGTACACTGTAGAACAAATAAAAATAAAAAAATTAAAAAAAAAGGTTCGAATACACTTCTTCAAACGTAGGCGGCTTTACCTTAATTGATAGGGAGAGAATCAATGGCCTCAACACCCACGAAATCGCTCCCCCCCCCCCCCCCCTCACCACGAAATCCGGGAAGAAGACCGTCGAACTCCGCGATTTGACGATCGGCCTTCCAATTTCTTGACTTCCACCTTAATCGTTTGATTAAGTAATTTTGAAGAAAAAGGAGTTGACGATGGTATTAATAGACGTGGCCACGTGTCACCTTCACAACGTCCCAGGGTTAATGAAGGAAGATAGGAGGAAGCTTGAAGGGCCGGAGCCCGCGTATTAAGACCTTACCGGGAGGAGGTGCGCCCATCACCTGTCTGACTATCGCCTTTGCTGCGCCGCAGCTTCGGCCAGTCGGGAGGTAGGACTCGTGACTCGGTCGAGACGACTGAGAGCTACCAAAAGCCGACCGCTCTTTCCTTAAGTGGTAAATAACACATGTGCCTATATTATAGGAGAATCCTGGATTACGGAAGGAAATCCCATAGTTCGAATATAATCGTAATTATCTCTTCCCGGAGGAAGAAGAAAATTTGGTCATCGGATGATAAAATCGATGTAGTAAATTTGGGAAAGAGCGGGAAGGCTTGTCGATCGGCGCAATCATGGATCATGGATCGACGCCTAAGCGAGAACTTGTTAAGATCTTAAGGTACTTGACGTATTTGCATGGAAAGCAGATGACATGCCAGGCTTATCCCCCGAGCTGGCCCTGCACAAGCTGCATGTTGACCCAGCCCGGAAACCGATCAGGCAGAAGAAAAGACAGTTCGCAAAAGATCGAATGGAGGCCATTCAGAAGGAAGTTGAGAAGTTACTCCAGGCCGGGATTATACGAGAGGTGTTTTACCCGACCTGGCTCGCTAACCCAGTCCTAGTGAAGAAGCGGATGGTAGGCGGCGAATGTCGTGCGTAGATTTTACCGACTGAACAAGGCATGCCCCAGATTGTTACCTTGCGCCTAAATTGGCGGGTTAGTGGACTCCACGATCGGTTTTGAAGTTTTCGCATTTCTAGACGCATATAAGGGTTACCATCAAATTGCCATGGACCCAGACGATGCAGAAAAAACGGCATTCATAACAGAAGAAGGAACTTTCTGCTATGTTACTATGCCGTTCGGATTAAAGAACGCTGGTGCCACTTATCAAAGAGCAGTGAATAAAATCTTCGAGAAGCAGATCGGGAAATGCATGGAAGTCTACGTGGATGATCTCTTGATCAAGAGCAGGTCTCTCGATCAGTACATGACCGACGTCCGAGAAGTGTTCGGGGTACTCAGACAGACCCAAATGAAACTCAACCCTAAAAAGTGCACGTTTGGGGTCAGGTCAGGTAAATTCCTGGGTTACATGATTTCAAAAGAAGGAATTAAGGCTAACCCGGATAAGGTCGAGGCCTTAAGAATGATGCCACCACCCAGAAGCATCAAGGAGGTGCAAAGGCTAACCGGCCGCATGGCCGCCCTGAGTAGGTTCCTATCCAAGTCGGCACAGCGTGCTTTACCGTTTTTTAAAATCCTGAGGAAAGCAAGTCCCTTCTAGTGGAATGAGGACAGTCAGAAGGCATTTGACGATCTGAAGGAGTATTTGGCTGAGTTACCGACCCTGACGTCTCCTCAGGGAGGAGAAACTCTGCTTTTATACTTGGCAGTGGTTGACGAGGCAATCAGTGCAGTCCTAATCAGAGAAGAAGGACACATACAAACTCCCATGTTTTATGTAAGCCGGGCTTTACATGGACCGGAACTCAGGTACACCAACGCGGAAAAACTAGCTTTGGCTCTGGTACACGCCTCTAGAAAGTTACGACCATACTTCCAAGCACATTCTATCACTGTGGTCACAGACCAACCACTGCGTCAAATCTTGGCACGACCAGACACCTCGGGCAGACTAGCCAGATGGGTGATCGAGCTGGCAGAGTATGACTTGGACTACCAACCCCGAACTGCCGTAAAAGCCCAGGCTTTAGCTGACTTCTTGGCTGAGGGAATTCAGGTCGAGACAGATAAAGAACCCAGCAGGGCAGGTCGATACCTGGACCCTTTTCATTGATGGAGCATCTGGGAAAGAAGGAGCAGGAGCAGGCCTTTTGCTCCTCAGTCCAAAAGGGGAGGAATTCCCATATGCATTGCGCTTCAATTTCACGGCTACTAACAACGAGGCGGAATATGAAGCTTTAATCACCAGGCTCCGACTGGCCAACTAGCTCGGAGCAGATAACCTACATGTATTCAGTGACTCCCAGCTGGTGGTTAACCACATTAAAGGAGAATATGAGGCAAATGAGGAATCAATGAAGAAGTATCTGACAGCAGCACAGGCATTGCTGAAAAACTTCAAGTCTGTCCAGATAGAACAGGTCTCTCGATCTAGGAACAAAAAAGCTGATGCCCTCTCCAAGTTGGCATCCAATTTCTTTTCAGATAAGAGAGTTCTGGTAGAACAGCTGGCCAAACGAAGTTATGTCCTAAGGAAATTTCAACCGATTAGCCAACAAGCCACCTGGATGGACCCCATAACTTCCTATCTAAAGCATGGTATTCTACCAACTGACAAGGTTCAGTCCAGGAAGATCAAGTTACAAGCAAGCAGGTATGCTCTTTTTAGTGATATCCTATCTGAGACGATCGTTTATATCACCATGGCTTAGGTGTGCTACCCAGGAGGAAAGGAATTATCTACTAAGGAAATCCACCTCGGCATTTGTGGAAACCACGCAGAGCCCGGACAACGCCTCGAAAATGCCGCTTGTTTGGATATTATCGCCAACCATGCAAAGCGATGCAAGCGAGTGGTCGGGAGGTGCAAGTCATGCCAGGTGCATGATAACTTGACTCACCAAACAAACCACGAACATGATTCCTCCGGTCTCTCCTTGGCCGCTTTTATCGGTGAGAGGTAGATCTGGTTGGACCCTTCCCGAGCTCCGAGTAACTTACAGTTTCTTGTCGTGGCCGTTGATTACTTTACTAAGTGGGTGGAGGCCGAGGCCTTGACCACCATCACCGCGAAAGCCATACAGAAATTTTTGTGGAAGAATATCGTCTGTCGTTTTGGGATACCCAAGATCCTGGTGTCAGACAACGGAACGTAATTTGAGGATAGAACAGTCAGGTCATGGTGCGCCGAGCTGGGTATAGTCCAACATTTCACCTCTGTCGGTTACCCCCAGGCCAACGGCCAGGTAGAGCAGACAAACAGGCAGCTCAAGGTTGGGTTGAGAAAGAGATTGGAAGAAGAGGGACAAGCATGGGTCGAACATTTGCCAAACATCCTTTGGGCATACAGAACGACTCCAAACTCGGCTACCGGAGAAACTCCTTTTGCCTTAGCCTATGGGCGTGAAAGCGGTCATTCCGGCCGAAATAGGGCTCCCCTCCCGAGGACCGAGCTCCATTCGAGCACGGATCGGGACATCGAGCTCGAGACACGCCAAGGGCGATTTGGAAGAGGCCGGGAAGTGGCCTATATCCGGATGGCAAAGTATAAGCAGAGAATATCCCAGTATTACAACTCTAAAGTTAAGCATTCGTACTTCAAAGAAGGAGATTTGGTGCTGCGGAGGAGCAGGTCGAAACAGCGGTGGTCCCTAGGGGAAGCTTGACCCAAACTGGGAAGGCCCGTACAGGGTGGTAAAAGTACACGGCAATGGTGCCTACCAGCTAGCTAATGCGAGTGGTCAGACCATACCAAGAAGCTGGAATGCTAGCAACCTTAGAAAATTTTATGTCTGAGACGAATCCAGGCCTGATTCTATCTTTTCATTTTATGTCGTCTTTTTCAATAAAAGTGTTATCAAACACCTTTGATTTCTAATAAAATATGATTCTTTCGTGTTATATATTGTTATACTCTATAATGCGATTATTTTCTTTTAACTGAGTCAGGTTATACTCAGAAGGTTTGCAAAAATCAAACCTCCTAAGTCTGCAGGTCAGGCTAAAATTTTAATCGAGTCTCGCAGTCGGACCCGAAAGCTTGAATACCACAAGCTTCCCGAGTCCTCACGCCAGGACAGGGTTTTAACTGAGTCAGGTTATACTCAGAAGGTTTGCAAAAGTCAAACCTCCTAAGTCTGCAGGTCAGGCTAAAATTTTAACTGAGTCCTGCAGGTCAGACCCAGAAAGCTTGAATACCACAAGCTTCCCGAGTCCTCACGCCAGGACAGGGTTTTAACTGAGTCAGGTTATACTCAGAAGGTTTGCAAAATTCAAACCTCCTAAGTCTGCAGGTCAGGCTAAAATTTTAACTGAGTCCTGCAGGTCAGACCCAGAAAGCTTGAATACCACAAGCTTCCCGAGTCCTCACGTCAGGACAGGGTTTTATTAAAACTTAGTATGTCATCCAAACCTTCAGTATTGCATGCCATACTGGGGGAAGGGTATAAGATGAGAATAAGGCAGAATCTGAACATTTAAACCCTAAATAAACCGAGTGAAATCAAGATACAAAATGTAGTGGGCAGGGCACCACAAAGTATAAACAAAGTACATGAAATTGGGAAAAAAAAAGTTTCAAAGTCTCAAAGTACAACATAAGGAGAAGCAATCAGGTCTGGGTCCTTGGAACTGCTCTCATTGAAGATGGGTGATCCAAAGACTGAGAGAAGCGGGGACGACGTCGGGCATACTTGACCCCGATGTCTTCACCCGCTTTAAACTCTCTCAACCGGGCATCATAGATCTGACATGCTCCTTCCTTGTACATAGAACGATAATGCATAAGGTCAGAGAGAACCACCTCGAGGCCGCCATGCCTTTTGCCTCGTCCACACCCCGTCGTGTACCCATGTTGCATGACAGGGTTCAAAGAAGACCTTCGAGCTCCGGCTAGATGATCGGAGGACTTATACTCATGCACAACTCGGGCATCCCGAGCGGGAAGAAAGCTTCCAGAGCGGTGAGTTCAGCCCGGACCTTGGCGGCGCTGTCGTCCGAGCTCGAGTTTTCCGCCACATATTCATCATGCTTGGCACGGAGTTCAAGAAAGGCACTTGGCCCGAGTCTCGACCAGTTCCTTCTTCAGAGCTGCAATCTCCTGGTCCTTGGTCTTGGAGGCTTCTCTGTGCCTATCACGGCTCGCTCGGAGCTCCTCAATCGTTCTCTGCAGAGCCTCCTTACTCGCCGCAGACTCAGCAAGGCGGTCCAAGAACTCCTGACCGACCTGAGCTCCCTGGAAAAGACAAAGGAAAGGTAAAAATGAGGCAGGACAAATAAGAATGACAGACATATTTATTCAAGAACTTACCACCGCGGGCGAGGTCCTGGTCCGGCACTCGTACAACCGATTATGCCCTGAGAAGGTTGCTCTCAGGAGAATCTTCGACGTTCTCTATGGTCTCAGCGAGCCGCCTTCCTTTTCTTCGACCGGCCCTTCTTAGTCGAGGGGGTGATTACCTTCTTCTTCCGGGCCGGGCTCGATTGCGTCTTTCTCTCGCTTTCCTGGTCTCCATCCACATCTATCCGC